>RJWH01000935.1:462284-520639 GCA_004363575.1 Solenodon paradoxus
AAAAAAAAAAAAAGAGGAAGAAAAAAAAAAAAAAAGGATTTAATCACTATCAGATCACACACTATCTTGAGGCGCAATCTCACAAATATTAGGAAGTAGCACATTTATGATTAGGTCATGTTAATCTCTGAAGAAACATACTGAGTGTTCACTATATTTTTTATCTCTTTGTTGCAAGATCATCAACAATGTGTTGTTAAAAACTAACAAGCTTTCTCACATACATGCAGAGAAACAGAGGTTGGTCCCACTTGTCTTCCTTTTTCATCCAGAGGAAATAGTTGCACATAGACTATGCAGATATCATATTCACGAGCTCTTTATGATTTAGCTACTTCTTTTCTCGCTCTTCTGCTCACCTTAGCACACAGCCTCCACGAGTTATTACCATTCCCCAGATGTGCTACTTTCTTTCAAATGTTGTGCTTCACAGGTACTATTCCCCCGCTCTGGCCTTACCCCTCACCACCTTGACCCTTTCCTGCATGACCTGTGTGCTCCTTTTTAGCTCATGCTCAGTGTGACCTTGTTTGTGAAGCTTGACCCAAATCTTAAAGATTGTATAGTAGATGTGCAGTAAATACAGTTTAAAACATGTTTTCTCCATAATCATACATTACAGAGATGACTAAAAGGAATCTACCAACCTGAAGGGATTCATACTCAGTACCCTATAAGCTAATGGGGTATATATTTTTAATTTGTAAAAGGAGTTTCAAATACAGTGGGTAACCACATAATTCCAACTTCATTCATCTAAATTATTTCCTCACACTTCTTTTCTAATGGATTTTCTAATGTAATATGAAATGACTAAATCACAGCTCAGCCCTAACTAGAAAATCATTCTAATGCTTAAGATCTAGGTTTCTGAAGTGGACCAAGCTTTTTACTATGTCGACTAGAGATTGCTAATCCAAGTCTGTTGCATAAGGCAGACATGATAGAACAAGCGTCATATTCACAGTTCATTTCAACTCTGAAATAACCTTGTTCGGAAATTTAAGTTTTTTTCCTGTGGAATCCTATGGCTGCACTTGTCATGATTCAGAATTTCACTAAACATTTATCGTAGATAATAAAAAAGAAAAACATTCATTGAGCACTTGAGTCCTAGATGCTATTCTAATTATGCTCACTCTTTGTACAAAGAGGATTGGCTCTGCTAGCAGAAGAGTAAGAGATGAAGACAGCAGCTCAAGAAGCAACAAACAGAGAATCCCAATGCTTTATAGAAGTTTGACAGCAAAGAAACCCACCTCCACTAAAAAGAATGTTCACAGCACTGGAACTACTTTTGTGAAATGCTGGACTAATAATATGCAGATCCTTAGAATTTGATAATTAGCAATTTTCTAGGAAGTTGACAGTATTTTACAAATGAGCAAATAAAAGCTTAGAGAGACTCTAAAGGTGTGTAATTGATTAAGAATTAGAGTTGAAACCTGAGTCTTTCGGTTTCTGGTGCAGAACTCATTCAACTACATGACATTTTTTTAATCAATTGTAGATTTTAATTACCCATGTCTTTAAATACTATGTATAACAAAATATCTCCATATATCCTTTGGAATGGAAAATGTACATTAAAAATAGATACAAAGAAAAACTGTAAATCACAAAGGGACTACAGACTAGAACATTAAGATGGAGAATGTTTTAAATCTCTTTGCAAATTTCAGAAAGTAATTTGCTCTTCATCTGTATTTCTGGACACAGGTGGGTGCATGCAGGTATATGTGTGTGTTTGAGGAAAAACTATCAAAATCTGTGTGCTCATGGGATTTCTAAGTTGTTTTTTTTTTCTAAATTGTGGCAATTCTGAGTATTTGCCTGTAGGTCCTTGTGTAAATAAGACAAACTAGAAGGACAGTTCTTTGAAATTTTGAAAAGTAAGCGTCTTTTAGCCCTTCACCCATTCCCCACTAGTACCAGTGTTGCCTTTATGATCAGTGATATTTGACCTTAGCTGTTCCCATCATGAGTTCATAACCCAAGACTGACCTTATACTTGTCCCTTAAAAATTATTGGTATCGATCTGGTCCCAAACCCTACATACAGTATTTGTTTGTCTGCATATGCCATTTAACCTATATCTTCAGGACCACTTTATTTTTTCCAAATAAAAAATACTTTGGGGAATATTTGGGATCCCAGAGAGAAAAATATTCTAAATTGAGACCATCAGTGTATCTTTCTGATAAGTCACCAACACATCTCCTTGGTCCATAGTTTGTCTACAAAATTAGAAATTTTATCTCTACTGGACTATAATTGTCCCAGGAGAATTTTATTAATACCAAACTAAATTTGAATCCAATTGCATGCCCCTGTCAGCTTTCCTCTCATGGTCCCAATTAATTAGTAGTTTTATTTTGGAACTCTGGATGCGTTTTTTTCTCAGTACTTCCTGACTGAAGCTTGTTCTTTGTGGTTCAAGCTTCTGTGGGCAAATATTTCTTTAGTTGTAATTATTTCAGCGATGTAATTTAAACAGTGTATTAGGATAAAAAGGTACTTTAAACTTGCTTGTTGTCACTTGTGTAATCCATATTACCCAGATATAAAGCAATATGATTAAAGTTTGGAGTTGAATCAGTATTAGCTTTATTCTCTTCTTATGTGTTAATCTTTGAAGATGAGCTACTTTCTGTTTGAAAGTGACTCTTGTTTTTGAGACTTGAAAGCTGAAAGGTACCTCAGATGCTTTATTGTTTCCATGTGTGTTTGTGCTTCTTCAAAACTGAAATGGAAATTATGATTGTCTGTTTGTTACCATTATTTTCAAAACATGGCTTTTTCTCCTCTTTATTTTCAGTAGTTCTCAGAAAATATTGTATAGCTGTAGATTAGTGTTGGAAATTGTGGCTGTTCTCTATCTGATTTTGACTAATTTACTGCATCAGGGAAACATATGGGAACATTTGTCTGAATTTTTAACGAAACCAAATCCCTTTATGGCACTGATCTTCAGGAAAAAAATAAAGACTAGGGAAGTTTATTCCTTTAATTAGGCTGCAGTGTGTAAGTAGCTGTTCTACCCATAATGTGAGTTTAAGTATTGGCATCTGATCCTAGACAAACACACTCACACCACACACATAGCAGAACGAAAGCAAGAGACTGGGTTATGCTTTGCTGGAGCCTTTGAATTCTGACTACAAAGCACACAGGCATGTGAGGGCTCCTTGTTGCTGGAAACTGCTGTGGGCTGTAAAACCCAGAGTTGAAATTACCAGGGAACCGAGGTCACTTGCTTGGATGAATCCATAAGTCATAATTTGATCATTGATTTTCATCCTATTTGTTTCCTGTTGGAGCTGATTATTCAAAAGTTAACAGCTATAGAATAGCTTTTCTTTCTTTTCTTTCTTCTTCCCTGGGAGCCTGCTTTTTTTTTCCCATGCAGGCTTAGATGAATGATGTTGTAATTAGCTATGGTAACCTTGCCGGACTATCATCAATCAGTCATAGCCATATAGTCAACAAAGTGTGTGCTTGCTTTCTGGTAATGATGGTAGCTGAATCAGATCTAAGGAGGTCATAGTGTTTCTAACCCATTTCTGGCAGCTTTCTTCTTTTACTACTGTTGTTTTGGTTTTTATTTTAGTTTGTTTTCAGAGTAGGTGAAAAGAGTGACTTGGAGGATAAAAAAAAAGTCTGTTTATACATAGAATAATTTTTTTAAATTGTAATACTTTGAAAAAGGGCCTGTGATATTTGGGTAAGTATAAAATCAATACCTAAGGAAAAGCAGTTCTTAACAAATATTAAAAGCTAATTGCCACACAGAAGAAATTTTTGTTTGTATTTGTCAAGTTCAAATGTGAATGAAAGTTCAAATGTTAAATTTCTAATATATTGGGTATTGCATCCTCGGAGCAATTGCAAATGAATGATCAGTATACATCCTCAAAAGGCAAGCAGTTCACGTTTTGTAAAAATAACATGATAATTTTTGCTTGAATACATTCTATCTTCTTAAATGTCTTTTAAAAGAGATACTACTTAGTATGTGATAGAACATATCATGGTAAAAAAAAAAAAATACTGTCACCTCACTGCTAGTTTCCTTGATCATATCTAGTCAGTATACCTTTGTTCTAGCTGAATATCAGTTGTCATTTTTTACTGCCTGCTTCCTGCTTCAGTTCTCCTTTTGTCTCTTTAATTTTGTGTACTCTGATGGCAAAATTTAGTACCTAATTTATAGGAAGTTGGTTACTATAGTAGAAAGGGAATTTATACTTATTCATTTAACAAAAAATGTTAGAGAGTATCTAAAATTCTTCTTTTCCAGCTACGTTTTCTAAGTTGATTATATGACCTCCAAAAACAAAAACAAAAAACAAAAAATCCAGCAGCAGAAAAATTACACCGAGTTCACCGTCTCCTCTTTGGCCTCTTGCGGAGGCTGGACCCACACCGAGACAGACCCTGCCGATCCTCTCATAAACACACCGAATGAAAGGTCACCTTCCTCTCCTGCTCACTTGATATTAGACCCCTGGGTCTGCCAGCCTCTTTTGCAGATTGCTTTTAATAGTAAGTCCAGCAAAGCTGTGTTTCCAGAGACTTAGTCCCCCAGTTGTGAAAATATTTTCAGCCATGCTGTCATATGTGGCTTCTGGCAGTTCCCTGGACCACTGATAAAATGATTAACGGTGCATTATTTTAACAAAGGAAATGGAAGAAATTTCCCGTCCACCACACACACAGATGCTCGCATGTTCACACCTACATACTCTCACCCACCCACCCTCTCTTCTTCCTCCCTTCCTCACCAAACGTTACATACTTCATGTTCCTCTCTTTAAGTAGGTCCCCAGCTCTCTTCACATACTCTGAAATAGCCAAATAGACCTGAGTATAATGAACCTCCATTCTCCTAAATACAAGCGCTTCTTTTCAGAGTCTAGTAGGGTTTTCACATGTCTATGCAAACAGCTGTTCAATTACTTGTCTCTATTAAAAAGTTCTGAAAGATATGACTCAGGTTTTTAATCCATCTTTGTGCCCATAAAATAGATTACATTTCTCATACATTTCTAATCACAGTTAAACAAAATTATTTGTAATGACCATGCTGGTTTTCTTTGGCACTTAGAAATTCAGGACTAGTACTAACAATTTAATATATAGTAAATTCTCTTTACACTAACAACTTAAATGTTAAGTTCGGCCTTTGGGCTTTTGTATTTTTCTTCTCTGTGTATGTGTGTATGTGTTTGTGTATGCATTTTTTCCCCCCTTTTTTCCACCTAGATGGGCAGGGAAAAAAAATCTACTAATTTAATTATTTACAGAAGATCCATCTTAAGGACAAGTCACTAAGAGTTGGACACGCTTTTATGACTGGCTCAGGATTTTCTTGTTTGCTTATCTGATAAAGCCATATGATGAATTATGCCCCAATATACACACATTTAGCTATTTCATTGCTCTATACCTTATTTGAAATTTTCTTAAGATCTTGATTTGGGTCAATGAAGGGAAAAAACACTGAAGCAGCTAGATCTGTTCATTCTCACTTCCCAAAGTGATAAGGAAAGGTGAAAGCCTTTGTTTAACATTTGCCATAAGAAAAGCTGTCTCTCTTGTGTTTACCCTTTTTAGAAAATGTTTACCAGATAAAAGAGACAACCTCCCAGATATTCCCACCACACCCTGTCAATTTATCACTGAAGGAATGCATCCATCATGTGGCACACAGAGAATGGTGCTCATTCTGTTTATTTGTGGGCTTAATGGGAAAATCTTGAGAGCTATCAAAAAATGCAGGTGACTCTAAAATGCCAGAGCGATTCTGATTACTATTCTGTATAAATACGAGACTTGTTAAACTTCTCACACTCCTTTAGAGATGGAAGAAATTTGGGGCCCTACATTTTTTTTTATTCTGTGTGTAAAATTAAAGGAAATTATGTGGTACATCTTGCTTATTTTATTTTTGTTTATATACAAGGCTGTGTTATGATTACTTAATGCATGCATGTGAAATCTGACATGATCAAGGAAAATAATTGAGTAGGCTTTTTGCCTCACCACAATTATTTAAAATCATAATGTTTGTCTTGGGTGTTTTAAGATAGTATTACATAAAGGAGCCATTACTTCAATGTACATATTTCTTAAAATTATTGATAATGAAATGGTGTTTCTAAATCCTTTTGTGCTGTTCTGAAAAATGGCATAGATAACCCCAAGCAGAATGACTTTGTGTCATCTAGTTAAACATAATTGTGATGATCAGTTTAGCCCTGCTTGTGTTTTTAAATCAAAGAGACTTTCTACAGAAAATTGAAAGTGTGAGAGAAACTTCTTATTTTAGTCACTGTTCAAGAATAATGTCCTTTGACCTTAGGAATTTAGTTCGCTGTTGCAGTTAACTACCCTTATGAACAAGAGTTTAGCATTTCACAACTGCATCTGATCTTTTTGGATTATATAGTTTAAGAATATAACTCCTGAGGTGCATCCTGGGGAAGCAGTGGTTTAGGTCAGTCTCCTCCATAGGAACAAGCCTCATACCCTTCCCTGGGTTTGAGTCCTAGGCCTTGGGGGAAAGCAACTAGTGTGAACAACTAAATAAAAATTCAGTAAGGATGTTTCTTCCTCCTCTCTCTTCCTGCCTGCCTGCCTACTCACCTCCATTCCTGCCTGCACCTTTCCTTTAAAAAAAATAGAATATACCTAAGGAAATCATTATATCTTATGTCAGTGCTAAAGCAGATGGAGGCATACAAGTCTCCAACTTCAGTTAATAAGTTTTTATTACTAGATTCAAAGTATTATGCTAGGCTACCTGAAGAATATAAAATAGCTCAAGGTTTGAACTAAATTTCGAGCAGCTTGCAATCTAGGTGTCTTAAAGTGCAGAGTGAGCCTTTCAGTAATTGAGCTTTTCTTAACTTGTTTAGGTTTCCATTTTTATACTTTATGGCTATTTTATAATAATATAGAGAATGCCATTATAAAACCTTATAGTTGAAAAATATATTACATCCGGTAAATTTCAGTGTGTACAAAAGGTTCATGTGTGTGCCATAGTCATGTGTGAGATTCTCCCGGTAGCCTCTTTCATATTTTTTTGTTCAGATCTTATGTTAATGTGGAGGTGCATAGAAATAATAGAACTTCAAAGGTCTAGTTTCTGTGACTCTGCAGTTTTCATTGACTCTATTTTAGGCATTATTAGTTTTATCTCATATTAGGTGATAAGAAATAACTGGGATCCCAAATCTTACCACTACTACCAACAGTGTCTTGTGATGACTGCCTGAGAATGGTCTCCAAGGTCCTGTTGGGATGACAAGTGAATATCTGCCCAGTATGCATGCATGTTTCCATTCATTCCAATCCATCCATCCATCCATCCATCCATCCATCCATCCATCCATCCATCCTCATTCATCCCATCCATTCTGCTTCCTAAAGACATTTAAATCAAATGTGTCTTTTATTTTGAAGTGGTGAAGGTGGAGACCAGACTTCTACAATGGTGATTTTTTTCAGATGTGTTGTTCAGAAAAAATTAGCTGTCGCTAGACAGGAGGCAGATGTTAACAACCCACTTCTTGCTTCTTTTTCATTGAGTGCCAAAGAAATTGCTGAATGGACTCGGCGGGTGATCTTTTATTCTCCGAATCTAGTGGCTATTTCTCAGGCTAGGTTATGTACATGATGCAAAATATTTAAGAAAGTTCTATTTTTGGTCCCTCAGTTTTCAGAGTCAAATTCATTTTCAGTGAATAGTCAAATTATCTCAACATGGCTGTCTTACATGTACAAATCACTATATTGTGGGCTGCAGTGAGAAGGAACACCTTGGCATCATTGTTTTCATTTTAATTATTGAGATCTCTTATCTGTTGTTCACAATGCTGCTTTCATTTTTGAATATTGACATTGTATCTCAATCTGTATCACACCACGTCCTCCACCAGAGTTCCAGTGTCCTTTACCCACCCTCTCCCTTTTGTTCTTCCTTCCCCAATTCTAACCCCCTGGCTGTCATCATCTTGTGTCCTGAGAGTGTTTACTGGGTTTTATCTATGTGTTTGTTTCATTTCAGTATATTCCACATGTGAGTGAAACAGTTCTGTATTTCTCTTTTTCTTTCTGATTTATTTCACTTAACATGATCCCTTCTAATTCCATCCAGATTGTTGCAAAGGTTAAAATTTTGTTATTGATTTTTGTAGCTGCATAGAATTCCATTGAGTACATAGACCACAGCTTCTTAATCCATCATCTGTTGTCAGGCATTTAGGTTGTTTCCATGCATTTTGACATCTGGTAAGTTTTCTTTAGAGAAGTTTAGAAAATGAGTTTTACACATTTTCCCCTATCACCTACTTCTCTAACTTACTAAAAAATAATTGAAAAACATTTTTAGTCTGCCTTATTACCTTATTTTAAAATACAGTAGTTACCTTGGGTAGGTATCCTAAATTTGTTATGATAATGTTGTCCTTATAAAGGGAAAATATGGTAAGTTTGCACAGAATTCTTATGTATAATTCATATCTTCTTAAGACTTTTTCTAGGTACCCAAAATGTAACCTAAATATATTTTACTTCATTTCTTTTCTAAGACCTAAGCAAAACAAGTAGGAAATGCATTATTTCCAAAAGAAACAAAGGGTATAAAGTAGACCATATGTAATATTACGTATTTACAGGAATGTAGTATAGAGATTTAGAGTATAAGTCGTGGAGACTCAAATATGTCTCTGCTCTTCATGAGCTGGGTTATTTGTTATTTTATCTCATTGTTCACAGTTTCTTCATGAATATAATGATTAATGTTAGTAATAACCTAATTGGGCTATCCTGATCATCAAATCCATTCACATTTATGTGAATATAACTACTTATAATAGCACCTGCCATATAAAAAGTGGTAAATAAATACTACTTATTATTATTATATTTGTAATTATGTTGATTATTGCTAATTTAGAAAAATATAACAATCTAATATTTATGTAGTTAATAATATAACTTCCTTCTTTGCGCTCTCTTTTTTTCTCATTTTCAATTTTCAACCCATGATACAATCTTCTGATTTCATAAATGTGGATTCTGGTCATCTGATAGCTTCTCTTTAACCATAAAATTAAGTTTTTTGTTTTCCTTCTCTTCAGGTTTATAAAGTAAATAGTGAAGTGGTTTATTGAAGCCAAAACAATAGGCAGACATAATCAGAATATTGTAATTGCTGCAGAGCTTTCAAATAGTACCTCTGAGCTTATTTTTAGAGATTCGTGGAGGGTAATCGCTTTGATTCTTTTCATCTTTACTTAACTCAAGTATTTACTTTCATTTCCTCACCCTGATTCAGCATATGGCTCATAAGAATTTTCTTTTACAATTGATAAGTACATGCTACTCATGTTTAATAATACCTTTACACAAGAGAACAGGAATTTATTTTTAATGCTGTTCCATTTACCAACTGACCTAGAATACTGTATCTGTCAGGGTGCCAACAGAAAACAGATGGCACACTTATAGGTGCAATTGTAGAGAACTTAATAATAGGATTATTTATGAAAGTGAGACACTCAAATTCTGAAGACTGGCAAGCCTTTATCAGCCCATGCCCGTAAGTGGATGCAATTCTTATGGATCAGGTAAGAGCTGCAGATATGGGAAAGAGGACCTCAGAGAATCAGAAGTCATGACTTTCAGTTGTCTAGTGACACTTTCAATGCTGGAGCTGGCAGAGAAGGCACAGAGGTGAGGAAAAACAACATAGCACCCCCGTCTCCCTACCCTCTGATCTCCTGTTGGTTCTTACTATGAGTCAAACTTAACAAGTAGCCAGAGTGAAAACTGCCCTGCATGATGCATGGAGTTTCTGAGTGGGCATCCCTCCTGGAAGATGGGACTTAAAGACTGCTGAGTGGTAGCTCAGAATAGCAACACATAGGCCCAATACCTAATCTATGTCTTTCTGAGCTGAGGCTTTTTATACAGCACTTTACAATGAATAATCAATTGTAAGTTTGACATAGAACTTACCAAATCGGAGTTTAAAAATACTTAAAATACAGTTTTTCTTTCAGTGTAATAGGTTCTCATTTTTTTTTTTATTAAGTCATAATATGGATGGTGTTTATATATACAGTATACTGGCATGTTGTACCCGCCTTTATGTAATATTCCTGCTTTACTGACTATAATTCTACCACTTTTATATCTTAATTGGTAAATCGTATCAGCTTTCAATTCACAAAAATAGAAACTTTAGAAATAGGAAAAGAGGAAATTCGGGGAGTGAGTAGAATGAGATTAACAGATGACTAGATTCTGGGACAATCTAGAGTAAAGCCATCCTGTCTTGGCATTGACCTGGCATAGAGCAGGACAGCCTACCTTCCTGCTTCCTGTGCATTGTTAAAGTGAGACTTGTAGTGGACATTCTTCTAAATCAGAGGAGAGATTGTATGGGGAAAATCTATATATTGGCAAAGAACAAAACAGAACAAGCCTAAAGGTATTGGTTATTCTTAAACACTGAGTACTTAATTCAGAAATACCAGTTAAAACCACCACTCACCAGACAATTAAGGGAGCAAAAATTTAAAAAAAAAAAGAAAAAAGAAGAAGAAGAGCTGGGATAAAATTGACAAGACAGTTTTGGAGAAAAACAAGCACATTGTAGAAGCAATCAAGACTTTAAGAGTTAGAACAATTGATTTAGTGTGATTTGGGCACAAAATCAGAACAGTGGAATAGGATGCAAATTCCAGCAACAGACCCTCAGAGATTGTCATTTGTTTTATGTAAAATGTCCCACTGGTGGGCAATGGGGAAGGAATGACTCTGAGTCAATTAAATATGTATATTGAAGAAAATGAATCTTTATCTCTACCTCATACCTTATACAATCATAGTGGTAAGTGGATCATAGATCTAAATACAAAATAATAGAAAAAAATATGGATGACAACCTATGGGAATATGTTCATAACCTTTAAATCTGACTACTTTTAAAACATGCCACAAATGCTAGCTTAGAAAAATTTTGGTAGATTATATTAATGAACATTTATCTGTTAAAAATGCCATTAAAAAGTGAAAATCTTTAGACTCTGAGAAAATATTTGTAAGAAATGTAGTGACTTTGTTAATCACCACAAGAAAACATATTAAAACAGTATTGTAAATTTAATAACAATATACTATTGGTTTATAACCCAAATTATTAAATAAGCATCAGTCAATGTTGACATAAAGGATTGTTTGAATAAATAAGTAAATATGGTAGGAAGGAATAAATCTTTCATGCAAAAGAGATACAAATTGTATATATAGATGCTCCTTCCCCATTGAGTGCAGACTCAGCTTGGTGACTCACTTCCAAAGAAAAGGATATAATAAGACAAACATAGTGGAGATACATGGCCAGCACTACCTGAACTAAGTGATCAAGATCACCATCTGGGAGAAATAAGCCGATATCATGTTCCCTAATACAATGTGATGAGCAGAACATTTCACCTCAGTGACTGTCTTTCCCCAAATTTATACCCCCATGTTAATCATGAGAAAAAGAAAAATAGATAGACTGAGGGCATTCGATGAATGTCTGACCAGCCCTCTTCAGAATTGCCAAGGTCAATGAACAACTTGGAAGCACTGAAAAACTTTTGGAAACAAGAGGAGATTAAGGAGATTTAATAACTCAGTACGAAGTGGTATTCTGAATTGATCCTGGAATAGAAAAGGACATTAGGGGGTTAATCAATGAATTCCAATTGAAGTCTGTAGCTTAGTTAAGAGTAATGTACTAATGCTAATTTCTTACTTTAATATCTTAACATAGAAGAAACTGATTACACACTATACTATACTTGTAAGTTTTTTTTTAGAATTTAAAATCCAAAATAAAAAGTGGATTAAAAACTATTAATATAAGATCACTACACATAACCAGAAATTATTTAAATGAAGACAACACCAGATGTTGGTGAGGAGAAACTAGAACTCTTATATACTACTAACATGAGATTACATTTTTTCATAATTTATAGAAAACTGTTTAGTTGTAGCCACTAAAATTTAAAATTAATTTGTTATGTCAAGTAAATATAGATATTAAAAAATAATTCAACTAAAATTCATTCATCTTTCAACAAATGATTATTGAAATCTTACCTTTATGTTAGACATCTTTATAGGTACTGGGGATATAGTAGGAAACAAACAACAACAACAAATATAAGACCTACCTGTTCTCATGTAGTATATGTGCTGCTCAGAGAAGATTAAACAGTACATATAATACATCAATCCTATAGTATGTTAGAACCTGATAAAATTTTTTGGAAAACACTGTCAGGATTAAGGAGAATAGGATTGTCTATTGGTGAGATTGGTAATTCAGTGTTAAATAGAGTGATATTTAGTAAAAAATTAAAGGAAATGAGGGAATAAGAGCAGTGTAGATTGATTAAAGAAGAATGGAATAGAAAAGAAGGAAAATTTTCATATCAAGAAATCAAGTGATGCTACTTAAAGTGTGAAAATCAAGAAATATATGTATACTTATATTACACATATTTACATAATGTATAGTTTCTTGAAATATATAATAAAATATAGTATATAGATAGGTATATATATCTGTATATATAGACAGACATATATATGCTTATACATACATATAGATACATAGACACACACACACACACACACACACACACACACACACACGTAGAGTGAGAGAGAAGGGGAGAAAGAGAGAGTTAGCTAGCTACCGAAAGAATGAAAATTGCAAGTACATGAAAGAGTAACTTCTGGGAAACTGATCCTAATACCGCAGGGGAGAAAGGGGATTTTTGTATTTTTGTTTTATTTCTTGCTGCAGGGTTTGAACTTTTGCAATTGTATTCATTGTCTTTAAGACAACATTTTAAGTGGAGTATTAGAATATAAGTGATAGTCAAGGAATTCAAAGGACATTATTAGAGAATCAAAATAACTAATAATATTTTAAAAAGATTATAATTTGTAAATTGTGCTTATTATTAGTAAGGAACATAATTGCCTGCTGCTTGGAGGGACTGCTGGCTCTCTTTTCTACGACTCACAAACCAAATTGGAAGACTCAGGAACAAGTCTGACTAAAACCAGTTGTGACCACAGCTGCCAAGCCCCTTCATACCCACCCCAAATCATACACACCAGTGCAGGGACTTGACAACATGTCTCATCTGCCACCCAGGCAGCTTTCCTGTATGAAAGTGCTGACTTGCATTTCACATCAATACTAACTCACTTTACCATCCACAGGCTTTAAGGTCAAGCTTATTTTAATTAAGTGTATGGAAAAAATAAGAAGTAAGAAAGTTTTCTACTTAAGCATTTTAACATGGGTAAATAACTATATCATTACCTGTAGATGATATATTAGAAATGCAGTATTAAAGAGACTATAAAACCCAGGGTTTACATTAATATGGACCTAGAAAAAGAATTAGTCATTGTAGCTAATGAAAATTAATCTGTTTCATAGATTGCAATATACTCTGTAGAGCTTGTTCTTTTGTTTGATTTTACTTGAGGGGAGAATTTAAAGTCATATGTCTAAAAGGATAACAGATGTAATTATCTAAATCTAGAACAACTGAAAATACTTCACCTAAGGTATACAAATAATGGAGTATTTTTTGTCTTGTTTTGCTTGAATTATTTGGATAATTGCCTTCGTTTTCCACCTGACTTCATGTAAGTAGACACAGTTTGAATATTTTCCAGGAGGTTGTTACTTGAATTTCCTTAGCACAGTGACTTGGAGTTGAAAGGATTAACACCAAGAAATGCTGGTGAGGCAATGTCGTGTTGATTGTCCAGCGTTTGCTGTGTCTAAGGATTTTTACTTATTTATGTAGGGATGTCCATATTATATAATTCAATTCTGAAATAATAGTAATGCTATTAAATCTTGAGTAAATATATTTGCTAACTTTGTTCAGTGGCTATAACTCACTAAATATGTAGTGTGGATTGGAACTCGTGGAATTTCAGACGGTAGCTTTTGGATGCAGCAGATGGGCACAGCAGATACAGCTTATGGGTACAGCAGAAAAGTAAGATGCGTTCTCTTGAGTGAATGAAAAAAAAGATAAAATCATATATTATTAAATTAAATTAATAGTTGATAATTTAGAAAAGTTAATTTAGGGTGCTTTATTACCTGTAAAGCATCTAGATCAAAATTATTAAAAACATTTTTTGAGATCTGGAAACATTTTCTTTGTAGTTATAATCTAGTGACCAAATTAACAAAATGGTTTATAAGGGATGCATTTCTCTTAAAGTGATTTTGATTTGAATTATATGACAAGTATTAATAGATGCTTGTTAGAAAGTATTCATAATAGTTAAGATTTTTAAATCTTCTCAGTCAGCTGGGGAGAATTAAAAGTTTTCAGATATGTTAGAATGTATAAATGCTGTTACTTTATCACTGAAATTGTTGGAGTTTCATGTTGAGAAAGGAATGGAATTAAATTGGGTTGTACTAAAGGAAAGACTTGGCAACATGATTTCCTGAAGTTTCTAATTTAAAACAGTCATAACCAGCACCCATAGGGAAAATACAAGTGCCCTATCTCTATTTACTTTTAATAATATTAAAGATAAATGTGCGTAAGCCCCAAAGCTATATTATTGGGTGTGGGTTTCTGTTTTTCTGGGAAGTGTTTAATTCAGTAGCAGTTAAAGGAGGGAACCTAAAATTTGGAGGAGGGATTTTCTTCTTTCTGAAGACACAAAGGCTGTGGTTATAAAGAGAAAGGCATTTTCCACATTCATGTATGAGACTGTAATTCCTCTTTCCATTCACTTACACACTTGGGTATTGGGGTAATGGTATAGATCCACAGTTGTGTAGATCTGGCAGAAGCTTTATAAAGGAGACATGAGCTATCATTGGAGGAAAGAATTACTTACACCTTTAATCCTCTCCCACCCAGCTGTTTCATCTTGTCTTAATTCACCAAGTGTCTCAGCAAAAGATTCTATAGAACTCTGAGACTAGCACAGTTTTCTCTAACACATTTGGCACATTTTATAATGTGCGTATCCCCAAATCAATATAATACTGTAGAATGTCATGTTAAGAAGATGCCTGACTTAATCTCCTCCCTCCGTTCTCTCCCTGTTTCCTTTAGCTTTTGCTATGCAACATTATTTACCTTTTTTCTTTCTTCTTTCCTTCCATTCTCCTTCATTTCTTTCCCCCTCTTACCATCTTTCTCTACTTTCCTTTCTTTGACAGTTACACATTGAAGTCCATATAACAATAACAGCTAACTCCTAATGCTTGTTCTGAGAGATGATAAATTGACACCAAGACTAAATGCTTAAGTGGCTAAGTGGATACTCTGATATCAAAGGAGAGTTTCTTGTATTAGCGGAAAAGATTTTACAACTGGTTAAGTGAACTAGAACATGTGAAATCATTGAGCTCAAAGACACATGTGTAATTCTCTAAGACATTGCCAAAAAACAAAGAGAAGGAATCTTACAATGTTTGCATTCTTGCCGTAAACTAGAGATTGTGAACATGAATGGACTTTGACTCAAGGAGAGATGGTCTTGTTCTAATTGCTCTGAATGTCTGTCACTCTTTTACAAGTTACAGAGGGCCGTTTTCATGCCAATGTAGTTGCCTCTAAAAAGTTACTTTAAGCAGGTGGAACTGGTGATGCAGCCCTGTTTGCTAAGCTGGCTTCATGTAAGGAGACAGTCTAAGTGTTTGGCAATAGACAAAGGATTTGAGGAGGGGAAAGCAGCTGGATTATAAAGGAAATAGCGTAACTGGCCACGTGCTAGAGTTCTCACAGACATGGCTCATCTATTGCATCTCATGACTTTGTTGACAAACCAAATGTACTGAATTACTTTATTTCTCTGAACCCTGTCATCTGCCATTGGTGACTAAAAGGAATCATCAGAGGCTACAGGTCTATAAGCCAGCCAGTTGTCCCAAAAGTACACAAGACGTACATGTCTGAAGATAAGCTTGGAGTCATCATTCTTTACAACATGTCTATGGAACTATGAAGTGTTATGGACACCTCAGATCAACCCTGAACTGTAATTTATTTCAGCATTGACAATTATTGATTTGTAATATCATTGCTTTCTCTATTATAAATCATGATAACCTTTCTTTGAGCTCTTAAATATAGTTTTCTAATACATCAAATTAAGCATAATGTCTAGCATAATGACCTCTCAAATAGCAATGATCCTTTTTGGTGAATCTCAGGTTATTTCTGGGTAGGGAGCAAACCATCAGCAATTAGTTCTTATCTTTAGGAAGTTTATGTTGTTAAAGTACGCAATGGATATTATTGTATATGCTTATTAGCATTCTAAGGTAATGCTTTCATTTTATGGACTAATATGATTCAGAATTTCTCAGTATTCTGTATGTAGTTTAAAAATCTCTTTAGAAAAATTCCTAATATGATAGCAACTAGAAGAATAATTGCCATTGGAATGACCTTTTCAGTGGGTAATTTGACAGGCATTTGATGGACAGCATTCTCCTGTCTCTACCAACCTTTTGCTTCCTGCCATAAAATGCAGGAGCAAAATTTTAACTCAAGTGATAAGACCGAGCAATCATTTGTTGCATATCTCCCTCAGTGCAGTTCCTCAAAATGTGAATGCTCCCTGTCTCTTTTCAAAGTATTTTTCATTACCTGGAGAAATTGTACCCTTTGGGGGGAATTCTAAAACAATAGTACAGGTGCTGAATCAAATTTCCCATGTGTGCAAGGAAATCTGTTGCAAGGTTGCTAAATGGTACAGGTTTGATGTATTAAATGGCACTCTCGTGTCCTATTATAAGAGTTAACACAACTGTCAAAGGAGTCTTTCCCTACAACAAGAGAGTGGATTTGACTTTGAAGAAATGTGGATTGTAAAGTACTCAGTAGAAATACCCAAAAAGAAAAAATATAAAAGCACGTACCAGTAAAAGAGTAAAATGAAGGCATTTAATTAGCAAATAAATGTGCATTTAGAAAGTGGCCCTGGAGTGACATACAAATTCAGAAGACTAATATTTTCTCTGGGAATAAAATCACTTTGGAAGAAATTTTCTCTTGAGTTCTCAAAGTATCACCATAACGGAATGCTTGTTGACTAATGAAACACATACTTTCATTGAGACTATTTCTTTTAATATTATCTTTGTTAAAGAAAAGTTTTTCTTTCATTTTTGGGCACACATTCTACAGGCGACCCATGCTTATTTGTACGTGTGTTTTCCCCTCTCTCCAGGAATTTTGTTGTAAGAAGTGGAGGCACTGCACATTTTGTTCACTCTGCGTCTTTAACCTCTGGATAGTGCTGGCTGTGTTGCGCTCAGTCCATAAATATTCACTAAATGAATGCGTGAGCAAGTTGAATAAGCGAATTAACCTTCAAATGTACTTCCATCTCCTTTCTTTAGTATTATTTTTTCAATGACCCCTTCATTCTGACTTTTCAAGTTGGGACTCTTATTCTATTTCACTGTTTTTCATTCAACAAGAATGTTCAACACGTGCCAGAAAAAGTTAGAAGCCTTATCTATGATCTCCATAGAGGAAGATAGTTTCATTCCATTAGCTTCTTTCTGGGAAGTTTATGGATTTGTTTCTGTTAATCCAGTTGACAAGCAGAATCCAACAAGCGACATTTAAAATGCTGGAAAGAAGAGAGATTGTTGAAGCATAAAAGGAAAAATCAGGGTTCAGGGAAAGAGGCTATTAGGACAAAATTTGGCACAAAAGCAGAAGAGCAAGAGAGGATAATACCTAGAGTCCAGTGAGATCCACTCACCTCATAGGAGGGAGCACGAAGGTTGGTCTCTGGAGCAGTGAAGAGAGGGAGAGACTGATCAAGAGGGACAAAGGAGACAGAGAGTTACGGTCAAGAAAAAGGAGACATTATATTAGCATTTCATGCATGACAAGCCATGTCATGTTACATATCGAAGTTTGACATTTTGAGAATATTGAAATCCCACATGAAGAATAAATAGTGCCTTCATTTTCTCAGTATATAAATTTGTGAACTAATGAACTTTATATGACAGGAAAAGAGAAGAACCTTATTCAAGAATTTCTGATTTGAAAATTGATCCTCTGATCATACCTTTGAACTTATCTAGTACCCACTCACTTAATTAAGATATAAGAGAAATCAGAGAAATGTACAGAATGATGTGCCCATATTATAGAATGATAGCTAAAGGAATGATGTCAGCACACACACACACACACACACACACACACACAAATGCATTTAATTTTGAAGCCAAATTACCTAATAATTTCCTTTTTAACATCTGAATTGATGTTTGTACCTAATGTTTATATGATGTTCTGAAATGAATAGCATTTTATCTTGTTTCATTTTACTACATTTAAATTATGGCTGGAATGTCATGAAAGGAGAAGCCCCTGAACTAAAAGCCAGGTTTTTTGATTCTAAACTACAAACAGATCTACCAGTTTTATCATCTGGCATGTACTTTTCTCTGTGACTTGTTCAGGCACAGTGGTACCAATCGTTGATGTTTTATTAAAGCAAATTTAATATATTTTAAACTAATAGGTATAGTAAATAGTGGAAACAATGAACTTGTACAGAAAGAAATTAATGTGCCCATTTGCTCATATAGTCATCCTGGACCATCAGGTGCTATTCATGTTCCAACCACTATTTATACTGTAGATTTTTTAAACAATGGGCAAGTAGCAGTGGACTTTGCTGTTGCTATATATATAGCCTATTACAGAAGACAGACAAAACAAGTGATTGCAAGAAAGTATTTACATGTAATGATAAGGCAATTATAGACTGCTATGGAAACTCTGCATAAATTCCTTAATCTAAGCTAAGAGTTGTAGAGATTTAGGGAAGGTTTCTCAAAGTAAGTGAGGCATTGACCAGGCAAATGAGAGTTGAAAAAATATTCCAGGAAAATAAATAGGCTTGTATAGTCAAAGTAATGGAAAAAAGTTGAGCGACTGCCATAGGAACATAATAAGATACAGAAAGAAGTGTAGAGAGAGATGGATGGAGATTGTGGAGGGACCAGGTCTAGAAAGACCTAAATGGCTAAGTTAGGAAGTCCAGATATTTTCCTGCAAGCTGTTGAAAAGTATTTTGTTTATCAGCTCTTGAATAGAAAAAAATAAAAAAATAAAAAACAACCTTTTCTAAAACGGGGTGGTGTTATATATGCAATGAGTAAACATATATATGAGCTGTGCGATGAGACCCATATGCATAACACTTGGTTTGAGAAGATGGGCATTAGCATCTTTAAAGTCCCCTGTGTAATAATAATGCTATTTCATTTATCGTTTCCCTCTTTCACTTTTCTCTAGGATAAATATTTATTTGCTTTTCTTTATAATTTGATTGTATCTATATCCCTAGGGATTATATTATTTTATAAATTATTGAACTTTATAAACAAAATTCTACTATTAAAATCCATCACCATTGCATTTTTTCTCAATATTTGATTCCTGACAAATATACATTTTGCTAAATGTATAGTTGTTAAATGAAAACATTTATTTTCACTGTTGTAGAGTTCGAAAGTTTCTTATACTGGATATGTGTAAGAGTTTCAGATAGGAAATATACCTAATAATTGTTTATTCATAGATTGTGCTACTTTTTAAAGTATATTAGATAATGATATATTATTTTCCACAGTAAGTCTAACATTTTTCTACCACTGAGTCTAAAAAGATGCTCTTATTCCAGATGTTCAGCAAAACTTGTTATTGTCAAGTTTTTAATTTTTTGTTTAATTTTTGGAATTTGACTTATGATTTTAAATGCAGTTTAAAAATTAAAATAAATTCTCTTCTGGTTCCAAGACGGCGGACTGCTAAGAACTCAAGTGCATATCCTCTCTACAGGTACAACCAAACTACACCTTTTTAAAGACTATAGTCTTTGAAAAGGAGCAAGGACCAGCAACTCCACAAAAAGAAAGATTACACGAATTCATAAATGGTAGCAATCATTCTGTCTCAGCATTCACGCTACCCTGTTTAGAGAGACCTGTATTACAGACACTCTCCCCAGAGCTAAAGGAATTTCCCCTTACATTAGAAAAATGACTTTAATTTGTTGAACCGAAAACCTAGATGGGTTGGAAAGACGGATAGTTTCTTTGAGAATCAAGATGCTGCTTCTGTGCAATGCAAGTACTAGAGGATCACATTGCAAGGCCTCAGGGTGAAATGCCTACCTCATCCACCATTAGTGCACTTGTGTATTTATACTCACAGTTGTTCTATGGACTTCCAGAGACAGCAGCCAGGTCTTCAACAGATAGCCGAGTGATTCCTAGCAAAGAGCAGTCTGTTCTTCAGCATTTTCAGGGAACATCACTGGAGAGGTCTTATTGAAACAGTTTCTACCCTACCAAGGCTGCTGCTTGATAGCCCTGTCGCCTGCTGGTACTTCATAAAGCATCCATATCCAAACCCCAAAGCCTATTTATTGTCCCCTACTGGGACTGCTGCTCATCTGGAGAACTGAGGGATTTTCACTGGAGAGTGTGCTTTGCTACATCTACTTCCTAGCTCGCTCTCCAGTGACCTGTTAGGACCACGACCTGCTTGTGGACTGGGTCCAAAGCTCTTAGTCTCTCTTCTTGTGCTTTATTGTTCATGTCTGTAACTCTGGGGAAAACCTCTGCATTTCCTACCCTAATTCTAACCATGTAGGCTGGACTCTCAGGCCCCACAATGGTGGCCTCTGTAGCTTCAACAGTTATGACTAATGATGAGATCACACAATTAACGGAAGCCCAGCATTCCAGATCAACATCCCAGGCCTATACTGTGCATCTTGATACCCTAACACAGGCTGTTACATCGAGGAAGCCATATCCATAAAAATAAACAGGGAATGCCAAATAGAAGGAAGAGACAGAGAATTATATGTGAAATGATGATTCAAAATAAAACTCTGAAGAAAATCTGAATGCAATAAATTGAACTACCTGAAGAATCTAAAGGGACAGTTTTGATGATGCTGAAATCAGAAAACAATGAAGGAACAAAAAGAACTACAACAAAGGTAGAGAAAATATGAAACAATTCTAAACTGAACTCATAGAGCTAAAGCACAATAGAGGGGCTCAGCAGTAGGGTAGGAGTAGCCTCTAATAGAAACAGCAAGCTAGAAGATAGACTAGTTCTGGAATGTACCCAAGCAGACCAACATGGTGAAAACAATGATTTAAATGAAGGCAGGCTAAGAGACTTAAGGAAGAGCATCAAGAGGAGCAATTTCACATCATAAGGATCCCAGAAGAAGAAAGAAAGAGGCACAAATCATATTTAAAGAAATAATGGCTAAGACGTTCCCTAACCTGAGGAAGGACACGGACCTTAGGGCCCAGAAATCTCAAAGAGTTCACACAAAAGGAACCCAACAGACATACATGAAGAAAAATTGTCACTAAAATGACACAAATACAAGATAAAGAGAGAATCTTAAAAGCAGCTAGAGAAAAAAGGATATGCAAGGAAAAGACAGCTCCATGAGGCTGTGGGCAAATTACCAGCAGAAACTTGACAGACCAGAAGAGAATAGCATGATATATTCCAAGTGCTGAAAGAAAAGGATTTTCAACCAAAAATACTGTATCTATGTGGTTATTACTTAGAATTGAAGGGATGATGAAGAGCTTTAAGGGAGTGCATCACCACTAAAGCAGACTTAGTCAAGAAATTTCTATAAAAGGAAAAGAAACTACACATAGAAGAGACAAGACATAAAAATAAAAGTTAAATGTAGGAAGGGAAGTGAAAATGTGGACTATTAGAATGATCTCAAGACTAAAGTGCTTTCAAGTTAAAATAGGTTATAAACATAGAAACTTGTATATAAACCCCAGGATAACTTCAAAACATAAACCCGTAGAAGAAACAAAACAAAACAAAAAGTTAAATGAAAACCAAACATGTCACAAATGCTTTCAAATTACCTAAGATGAAAAAAAAAAAAGATTCCGTCTACACCACCAAAAAAAAAAAAAAAAAGGGGAAAAATTTTTAACAAAATGGCACTAATTACATATCAATAATTACACTGAATGTTAATGGATTGAACTCACCAACCAAAAGGCACAGAATGGATGAATGGATTAAAAAAAGCTCATAACTTTCTGATGTATGAGGAATTCATCTAAGTTTTAAAGATAAACATAGGCTCAAAATCAAAAGTTGAAAGGTAGTCCTACAATTAAATGATGACCTATGAAAAAATAGGTATAGACATACTTAAATAAAAAATAGACTTTCAAATAAAGAAGGTAACAAAAGACAGGGATAAACATTACATAACACTTTGGGGTCAATACAGCTGGAATACATAACTCTCAGTAATATATACAAATACGTATAGCGATTAACAGAACTAAAGTGAGGCATTGACAGCAATACAGTACTAGATGATTTCAACACCTCGCTACAACATTGAACCCATCAGAAGGTAGATAATTAACAGGGAAATAACATGCTTAAATGTCAAATTAGCAGATAGGTTTAATAGACAGATACAAACACTTCACCTAAGAAATTCAGAGTTCACATTTGTCAAATGTGCTTATGGAACATTCTCAAGGACAGATATGCTGGGAAACAAAACAATTGTCAACAAATTTAGAAAGACTAAAATCATGCTAATTATACTCTGACCACAATGGCATAATACTACAAATCAACAACAAAAATAAAGTGGAAAATCCAAAATATATGGAGATTAAATAACATCTTTAAATTGACATTTGGATAACAGGAAATCTAACGAAAAGTTGAAAAGTACTTGGAGACAAATGAGAATGAATACATGAGATATCAGTACTTATGGGGTTTATCAAAAGCAATTTTAAGAGGGAAGTTTATAGCTACTAGCTCTACGTCAAGAAACAAGAAATAATGTAACACAAATTATCACAAATAATGTAACCCTTCATCTAAATAAACAGGAAAAAGATCAAGAAAAACTAAAAATAAGTAGAAGGAAAAATAAAATTTTGAGATGAAATTAAACTGAAAAAGACAAATCAGAGTACCAATGAAACCAAAATCTGGTTCTCTGAAAAAATAATCAGAGTTGACAAACCACTGACTAGTCTCATTAAAAAAAAGTGAAAATTCCCATGATTAGAATCAGAAATGAAAGGTAAGTTGTAACAGATTCCTCAGAAATATAAAGCATCACAAGAGACTACTATGAACAGCTATATGCCAATAAATTAGACTACCTAGATATATTTTTAGAATCATACAGCCTACTAAGACTGAATTAGGAAGAAATGGGTAGCCTGAACAGATAGATCACAAGCAAGGAAATTGAAAAAGTAATCAAAAGTCTTCCCTGCTTTCAAATAAAAACCCATGACCATATGGCTTTACTAGTGAGTTTTACCAAACCTTCAAAGAAGAATTAATATCCATTCTCTCAAACTCTTCCAAAAATTTGAAGAAAAGAACATTTCCAAACATTAAACTGATTGATACCAAAAGCAGACAAGGATGTCATCAAGAAAGAAAATTACAGACTTGATATCTCTAATGAAGATAGATGCAAAAATTCTCAATAAAATATAAACAATACATCAAGAGCATCATTTATCACAACTAAGTGGGAGTTATCCCAGGCATTCAGGAATTGTTCAAATACAAAAACTTATAGATGTAATAGACCACATCACAAACGCAAGAAAAAAAAATCATATGGTACTGGGTTCAGCCCCCGTTTATGATAAAAACGCTACATAAAACTGCACTAGGAGGAACATATCTTTACATAATAAAGGCCATCTATAATAAACCCACAAATAATCTTTTCTCCAATTGTCTGCACAGCTTGATATGCTAAAATTCAAATTTAGTTTATCTGACTGTTTCTGGATGTTCTAACATTTTGTCATTCTATGTATTAGTAGGTTAATTATTTAATTGAATAATAGTGCAACATATCAGTAAAATCAGATTTCTGTATCCTTGATCTTCTTTAAGACTGACTGGACTGTTCTGGTTTTTTGTTCTTCCATTTAAATTTTAGAATTAGCCTATTGAGTTCCAGAAATACAAACCTATTGAATTTTGTCTGGGATTGAATTGTATTCATAGATCATCTGGCAGAGACTAAGCATACTAATAATATTGAGTTTTTTGATCAATCATTATCATCATATGTATCTATTTATTTACATCTTCTTTACTGGTCTTCTGTAAGTTCATTATTTCTTCATAAAGTTCCTGTACCTTTAGATTTATTTCCAGGTACCTTGTATTTTTTATTCTATTGCAAAGACAATTAAAATGTTTTATTTCTGTTTGTTTATGGAAGATGGAATTCAGTTGATTATAATAAATCAGAAAATTCCCTAATGATTTTTGTGAGCATTCATAATCTAGCTAATTTCCTTTAAAGTTTCACACAAACATATAACCTATGTGCATGACTTTTTTTCTGCCTTTCAAATTATTTTATTCAGTAATCATTTGTTGACTTACTATGCTAATATGTCCTTTGTTGACTAGAAGTGGTGATAGCAGATGATTATACTCATGAACTTAATCAGAATTCACTCAACATTTTCTTTTGATTGTGATTTTGTTGTTATTGTTATATATAAGACTTTTATTCAACATTAAAATATTTATTTGGTTACATATTTGTATATATAAATATATGCCATTAATGCATTTAAAATATTTTATATAAATACATTATTATAAACATATCAACATATAAAAATTTATTTAAAAATATTTATTGTGGTAACTTTGATTTATAAAATAATGTAACTCCATGTATAGGTTCATTTGTCACATATATGACAGCATAGCACGTATTTATTATTTATTTAATATTGTTTCTTATATGTACATGTATGTATATATTACAATCAAGGGTAAAACACTGAATAAATTATTTACTTCCTAAGATTATAAATAAGATCACCCACTATCACCATTTCCGTTTAACAACACACAAGAGATCTTAACATAGTAAAGCAAGAAATGTAAGTGTAAGGATTAGAGACTGAATAAAATTTCTATGATCATCAGATTAAAGGAGTATCTTTAATTCCTAGTCCACTAAATGTTTTTGGCATTGGTATGTGTTGGTGTCTTAACAGTGAAGTCTACCAGATGCAGAGTCCACAACATCCCTGGGGTCCTGTGTTTGTGATTTGTGGAGGGAGGGTAACAACCAGGATGAATGTGAAGCACTAAATAAAATGAATAAAATGCTTCTTCCTCCTCTCTCTCCCTGCCTGCCTGCCTGCCTACTCCCCTTCATTCTTGCCTGTACCTTTCTTTTAATTGGAAAAAAAAACCCAAAGTCTTTGGTATGTTTTATTCAGTCTTTGAAATTTTGCTAAACATTTTTTTCTAACCCAGTGGAACAATAAAGTGTATTTTTCTTCTTTCATCTATTAATAGAGTATATTGTATTAACTGGTTTTTTAAATAAACTTTATTTCTTGGTAATTCCAAATAGGGAATAAAGTAGTAGTATTATCATTATCATTATTATTTATTTTGTTTTGGTTTTTTTACATATGGCTAGTTTCTGTTGGCTAATGTGTTTCAGGGTTTTGGAATCTGTGTTCTTTGAGTGAGAATGTCCTATAATTTCCATTCTGTATGGTGAGTAGTTTGGTTAAAAAGTTTTCATCAGGGTAGAGACCTGCTCCATTTTGAGGCTTAGCTCTCCTGTGGCGCATTATTGGAAAGTGTAGAAGAATATAGTCATCTCTAATACTTCAACAGGTATCTTATTTAGAGTCTGGATGTAGTACAGATCATTCTCGATCAGAAGATGGCCTGCAAGATTTTTTTCCAACCCTAAAATGTGTTGGTTCTATAATTTATTATTTTTGCCATCATCATTTACCTCAACGCTGGAAAGGTATAAAAAAGGATCAGAGGTGAAAAGAAAGACTGCTGTTGCTCTATAGAGTAGAAATATTTCAAAAGAGGAAACTGTCATAAAATGATTTTTAAAACATTTACTTAGAGTTTCAATGGTTTCATCCTTTTTGAAATTAATTCATGAAATATTTTCTACTAATCTCAGTAACTTGCTATGGAATGCACAAAAAAACTATTTAAAGCTGAGTTTTGAACTTTGAGCGAGTTTCTTTTTCAATCTCACTGATAATAATGCCAAGTGTGCCAAATCTTTTCTAGCCACTGGAAATGAGAACATTTCCCCTGCGATGTTTAAACTTAATTCCAGAGTTCCAATCCCACCGATAATCATTCTTCTTTCCCCTATACATTAAAAGTGGTCTCTTTAATTGCTATAATATTCACAAGGAGACCATTGGAACTGGAGTGCTCTCAGCTGAAGAATAGTACTGCAGGAGATAAAGATAAAGTGGTACTGAGAACTAACCAATTTTCCTCAGCGAATTCAATCTTTCTTAGGAGCAAGCGATACACGATACATTTACCTGAACTTTTAGAGTGATAGGGAAAATGTTTGGCTTGTATTCAGGACCACAGGAACTTTAAAAGTTTATCTCAGTGGAATAGTGTTCAAAAAATAGTCTATTTACTTGTAGGATACCAGGATAATCAGTATACATTTCAAGGTCTTTCAGTCTGGAAGTTTACAGAATTGTTATCAATGAAAAATAGAAGTACTACTAATGTCAAAATATACTTTTCTCTTGCTTCTTTTGACTTTGTAGGAAAACTTCATCTATGGGGGTAAGTTGGGACGGTAGGTATCCTCACTGTTAAAATTTATACTGAGACATTATTGCATAAATCACTGACTGACCAGAGCAGGTCCCATGTGGTAAAGTTCTGGATAGTACAACTATCCTAATAGGACTAGTGAGATGCAGCTTAATTTTCTGTGTTCTGCTGATAAAATTATGTTTTCAGTGAGGCCATGGCATTGTATTTTATGCCAAGAGAGCCTGCTCAGGTGTTACCTCTAAAATCTGTTGCTGATGTTTAGAGTGCCTGTAGTGTTTGAAAGAGTAGATAAGGTTTCTCCTTGCAGCTCATATTAGAGAAGTAGCTTCTCCATCTTTGTTCTGGTTTTTATTATAGTTCCCTAAAAATGCCATATTTGTTGTATACCATATATGCTTGAATATATGGTACCATCAAAATAAGGTGGCCTCCATTTTCCCAATGAGGATATGAAAACCTTCAAGGAAATAGGTCCAATAGTCAAATGTCTACTTAAGTTTAATTTATTAACTTAATCAAGCATATTTTTTATAATCACATGTGTAAAATTACTTGAAAAGTGGATGTTTTCTACTCACATACAGTCATTTTATTCAAGTGTATCAAATTTACTAGTGATATTAGTGCCTTGCTATCCTAACAGCACATTTTTACGCTGGTTTCCTAAACGTTTATCCTTGCTTCCATCCAAATGATTTGAGATACTTTACTTGTTGAATTTGCATGTGATACATTCACTAGAAATTTTGTTGCTAAGTCACCCTCTTACACCATCAGGGATATTAGGGTTGTTTGGTTTCTTTGGTTTGTTTTAATTTGTTTCAAGTTGACATGGGAACCCTGTTGAAGTGAAGTGATTGAGATCACTTCAAGATATGAAGAGCTTTTTGGTCTTGAGAACTAAATTGGGGAATATGTTCTTACCTAATACAACTTATATATAGTATTGAATGAAGAGAAGTGCAAAAATACATTAAAATTTAATTGGACTTCTTTATGAATTAAATTCCATACAAAATAAGTCTTCTTAAAAATGTATTCATTTCCTCATATATGTAGTCACTGGTAGCTATCATATTACTCATGAGTTGTTTCAAAATACAACTACCATCTATTTTCTTAAAGCTTCTCAATAGTCATAACATACCATGTAGAAGGTGAAAAGTGTATGTTCTTAGTCTACTAGCCATACAAGTTATAAGTAAATACTAGCTAGGTCTCCAGCAGTCCTGTCCCTAACCTCTTTCAGACTGTAAACTACTTTTAAAGAATAAAATAAAAATCCTTAGACAAATCGTACTTTGACTTACATTTTAGACATACCATTATCATTGAAGGTCCCCATGCTGAATTTCCCAGCTCTTGAACCCTTAATATTCTTTCTTCAATATAAAACATTTCCTATGTTCACTCCCACCTACCTTCCACCCCCACTAACACTAGTACCTGGAGGAAAGCATTTGGTTTGTCCCTCAAATTAAGTTCTTCCTTTTACAGGGAATTTTTTTTTTTTTTCAGTCCTCTCTAATTTTTAAAAGTTTTCCTCATCCTAATCAACTGAACACTAAACTCCAACCACCTCTATCTTAAAATTTGTGTCCATATTTCCATCTTCTCTCCCTCTAAAACCTGTCTGATTGCTCTCTGGTCTCTGCCCTTGCTGCTCCATAGTTTATTACAAACTTGCCCCAAGAGTAAATTTTTTAAATACAGATTAGATTAGCACTTACCTCCTCTCTAGTAGCTCATCCAGTAGTGCTCTCATTCATTCAGAATAAGAGTCAAATTCGTTTTAGTGGGTAGACTAATTTTTATTGATGCCTTAAGAAATTAACAAAAACAGGTTGGCTTAAAACAATACAAATTTATGATCTTATGATTATAAAATCAGAGAATTGACAGGATTGAGTTTCGTTCTGGGATCTTTAGGGGAGAATCTGTTTTCTTACCTTTTCTAACTTGTAGAAGTCACCTGCATTCCTTCACTCTTGGTTCCTTTCCATCTTCAAAACCATAAACGGCTTGCCCAGTCTTTCTCATGCTGTGTTTCTTTGACAATGACTTTCTTTCCTCTCTCTTCCACACTAAAGGACCCTCGTGGTTACATTGGAGGCACCCCAGTAATCTAAAACAATATTCCTCTCTTAAATGCAGTTGATTAGCAACACTAGTTCTCAATATAATCTTAATTTATCCCTTGCCCTCTAATCTAGCTAATATATTTGCAGGTTCCAGCGATTAGACTTGAATATCTGGGAAGGAGGGTTATAATTTTATCTACCACATGACTTATAAGTCCTTTGTTATTTAGCTGTGTTATTCCCTCCCTCCCTCCCTCCCTCCCTTCTTTCCTTCCTTCCTTCCTTCCTTCCTCCCTCCCTCTTTAATACTTTTAAAGGGCAGGTAAAGGCAGGATTGAACCAGACAAGCAGGAAGGGAGGATAGGACGAAGCACTTTTTATCTCTTTTTATTTATCTCATTTTTATTTAGTTATTCACATTGCTCTCCCCCACCAACCACCCCCAGGACACTTACACAAACCCAGGTCCTTGGAATGAGCTTCTCTGGAGGTGACTGACATAGCCACTACTCCACCAGGACATTCCTAGCCTTGTTACTTCTCTGAACTCATGCATTACTGCTCTCCACAAGCTTCCATTGTCTCCTAGATGTTAAGTTCAATTGCCTGATATGCTTAAACCTTCAGGCTATGTCCTTATGCTGTCTTTCCCCAAAAGGTACACATAGCTGACAATCTCAGTTTCTCCAAACCTTTGGTAAAATATCTTTTCAGTGAGGAGTATTCTCACCACCCTATTTAAAATAGCACTTATCTACATCTAGTGCTATTTTACAGATTTCTTTTTCTGCTTGTCTGTAATGTAGTTCTCTTGGAGAGCTCAGACCTCTGTTTTTTAACTCTGCGATATTCCCAGAACAGAGAACAGAGAATGTACACAGAGTAGGAAACTAATAAATGTTTGTGGAATGGATGGATTCTTTTTGTTTGTTGGTGGTTTGATTTTTTTTTTTTAGCTTTATTGAGGTATATCTAATATAATTTTTCCACATATTTAATATGTAATTTTGATGAGTTGAGATATATGTATGCACACATGATACCATCACCAATCTCAAAGTAATAAATATTCATCACCTCCAGAAGATTTATTGTGTTCCCTGACTCTGTGTGTGTGTATGTGTGTGTGTGTGTGTGTGTGTGTGTGTGTGTGTGTGTGTGTGTGTTAAGAATAGTTTCCATGAGATCTACCTTCTTAACAAATTTCCAAGTGCGTGAAATACTGCTATTGTTCTCCAGAATACATTCACCTCCAGAAATATAACTGTATATCCAAACAGCAACTCTCCGTTTCCCTCCCATCCCCTGGCAACTACCATTCTATTTCTCTACTTTTAAGAGTGTTACAGTTTTGGGGACAAACCAAGTGAGCACTCTTTGGAAGTATTTTAGGCAGATTTATTACACGCATGGTCTCAGCTGAGATTTCTTCCCTAAAGAGCTGAGCCCCGAGTTCTGGTTAGAACATACTTATATAGGCTGGAGCTATGTGGGAAGAGAGGAATGTAAATTAGGGGAAGGGGTTTCAACCACTGGAACTTCTTTGTCTGCTGGCAAGCAAGCTCAGGTTATAGGAGGTGTCAAGGCTTTTCTTTATAGTTGCTGGAGGTGGGAGGCTGGCCTCTCCACAAGAGTTTGGCTATTTTTATGTTTTTTAGTAAATGTGATTATTTGTGTGCATCATTCCTTCTCAGTAACCTCTGTGAGGGGTCCGTGATAGGTCTTGCTTTGAGATCTTCCATGGAGGCTAGTTTGGGAACTGGCTTGCTATAGATACTTAGTATATGTCAAAGTGAATTGCCAAACCAGAGTCCTGGGAGGAGGCAGAAAGCACTTTTCATTTTATCAGTCTAGACTAGATTTCAGAAACAGAGTTCAGGAAAGTTTCAGGCAATTTCATAGTCAGTGTAATTCCGGAGCTGGGCTAGGTTAGCGAGGTAGTGGAAGAGTGCCTGAATTCTTATTAAAACTTGGGGTATCACTATATTGCTTCTTGAAATTACCGCCTCTAGGTCCTCAGCCCTGAGGGCTCTTTTGTTCTTGTCTCGTGGAAGGAGCTATGGAAGAGAATATTTAATCATTCAGCGCATTGTCAGTGTGGATGATGAGAAATACCCTGTATATTCCAGCCTGTGCTTCTGCTTCTAACAGAGTTCTTCTCCCTCTGAGTAAATGAATTGAGGAGTGAGGATTTGGAAGACCAGGTATTCTTTTTTTTTTTTTAATAAGTTTCTGTTAGGAAAATAAATGAAATCTATATTTTATCATTTCAATTCAGGCCCTAAGCATGCATAGTAGTTACCTTTCATGAAATGTTCCTATAATAATGCTATTTCACTGGGCTTTGTAATGAAGCTTTGATTTGCATCGCCATCCTGAGAACTTTCTCACAATGCTAAGGTAATATTATGAAGGCAGAAGGAAATGAAATGAAATGATGGTAATGCATGTCCATTGTGAAAAATGTTAAGTTGCCAAGGCAATGTCATATTGCTAATATTTTCATAAATTAAATTAAGATACATAGGGCAAATAAGTATTGCATTTCTCTTTATTATCACTTCAAATATGTGAGGATAACTATTAGGATTAAAGCCAGAAATTAGACAGAAAGCATCTCAGTCAAAATGAGCGATATGCTATTCCTTGGTTCACCATGATATATTCTCAGCATTCCTGTCACGTTTATTTCAGGCTTCCAATCTCTTCCCCTTAGTAAACTCTAGCAGCTCTTTACCGTACTTCTCTGCTTCCTGAAGCAGAATTTCTGTTAAGAATTAGTGGGATAGTCACTATAATTCGAGTAAGCCTCACTTACGCACTGCACAACCAGCCTTCCTGGTTTAAGTTCTGTTCTTTTAATGCTAAAGCTGGTTTCCTTTTCCTTCCTTCCTGCTTTTCTTTCTTGGAGGAGGTTTATACATATATGGTGAATGATATCATTGATTAAAATTGACTTCTTAGAAAATTGTTGCTATTTTGGTTAAATAAAATTAAGTTTTTAAAGATGAGAGAACATGTCAGTTTTCTCAGTTTTCCTGTGAAATTGAAATAAATAACACCTACCTTATGTGCTTGCATAAGGAACACTATAATTCTGCATGTAAAGAGCTTAACACAGTGCTTGAGGCCAGCAGTGAAAATATTATGAAACTTGAACCTAAAGATCTGGATTCAAATTCTACACCTTTATATACTTGCAAAAGTAGTAAGTCATGTGTTCATTATGGGAGAATTTCAAAAATACTGGTAACCAAAGGAAGAACATAAAAAATTACTATGCTGCCACAGCTACAAATAAATGGAACATTTTTATTAGAAATTGGATAATGATGCATGTGCTTTTGTGGTAATTAATCCCCCATCCCCAGTTGATATAGTCTTAAGACTCTTAAATATGTTTTTTCTATAAAAAATTGGTGAATAGCTGGCACAGAGCATTCCTATGTCTATAGTGACATTACAGTGTGAAATGTTTAGATGGCACCAGTTACATGTTACTTTAATTACAAAGCATAGCCTAAATGTCTCCTTTCCTTAAATTTGCATCAAAGCAGAATACCAATCACATAATAAGCAAATAAGGTGACATGTGAATTAGTTTACTTTTCTTTATATAAATAAATTCACTCAGAAAGTATTTGTATGCTTACTGTCAGCCATTGTCTTTCATTTCACTTAATGTTTTTAGGATGTTTTTTCCCTCTTCTGAATCCCTGTTTTATTATAGTTAGTCATAATATAGCTTAGATGGTAATTTTCATTTCTGACAGCTTGACTGTAACGATAACTGTGACCTACTTAGAAGCTGTGCCATTTGGAAAAATCACTTAACCTCTCTGATGTAAGACATTGCGCCTTTAAAATAGAGACTAACCTTTCAGTTCATCACAAAAATAGCCTGTGTGGTATATTATTGAAATGAGATTTTCTAACCTATCTCTGACATCATTTTTAGCAAATCTTAAATTGATTTACTTGAGAAAGACTTTTCTACCCTTTTCTATCTTAAAGGGTTGTTAGCTTTTATATTTCTTTTTTATCTTTGAGTTTATTTAGCCTAGGATGCATTGTTCAGCATTTGTTGGTCAGCATTGGGAAATACAATAGTAGAGCAATCAAGCTGAAGGGGAAAAGGAGGAAGTGAACTTTTCAAAAATACTTTTCTAAAAATAATAGCAATGTCAAAGATCAGTGGCGTAGATGGCAGAGAAAGGCACATTTCTTTAAAGGCAAAGTTGTTCTGAAATAAAGAGTGGGGGATCTTATTATTTTTATCAAATAGTCATATTAAAGGAGGCCTAGAAACATTCTCATTAAAAGAGATTTTTTGTGTATGAATAGCCTTCTACCCTCAATAAAAAAGATCCTTTGTGTCTAGTGGCTGTAGCATTCCTTCAGTAAGACCATGCATTATTTAATGCTCAATTTATAAGGCAAATATGGAAAAGCTGGAAACAAAAGATTTTGCTTGATGATCTGATGTGCCGCCAAGTTTGAAGACAAATCTCATCTAGGATAACTGTAGCATAAGAATGAACTACTGGATATTCTACTACTCTCTGTTTTTGTTGAAACTTTTCTCATGTTAAGAAAAATGCCTTTTTTTAAATGGTACATTAAAGTTCATGATTAATGTATCTCAGTGGGGTTTGAGAGGGGCTAGACAGGGAAGTAGGCCTTTTATTATTTTCCAACACTAGGTAAAATTTAGTACTTTAGATCTTCTCTCCACCTTCATGCACGTGAATATCATTGTTACTTTTTTCTTATTTGCCTTAAAATTTCTTTAGCCATTTCTTTTTATCTTACTTTTTAAATGTTATCAGTAAAAAGTTTAAACAAAGTTTAAAGATAAACAAAGTTTATCAAGTCTAGTACTACTTCAAAGGTTTTATGGAAGTGTAGACTCCAGCTCTAATTCCTACTCTCTAGACAAATGTTCACAATTTTTTGATTTCTTCTAATACTGATCTATTTCTCAGTAGAAATCTTATGTCCTTGTTTTCTGAGTTTTTGCTGAGTTTGAGTCTGAGTTTTTGCTAACTTTTTATTGAAATAGCCCTGTATTACTACATTTCATAAGTTTCAGATGTTGTATCATCATGTATCAGTATCTATATAAGTTACAATAAGTTCACCATTTAAAGTTCAGTTCTATCCATCACCTTATAATTGACCCCTTTTACTCATCACCCACCCCTCTCTTGTTTCCTTTTTGGTACCTACTAGTTTGACTTTATATATTAAAAGTTTGTTTTTAATTTTTCAGTTCATCCATTTGTTTGATTTGTTTATATTTCACATTTGAGCGAACTCCTTCAGTGTTTGTCTTTCTCTCTCTGACTTATTTCACTAAGCATAATACCCTCTAGATCTATCTATATTGTTACAAAGAGCAAGAATTTTATTTATTTTTATAATTGACTAATATTGCGTTGTGCAGATATGCTATATCTTTTTTATTCTCTCAGAGTTCCATAGATACTTATTTTTGTTTCCAGCTCTTGGTTGTTGTAAACAATGCTCCAGGAAATAAGGGGGTACATTTATTTTTTCAAAATAATGTTTTGTGTTCGGGGAGTACAGAAGAATCGCAGACTGGGATAACTGGATCAAATGCAATTTCTACTTTTAAATTTTTGAGACATCTCCATATCGCTTTCCGTAAGATTTGAACCATTTTACCCTTCCACCTAGAGTGTATAAGGATTCCCTTTCATCCACATCCTCTCTAACACTTGCTTTATCCAGTTTCAGTTTTTTAAAAAAAACAACACCATACTTATAGGTGTGTGTGATATCTCATTTGTTGTCATTTTTCAAATTTGCTTTTCCCTAATAATAAGAGATGATAAACATCTTTCATGTGCCTGTTGGCTATGTGTATGCCTTCTTTGGAAAAATTTCTGTTCAGATATTTTGTCTTTATTTCATTTTTTAGAAACATTTTTTTTTAAATTTATTCTTACTTATTTGTTTATCTTGGCTGTTCCCCATCTGCCCTGGGACATGGATCCAGGTGCTTAGGATGTGCGTGGACTATCTTTGGCCAGAGGTAGCTCACCTAACAGTTATTCCACCAGGGCACAGGGCAGCCAACTGCCCATTTTTTTATTGGGTTGTTTTTGTTTCATTTTCTGAAGTCTTTAGATCTTTTAGACACTAACCACTTGTCAAAAGTATGCTGCCCAAGTTTCTTCCTCGTCAGTAGGGGGTATTGATGGTAGCTATGCTGGGAACATCCTGTTTCCATCTTGGTTTGATTTGCCCTTTTGATATTTGTATTTCAATTTGGCACCTTGTATTTTGTATTTCTAATTATAGAAGAGGAATATTTAAATTCTGTTCTACCAAGCATACTCAGCTATCTTTCTTCCCCTCATTTTCTCAAAATAGTTAAAATTCGGGTTCAGTATGTACTTATGTCCTCATTTGTCCCTGTGTCTGTGTATATGTAGATATAGATCTATATATGTGTGTCTTTACGTGTATATGCATATGCATATACATATATACACACACAATGCACATGTGTCTGTATGGGTGTATATTGTAAAGCATATAGTACATTATGATCATATTTTCTTTATGCTATTTTATATTTAAGTCATTAAGTACTTTGTATTTTATAAATCATTAAATGTTGTGTTAATCCATTAATAGATATCAATTAAAAAGTCAATTAAATTTTCCAACTGAAATTTAAAACTTACCTCACAATATGATCAAACATGTTGGTTTCTATTTTCTTTAGAAATCATTCTCCACTAGTATTTTCTTTGGATCATCTTCCTTCAATTCGTGCTGTTCTTTTTCTTCTCCAAGTCCACATATGACTGTAATAATAAATGTTTACCATTCTTCTGGGTTGAATCTCTTCTTCATCAATATTTTATGTTTTCTTATTTTTTTATTTGCTTCTTTAATATATTAATTTATTTTCTAATTTTCATAAAACCTAGCTTTCAGTAGCAATGTGAGAACAAATATTTTTGAGATCGCTTATTTCTGAAAATTGCCTTTTTTTTTTACCATCACATTTGATTCATGGTTTGGCAGTGTATGTAAATCTCAGCTGAAAATACTGCTTCTGAAATATGAAACCATTGCATTTTTATCTTCAAGCCCTCAATGTCGATCATTCTAGATCCTGTGCATGGATTTTTTTTTTATTTATTATTTTGCCTCTTTGGAAACTTTTAAGATCCTTTAGCTATAGATATTTTTATTATTCAGTGATAAGCATATATGTGTATTTTCAATGTGATGACCCTTGCTAAGATTTTTTAATCTAGAAAGACACATACCTTAATCCTGAAATTCTGTTTTGTATTATATGTTTGAAAACTACTGACCCTTTCTATTTTCTATGTTTTGTTGTGTTTTTTTCTGGAATTCTATATCATTTGTAGCCCCAAAATCCTAAATTGATTCTCTCATTGTGTTTTTTTTTCCTCTTATTTTTTCGCCTCTCTGTACTACGAGGAGATTCCCTCAAATTTGCTTCTAACTATTTTGTACTAATTTTATTTCCACCAATTCACTCTTAAATTTTGACAGTCCCTTCTTGTTTTTTTATGCTCCTGTTTATATCCTGTTATTTTGCTGTAATGTAATGGTATCTTATTTTGGTCTTTAATATTTAATATCCAGTTTTTCTCATGTTGCGTTACTTAAAAATTCTTTCTGATTCTTTGGTCATTTCTTTTAGACATATTTCTCAATTATCTGTTATTCTCAGTGGCCCGTTCATCTTTAAGATGTTGCCGATTGCAGCCTCTTGTGCAGGAGGTACGGTGATGTTGGTGGGAAGCATCCTCTAGGCTAGTGATTCCCTTAAGCTGATTTGACAGAGATCCTCCTTTTTCACAGGGACTCCTGAATGTCTTTCTCCACAGGCCTTATAGTAGTTATCTACAAATTACCCAAAATTTAGATGCTTAAAACAACAAACATTTATTCTCTCACATAGATTTTTAGTGTAATGAACGCAGCTTAGCTGGGTGATTCTGACTCGTGGCCTCCCAAGAGACTGTCAGCTGAGGAAGCAGTCATCTTAAGGCTAGAATAGGTCAGTGAATTCACTCTTAAGTTCACTTACATAATTGCACTTATGTGACTGTTGCCTGTCCTTTATCACTTAAGTGTGTCCATTAGGACATGACAGCTGAATTCCCCCGGAATGAGTGATTCCAGAAAAAGCTAGAGAGCATGGCTCCAAGATAGAAGTGCAAACTAAACTAATCTCATCACTGATACACTAATATTCCTGCCATACTTTTTCTGTTGAGTATTTTTGAGGTTTTCTAAAATTGTTTTTATTATTTAATTTGTGTATTTCACATTGCAACTTTTCAGGACATTGAATTCACACTTCAGTCTTTGTGCGTTTCACACTACACCCACCAGCAAGAGTTCTAGAGTCCATAACTACCACCGTGTTAACTTCTTTGTAATTTGCTCATCACAGACTGTTTCTTGTACAGTATGTGAAGGGACTATAGGAGTGGGGATTCAGAAAGCGAGGATGATTAGGGGCCACCCGAGGGGCAGGTTGCTCTGGGTCTCTTTACTCAGTTTTCCCAGATAATATTCTTCTAGGCTCCTTCCCTGGAAAGCACTAAGCGAGATGTCACTCTTGGGAACCTAGGCAGGGAAGAGAGAAGGGGTCTCAGTCTTTAGTGGTCATACTTCATTTTGTTCTTTGGTTTTTAATACAGTGTTTCACATCCACCCTCTGCTAGTGTCCTTGGCATCTCACTGATGGACCCACTTTGGTCTTCCTCTCCAGAGAGTGCAACTCTGATGTTCATTAGGATCAGGGATGGCGAGCTGGCACCTCTGGAGCCTCCACACTAATGGAAAAATGGAGAAAGACCTAATGGGCGTAACAGACGTTTTCTACCAGTCAGTCTGCCTGTCATCCCTTCCACTCTGGCCTTCTGAGGTGTTTTATTTACCCAGTTCTTGCGCTTGGCTGGACTCTGTAGCTTCAGGCAACTTCCTTACCTCTGAGGCACCTTAGACTTCCGCTTCGTCCTGTCTGGCAAGATAATTACCTGGGCCTTCACGTCCCATCCTCCCACACCGTGGTGGCATCACTTCACTGGTTTCCTTTTCTCTCCTGTTTTCATTCTTTGTGACTTTTTCTTTTTCTAATGTTTCTTTCTGTTTCTTGACTAGGTATTGGTAGGGATGAATTTCTATACCTTACTCACAATTTAGTATCTTTTTCCATTTTTTTCTAATTGTATAATATCAATATACACCTTGATAAATAGTGTTCCTACAAAGTTTGCTTTTAGAAGCTCAAAATGTTAACAAACCAGTCAGTTTATCCTACCCAAAGATTTTGAGATGAGAATAGAATGGATTTTGTTTTCCACATTAACCTGATTTCTGACTGCTTTACAAGTAATGAAAAGTAGATGGGAATGGTCAATAATATAATAATATCCAGAGTCTGATAGATTTATTTTGGGCTATCCTTAAAGGTGTCAATCACAAAAACACGATAGAATAATGCTTTTGATTGTATTACAGATACTAATTTAAGTGCACACATAGTGTAAGTATTTATCTTCAGTTTTCAAAGTTTAAAACTGTTCTTTACAGTGTTAAAATCAGGGAGAAAAAAACTATGAACTAGTTGGAAATGTTTATCAGAGCACCTCAAGGTGAATCCACTAACGTCCTTCCTTGGGTAATTTTTTACACTGCTAGATATCAGACACATGAGAAATTTTCCTGAATTCTCAAATGAAAGTACATTCAAAATATAATGTTTCTAAAATTAGTGACTTTTTCTTACCTAACATGAGCATAAGAATAAGATATATGTAAGTTATTACATTTTTTGCTGATAGACCTAAAATCTAGTAGTGTTTTCTGTAGCTTTGACTTCTGCCTCACAGTGTCACTATGTAGGAAGGCTAGGACCCTGTGTTACTATCCTTCTTGATTCTAACTTGAGGTTAGAACCAATTGTGTTTTCCTCAGTCAGATAACAACTTCCCATCTGATACTAGGCAGGCACACAATTTTTATTCTAGGGTTGTTTGCATTTTCTGTATTTCAAGTGCCAATTTTTTATTTACTTTTATGGTTCTCTTTTGTTCATGTCTTTTTGAATATTCATAATTTATCACTAATTTATTCAAAAAAGTGATTTCTATACATTTGAAGTTGTTGTTTTTTTCTTAAAATGTCTTGTGTATAAATATCATTATCCTCAATGAGATGGTTTAATTTCTTGAGGGTAGATAATATTTTCTTTTCTCTTTGTGTGTCCTGTGGTGTACCGCAGGGTTTTGTACTTGGGGGACTGCTTACATTTTGGACTGGATCATTCTTTGTTGTGGAGAAGCTGTTCTGTGCAGTGTGCCTTGTAGGGGTTTAGCCCTCTACCTAGTGGAAACCAGTGACAGCCCCATGCCAATACCCCACATTTGTGACAATCAGATTACATCAAGTTATTGTCAGATGTTTCTATTGGGGTTGTGGGAAGGCGATCTCTGTAATGTAGTGGACCTCACTTTCAGAAAAGACCTGAGATCAGCTGCCGAATATGAAAGTGGGTTAAGAAGATTCAGGGATCTTATCTTGCTTCAATACAAGGGAATGCATAGGAACCTAGGGATTAAAAAAGCAAAGAGCAGCTGCCTCTTGAAAGGTGATCCACAGTGCTGAACTGGCATCTGCGTGTCTGTGGTCAGCATCCAAGTTTGAAAACCATTTTAAATAAGCAACTGCTGTGGCAGCGCAGGACCAAGGAGCAGAGTTCTCAGGATGTGAGGGAGACATGACCTGGGTTGTCACAGCCACAGTTCCACAGTCTCTGGAAGAAAGCAGTAGAACAATTTAGACAGATGGTGACCAAGGCATCACCCTGTTGTGAAATCTGTAGACAGAGAGGGCATTTCATCTATATTTGTATCTTTCCATCCTTGTCTGTGTGTCTATAAGTTCACCTTGCCAACAGCTCAGCTGCAGACTTCACTATCTAACCTGTCCTGCTAACCAATTTCCCTCCTGGAATTGAGAATCTTTGGGAAGGTTTCATGTGTTCATACTGCCATGCCGCTACTTTAAATTAAATGAAAATAAGAACTGAACCATACACTAAATAAAAACAAAATAGCTTATTTGCATGCTGTGACTAATACACAACTCCTTATGTCTTTTTCAAATAAATCTGCAAAGAAAAAAACCCAGAAATTTCATGACAGCTGGTCTTGGATCGCAGCTGTTTTAACCTCTCTGCAGGTGCAGTAGATTTCTGTCATTCTGCATTTGTGATCCTGATGTCTGACTGTTACATGCACAGTTATTGAAGTCCACAGGGTAGAACCACTTTCTTATCTATCGTTCTCATGAAGTGATCATTGCTACAAAGGGAGTGCTATCAAATTCACAATCAGGATGCCCCAGTTTGTAGGCTGAACTGAAGGTGACTAAATAATGCTATTCATTAACATCAAACATTCTAGGCTTGGTAATTTTTTTTTTTCCCATAAGGGTAGTTCGTTGTAACCAAGTGTGCCCACAACTGAATTATTTTTTAAGTGCTAACTCAGCATATATTGAGATTTGCCTTGAGAAGCATGGAGACTAGCCATGGAGAAGACTGAAGAGCAGGCAAGGCACACACCCTCCTTTTATGCACCTTAGAGCCTGCGGGGGAAGCAGAAATTAATAAGCGTGTAACTGCAAACTCCAAGAAGTGCTGCTAAGGTGAGAGTGTTCAGGGGACCCAATTTAATGAGCATCAGAGAAGACTTTTGTAAACTGTGGAATTTAAGCTGGGTGCAATTTAGACAGAAGGAATGTTTCTGTCTTAGGACTTCTCGGTGCATAAGGCTGTGTGGTAGTATATAGAGGTCACATTTTTTATCTCGTGAACATTTAGTTATGTCTATTTTTATTTTTGTACCTCACATTACACTGATGTGCTTACATGTTTTTCTTCTTTACGAGAAGGAGCTGATTTCCTAAATGATAGGGATTTTGTCTTAATCATCTTGGGATGGCCCTGTCTTGAGTTTCACAACAAGTAGCTATCAAATAATATTGAAGAAATGAATGAGTGAGTGACTGAAAATGAATTGACGAATGAATGAAATGAAGGATGCGTGTTGTTTGTACCCACACTTTCTCACTTCAGTTACTGGAAACCACTTCTGCTTATCTTCCTCTTGTGCAGTGACGTTTCTTGGTCAGTCTTGACCATATTTGACTTTGGATATCTAGAATCTAGTACAGTATCTAGCACAGAGCTATTCAGTAAGCCATATGTGAACGAAACAGAGAATAGATTTATTTTTCTGATTATGAGCCTTATTACTGAAATCTGCTTGGCTGACCTCTGAAACCTAGAGACTTTCCTGCCTCCCCAAGTGTACCTGTGCTCCGTCTGAGTTCCACACTCCTAACAATCACACTTAAATTAATTTTTCTGGAAATGAGAAATTGGAAAACATTGGTTTTCTCTCTAAAATGCATCTGAAAAGTATGTCTTTCTCTGCCTGGGCAAACAACCATCACCTCTCTCTAGCACAACTGTAATAGTTTTCTCTTCTATCCCCCTGCAATCCTCTCTCCACAAAGCAGTTTATCTTTTAAAATAGGAACTATAAATATAGAATTTAAAATAACTTGAAACTATGCCACCGAGGACTATAATGACCAAACTTAAACAGCCTATTCTGGTGCATAGAATGAAAAGCAAACCTTCCCCACCTGATCTACATACCATGACCCCTGCCACCCTGTGGGCTCATCTCGTGCCCCGTTCCCTCTGTGCCACATGCTACAGCCATACTCCCTGTTGTTGACATCCCCACGCTCATTACCCAGATTAAGAGCTTGCCCAGAGCAAACACTCAGCAACTTCTGGGAACATGAATGGCTGTTTAGTTCACTGATTTCCAGATGGTATTTTACCTGTGGGATCCTTGCTTTCCAAAGAAATGCATACAGAACCCCAACATATAAAGGGAATTACAATGGTATTATTCTGATTTTCATGGGGTTAAGGACCCTAGGAAACCAGTTCTAGTTTCCAGCAATTCTGAAAACAGCGCTTTATGAAACATGGTTTGCAAGGAATCCATCCAGTCCCATGATGACTGCCTGTCTTTTGTGTTGCTGTCTGGCATCTGAACTTAGACACTGTCCTTTTATGTATGTAAAGAGTGTTTTCTCTTTAGATAAACTCCTGATTCCCTCCCTTACCTAGCTTCGTACATGGCCCAGAATGCTACTCTTGAAAAACTAAAACAGTCTGGGTGGGAAAATGAGGTGTATACAGGGAAGTTAAATTTTACATACATACGTATGTACATATATACATATATATATACATATATAAATGTATGTATGTATTAATTATGTTTTATCTGTGCAAATTTTGAGTAGTTCCCATCAGCATCATAAAAGTCCAGAGAATCAGGAATTTACTAGTGTGTTGAGACGTACCAGGATAATTTATGGTGTGATTGGGACTTAGATGGGTCTCAGAAAATCATAAGCAATAGAGTGAAATGATCCTGATAATCTCCAGTACATCATAGTCTGACCAAGAACTTAATGGAGAGGAGAAAGTTTTTGTAACTCATAGGGCACCTGTAACAATTTTGCTCAAATTGTGAGATACACTTGAAAGTATGTCATCACATTGTAAAACACTGGGTACCACACTATGGAGACAGATCCAAGCTATGTATGAATGAGGATCATAAAAGTATGTGAGTAGTTTGAAGAATAGTAATATTATAGCTATTGAATAAATACTGTTTGAAATACTTTTCTGAACAGTGTGTATGAATTTCTTATCTTCATAATTTTCACACATACTTACCATCATTATTCTCACTGACAGATGTGGAAACAGCTTTAGAGATAAGTCTTCATAGTCTTACAGATTCATAAGTGTGGGAAGTAGGATTTGATTCTCTATCTGCCTGATAATATTCACGCCAAAAAACTCAGAATGGGGACTTGTCCTGGTGGCCTAGTGGGGTCTAGCACACCTGGGAGCAGTCCCACATACATCCCAGGGTCCCCGGTTCATGACCCAGGGCCGAGGGGAACACCCAATGTAAACAGTTTTTTAAAAGTGCTTCTTCCTCCTCTCTCTTCCTGCCTGCGCCTTTTCTTTAAAAAGAAAAAAAAAAAGTCAGAATGGGAAAACTAACTGGGTTTTTATTATATAATCAAAGTCAGAAAAGGAGGAAGCTGTAACCAAGATTTAGTACTTTGGGCTAATCACAAAGCACACACTGCCTGGAATTCCTTAATTTAAAATAGTTGAACCTAGGGTGGTATTAGTAGAAATGAAAAAGCATGTATTCAAGAGACATTAACCTCACTGTGGCATGGATTGAATGTGAAATTTCTTTGATTACTATAAACTTCTATATGAAAAGGACTGTTCTGCTTTTAGTATCCATGTGTGCAATTTTATTACTTTTTTCCGAAAGTGATAATGCTCCAAGATTCAAAACTCATGAGACATGGATTTGTGAACCTTGCAACAACTGATCACTTTATTATAAGGGAAGTATCTGTCTCAAGAACTGGGGTTGGTAGCCAACTCAGGAAGTCTTCTCAGGAGACCAGATCACGGGAACAGGGTTACTCAGTTCAAAAGGAATTAAAACAAAGGGATGTGATTATACATTAGGGACCTCTCCATTACTTGTAGGCAGCCTGGCGAATAAGCCTTCTTCATTGGAAGATATTTCTATCTAAATCTCATGATCATTTGTTTAGAAGCACAGCATCCTCTTCTCCACAGAGCTGTGCAAATATTCTGTGAATTCTTCTCCAACCCCTTTCACTTCCCATTCCCACTTTCCTACTTAAAAGAAGGTCATGTCTGAAAATCACTGTGGTCTAGATATATAAAGCACAGACTTAGGAGTTAGACAGATCTGGGCGCCAGCTCTGGTTCTGTCACATCTGATCTATGGAATCATCACTAAATTATATATCCTCTCTGTGTCTTGGGTTCTTCCTCTGTCAAACAGAGTAATTATATCTACCGTTGTGTAGAGTGCAAAGTGTATGAAGAAATGCCTGCCCTGCTGTGTAGTATAAGGTTACAAAAGCTTAAGGGAGCTGAGCTGGTTCTAGAGTACAGACAGTACATGACACCCTCACTATAAAATGCAAATATAGTAGTTTTCATTACCATAAATGTCTTTCCAGGAAAAAAATTACTGAATGAACTCAATTTTTCTTGTTTAAATGTTAGTCACTTTCCAATTAAAAATAAAAGGCACTTTCCACTTCTTGCTTCTGAAGATACATCTTGGTTGTCCCAACATTACTTTTTGATAAAGGGTATTTTGACAGATGGCAAAACTCATTATTAAAAGATGTATTTTAATGTTTACAATGTTAATGTCTGCTGAACTCAAATTCCACATCATCTTACTGATGCCTTAAAAGCACCCATTACTTTCTATTTCAGTGAACATCTGCCATTGACTGGATCAGTATCTCAAAACATGCATCATTTTGTCTGGTTTTGCTTATTTGTTTCTCTTGCTTACCTCCCTCTTCCTCCTTATCATCACCTATATCAGCAACTTGTGTCATAACAATTTCTACTTAACCTCAGTTGGCTAGATTAAGTTGTCCTAAACTATTGAATTATTATATGTAGGTACTCCCAAAATCCTTACGTGTTTTGGGGTGAATAACACAAAGATGAAATCATTGACAGAAGCAGTGAGGTTAAAAAGAGAGCTGAATGGAGGAAAAAGATAAATGTAATTTATAACACAGCTTAAGTACAGATGATATTTTTAGGCAGTTAGAGATAAGGGACTAATGTTCTTTTTGAAAACGTTTTTTTAGTAATGCTGGAAAATAAAATGTATTGCTCAGGAAGTCCTTAAATGTTGAGTGAACATAAGTTGATATCTGGCATGCTCCTAAGCACTGGGAAAAGTGAGTAATTTGGAAACCTTTAAGGAGTAATAAGCAGGTCTAATACATATGTGTTCTTGCATCTACACATTTATCCATAGGATCATTTCTTCAAATTTAATATCTGGAATATGAAATGCGATCATGAAATTTAGCAAAGGTATAGGAGTTAGGAGGCGAACATTCTGAAACTTATTAACCTTATGATAAAGGTACCTACCTATTCTGAGCATGAGTTTTATTATTTACAAGCTAAGATTGGATAAGATTAAATATTCGCAACTGACCTCTCGTGGAGTCATATGGTTCCTCAAAGATTCCAGAAACGTTTGACTTGAGTACTTTCGAGAAGTATAATAAAAATAATATACAAACTCGTGTAAGTGTATCATATACCTAGACTTTGCCTCATCAGGAAAGCCTCAGTTTTCTTGACCCAAGCTTGTAATTAAATATTACCACCTTGACCTAAAGGTTAAGAATTTGACTTAGCTGTATAACTGCAAATGTACATGTGAAAGTTAATACAATATTGCTTTTTTCTGTGTCACTTTTTGTGTTTCATGCAATATTTTGCTTAACCAATGAGTTCTTCTATTAAAGAAATTTCTGTCACTAGCCCCCACCTGCACCCCTGTCTCCTCAGCTCTAAGTTGGGCATAATAAAAGTGATTTTTATCTCTAGTCATCAGAATAGATTTTTTAATTTAACCGTTTATTGAGATATAACTCAATATATAATTTTCATGTTTAGAATGTACAATTCATTGTTTCTGATGTATACACAGATTTGTGCAACTATCACAGCGATCTGTTTTAAAATATTTCACCTCTCCAAAAAGAAACCCTGCATCCCTTCGCAGCTTCGCCAGCACCTTCGCCAGCACCGCCTCAGCCTTAGGCAACTGCTGGTGTAATTTCTGCCCCTATAGCTTTGCCTATCCTGGGCATCTCATGCATACAATCATGTGATAAGTGGTCCTTGTGACTCCCTCCTTTTAGCATAATGGTTTTCAAGATTCATCTGTTTTGTAGCAAGTATTCCTACTTCATTTCTTTTTGCTGCCAAATACCACTCTATGGTCTGACCATATCACATTTTACTTATCTGTTCATCCATCGATGGGCATTGGGTGGTTCCCACTTTCAGACTGTTATCAAAAATGCTACAATAAACATTTTCAGACAAGTTTTTGTGTGGACATTACTTTTTATTGCTTGTGGATCTATATCTAGGAGTAGAATTGTTGCCATCTAATGACTGTGCAGTTAACTGAGTGACGAACTTCCCAACTGTTTTCCAGTTGTGCACAGCACTTTACATCCACACCAGCTGTATGTATAAAAGTTCTAGCTTCTTCACATCCTCACTAGCAGTCGTCTCTTTTTTTTAGGAAAATTATAGGCATGAATGAAGGCAAGTAAACAGGCAGGCAGGAGGAGAGAGGAGGAAGTTGCATTTATTTATTTAGTTAGTTGTTCATCTTGGTTGTTCTCTATGTCCCAGAGCTCAAACCTGGGTCCTTGGGATGTATGTGGACTGTGCCTGGTGACTTTATCTGGTAGATGATATTCATCCTAGTTGCTATGAAGTGGTGCCTCATTGTGGTTTTTGATTGTCGTTTCCCTAAAGGTGTTGGACCATTTTGGGGGGAAAAAAAAGTATCAGAGTAGCAAATACAAATTTGGAGAAAGTACAAAAGAGAGAAAAAGGTATCAGGGAAGGTAGAAACAGTCTTTACAGTTGCTTAGACAGCTGGCCTAGAGAATGGGGCATGGGAGACAGGACAGTGCCCCAGAGATTATCTCCTTGTGGATTATGACCCTGGAATAGACTTTAACGATGGTAAAGTTCACAGCCTTTCATGAAAAGTTTGGTGGCTATGTATGTGCAGCTCTTTCTCACAACTCCAGTGTCCTCGGTATGCAGCCACTTCTTCAGTTTAATCAGAATGGATTGTGTGTGCTCACTCCAGCATCCGACCCCTTGTCCACGCTGCAGTCATCTCTGCCCCTCTGTCATTGTTCCTTTAACTTAGAATGACTTCCCCTATTCTCTCTAGCTATTCTAATTCCACCCTCATCGCACACTCTTTTGACCTCTTGGTACAACACTGTGTGCTCCTTTTCAGCCCTTGTACAGCATTTACGTAACTTGTACCACTCATGGTACTTAGGGATAACTTGCCTTGCTTTGTTCATATCACTTTATGTGTGGGTTCAAGTATCCCAGCGCATTCCTTAAAGGAAAGGATTGGGTTTATACTGCTTAATATTGCCCATAAAATCGTAATACATTCTTAGGGCACATTTGTTGAAATAAATTAAAAAATGCTATTCTGTTTCCATCTGAACTCTTCCTAGAGTATCAACAAAGAAAAATTCTTACTGACCTTGGAGGAAAAATACCCTTTTAAATAATTTATTAATGCAAAACAATGGGAATAATTTCTGTTTTTAGATAAATGTAAGTTTATTTTCAGGTTATATTGCATTTACAGTTAGAAAAATTCTTTAGAACATTGTTTATTTTTGTTTTATTTGCTTACAATACTATCTGAGTTTCAGGAGAACAGATTACACCTCAGTCAATGTGTGTAGAGCACCCATCTCTGGAGTTCTAGGGCTAGTGGCCGTTGTCTTTTTTTTTTTTTTTTTTCAACTCCAGATTCCACAACCCCTCCCCATGCCCGCCTTTCGGTAACCACACTTTTGCATCTGAGTCCTGAGAATTTTGTTGGTTCATTCATTTTGTTTCTTGATATTCCACATATTAATGAAACTATTGGTATTTTTCTTTTTCTTTCTTTTTGCTTGCTCACCTCCCCAGTGGCTGTCTCGAACCTGGGTCAACAGCTTTCATAGCCTGTGCCTTAGCCAGCTAAGCGACAGAGGGGGATTTTTCTTTTTCTTTCTGACTTTTTTTGCTTAGCATAATCAAGTTCTCTCCTGGTTGTTGCAAAAGGCAACATTTTACCTTTTTTAGGAGCTGAGTAAAATTCCATTGAATATAAATACCACATCTTCTTTATTCAGTCATCTGTCAACAGGCATTTACATTTATTTCATGTCTTGGTTATTGTGAATTGTGCTACTGAGAACACAGGAGTGCAAGAGAATTGATAATTTATGAAGCATCTGGAGAATGCCATCTAAACTTGTTATATTCAGGGGACTTGTTCAATGTATGGAATTATTTTGGAAACTTCTGTCTGTGTGTTGTCAAAATCAGATGAATAAAGTCTGACTCAAGGTGGTATTCCCCTCCAAATTTTAAAACCCTAGGGCCTTAAGAGTGGGGCACTTCAGTTTAGGAATTCTTTTGTTGAGTTGTCCTGAAGGTTAGTCTCTTGGAGCGTTATATTCCACTTGTGTCCTTGAGCTCTCCATCTGAAATTAGAGATGGGCAAAGTCAAGCAAACAAGGCAAAGGTTAATATGGGCAGGCTAATAGGAAACAGATGGGAGTCATCAGCCTGAAGTGAGTTCCCACTAGAAACCTTCCCTGCGGAGACCCAAGACAACTTGAACTGGAAATTTGACCAGGAAGGGACTCCCTCAGCGACCTTGCCTCAGAGTACCTCAGCTGAAAGGGTAGCGGAGTTCAGAGAAAGGTGATGGGTGATAGAAGGGCAGAGAAAGCACAATTACGTATGGATTGCCTCAAAACTTCAAATTTCTCATATAATAAAGCAGATGTGAATGATTTCATGAACCTATACAGATAGGTTGTCAACTGGATGGGCCTTAAAAAGGATTATTTCAGTAGTTTAGGAAAACAACTTCAATGTCTCAAACTCAGCACTTTTTCTGATGATCAGAGAATAAATTACGAGTAATTACAATGTAGGATAACATAATTATTGAGATTTTTTATGAGGTAATATTTACTGCAAATGGTAAAGTATTTATTGTAGTTTTTCAGGATTTTGTGTAAATGTTGGGGCTACAGATTATTGTGGGTCACATTTTAAGGTCCCTGGAAGTGATAACTTTGGAAGGACTGTTAAAAATTGGAAACAGAGTGCATGTAATTATTACGTGACAAGCAGAAGTGTTCAGCATTTATTGGAAACCTGTTATGTTCTAGATGTTTTGCTGCAACCGTTATGTATTTATTCCTCATTCTTTTCAATGACTGAAAATCTTATTTTCTGAGGAAAACGAGACTCAAGGAAGCTAAGAAACTGGACCTATTTATATATTAAGTAAATAGTAGAAACAAGACTCCAAGTCTTTTTGGTTCCATAATGCATGTTTGTTTTTCTATACTTTATAGTTCAGGTGTATTTTAGGATGAGAAATTCTTCATACCTGAAACCAAAAACCTATTGCTTTTACTTAGAGAAAATAAAAACAAATCCAAATCCAAACTACCAAGTTACCACTTTCAAATTCTAGTCGTTTATATTTTTCTCATTTTCATAGACGGCTGTTTCTTAAGCTCCTGCTTATTTCATTTTTTATAGTTAAGAATACAGTAGATTGTAAAGATCAATCTAATGATTATATTCAGTTAAGCTAGTTATATTTTAAATGGTATATTACTATATCACAAAAATAGATAGGTATAATATATCTAGTCTAATATTACCTGCCTGTAACTCCTTCAACAGATATTTCTGTTTCTTCATTAAATAACCATATCAGAATCTTCTCAAACCTGTTCCTTTTAAGCGTGCGACTGAATTCTAACAGAAATTAGAATTTGCCAGCCAACATTGAATTAGAAAATACCACCATTCAAAATTTCCAACAAATGATCTTTATAAATGTATTTTAAGTTTCATTCAAGTGAAACCAACTTAGAGTGAATCTTAATGGGCTAGAATAAAATAGATTTTGGATTGATTTTTTCCCATAAAATATGCAAAATCCTATTTTTAAATAGATTTTCTCTGCAGTATTGCTTCTTTTCTCTGTTTAATATTGAATTTGTCTTAAACATTTCTTTTTCAGATTTTACTTATATCACGTAGAATTAACATCTTAACATTGCCAAGCTGTGTGGAAAGTACAGAGAAAGTCCACATTCTAGACCATATAAATGTCTGGTCAGCATTTTGCCTGAAGAATTATGTGCAAGTTTTCCTGTGTTCAAAGTTGTTTCCAAGCTCAATTCTTCAGAATAGTCTAATTTGCTAAGCAATATAACCTCACTGTGCGCAATTGTAATGAGTCAGAGCACTGTTAAGTCCCCCGCCCTTACTTCACAAGTCTAGTAGGCAGGCTGCATACACCAGACATCTATGCAAGGTGTCTCTCTACATGGTTCTCTTTTGCTTGCTTCTTGTTAGTTACAGAGATACATACTGTGCCAGGCACTAAGCTGGTTTCAACAGCTATTTATTTAGATTGTGTGAACTGGAGCTGAACTTGAACCCAATTAATAGCAACTGAACTTGAACAAACTGATATGAAATCATTACAGGCTCAGCTCCCTGGTCCATTATCCCTGAAGAGATCATCCGACAGCACTCCAGGTGCCTTTTCTATGCCAAATCTTGGTGCAGTGCCCAATCAGAAAGTGTCGGGGGGATTAGAAGTTGGGTTGCATCGGAGTTAGCTCATTACCACATTTGCGATCGCTTTCACAGAGAGGAGAGGTGGTGATCCCACTGGGCGGGATTGCAGAGAAGGCTTTGTTTTCAACACCATCTGGCACATGGTTGGCACTCATTAACACAGCACAGTGTCGATTAAAATCATAATTGTGCAAGGCAGTGATGCCGTTTAGACAGGTCCCTGACCTTCAGACTTCCCGCAAAGAAATGGAAGGAGGGGAAGCTGAGGAGATGCTGCGGTCACTGGGTTTGCTTCATCTTGGTCCCACACCTTCCCCAAATCAGCTACTTTGTTTTTTCTTATATTTTTTTTTTGTAACAATGGCTTATTTGTGGAAAAGAGGGAGGATTGGGATGAGGATGAGTCCCTGACTCCAGTTCCTAAGGACTTTAATTATGCTAGATAGACCTGTTTATGCTATACTGCAGCTGGGAAAATTTTGCTAAAGGGTATTCTACACAGTGCTTTTTCTTCTGCAACTTGAAGTAAATATTACTGAGGCATTTAGGCCTTCCTCCTTTAAAGGATGCATTATGGACTCAACCATTCAGGTGCTTTGTAAGCAAATGAATGTGGATTTCTATTAGCATCTCCAGGACTTTGCTGGCAGCATTGGCTTTGATTTGTTCACAGGCCTTTCTTGGAAGGCAACTCTGTGTGTGGGAATAGGCCGGCAAGGAGCATTCAAAGGCAGCTAATTGTTTGGGCTCAAATCCTACTTTTTTTTAACCTTTGTACTAGGTGTGTGGCCAGGAGCAAATCACTACACTGTTTCTTGGTCTCCCTTTTCTTAGTGATGCATGGGGTAATAGTCATCTTCATCTTTCTTCTTTATTACTTGGTGATCTCTTCATGAGGTTACCTATGATCATGGATGCATCACCATCAATTACTAGAGATAAAATTAAATATCTAGGAGGGCTCATTCTTAAGAATGGACCTCCTAGATATTTAATTTTACCCCTAGTGGTAGGACTCACTTGCTGTGGTAATGGAGGTGGTAGTTAAATGAGTATTTGTCTGGATATGTTGATCGACTCTTTCTGATAAAAAACTTTAATTCCTTGTCATGCTAGACCAAGGTGAGGAAGAAATCATTTGCTGTGGGTGATTTCCCTATAGATAAATAATACACTCATACTGTGATTGTTAATGAAGCATATCATTTGTTTCCAGAGCGGATTATGCAGATCTTAGACTACAGAAATGAGTTGTGTCTTTCAGGTCTATAAGTGGATGCTCTTGCCAATGATCATGTGGGTTTCTCTGCTGTGGAACTATAAAAAGCATGTCCGAGGACACCCTCGTGATGTGTCTTCTATGATGTGGCGTGTAACCAGGGATTTTGTATTCTGCTTACCATTTGGTATCTGCAAAAACCTTCAAGAAACTGACTTTCTTTAGGAGAGTTTAAATATCATTCATTCTCCCATGAGAAGATGACAGACATTTTAGATGCAGAAGGAAGATGAAATGCATTGGGTTTAACTAGTGGCACTAAAAAGGGCTGCATCTCTGTATTATTGCTGTTTATCTTCTTTCCAGCAGTGGAATATTGTGCTTCCCCAGGCTGCGATTCAGGTATTAATGCTGAGTTTAGGTCGGGCAAGAGTGTCTTCAGTCTGTGACACTTAGATAGCGAAGGCAAACTGCTCACGGCTATTAGTCAGGAGTTTCTGTCTGCCAGTGATTGCATGCTAGCGGTTCATAATCAGGGTGACTCACAGTAACTGTTCCATGGGCTTGCTGTGGCCCTGTTTTCCTCTTGGACCGCTGTCATTGCCCAAACTGTCAGCATTTCTCCTACAGACCTGCCGTATGACATACGCATGCTGCCCTTTCGTTATGCTAAATGGCTTTCTGCTAACATCAGGGATAACTTTTATTATCTTGGAGGAGTTGTCTTCCATAGTCCCTTGAAGAATAAATTATAATAAATAAATGATTTGTTGTTGTTTTTTTTCTTAAATGATACTCTGGGACTATTGACAGAAATTATGCCATGTGTTCTCTCTGGCAATCTGGTTCCAGAGTCTCTGCCTTATTTAACTATTTGCATTCTTGAGAATCAGCAGAGAGATGTCATGTTCTTGGTTTGTCTTTATCCATGGAGCTGAGTTCCACAGAGAAGAAAGGTAGAGCCATAAGTCTCTCTAGTTTTAATACCAGCCTGAGTCTGAGGACTGGTGTGACTCCTACTCCACCCTGACTCTCAGCCCCTCAACACACTCACGGTTTATCTGATCTTAATAACAAAGTGTTCAACCATGTGTGTTGCTTGTCATTTATTTCCCTGCATCCTGGTGCAGAGTCACACATCCTGTGTGACTGCTCACGTACAACAATCCCAACTCCTTCTTTCCTTACTTGAACAAGCTTACATATAGTGCCCAGGAAGGCTAGAGTCTGGGCAAATAGAGCACTAGAGTATAAACAGTATCTCTGCTCTCAAGAATCTTCCATTCTGGCTGAGTCAATAATTTACATATAAACAAATGCAGTATTTCTGATAGGGCACTACAATGAAGAAATTAAACAGGCCGAAGAAATAGAGAGTAACTATGAGAGGACTTCTCTAGGAGGAGAGGGAAGAGAGGAAGAACATTCTGGATGGATTGAACAGCTAGTGCAATAGCTCTGAGACAGTCTGGATGCACATGAAAAGATTGGGAGACAAAGGAGATGAAGTAAATGGAGTGTGTGATCAAGGCGGATGGTGTCAAATGAGAGAGACCCAGTGAGTCTTGGTGACATGTTTATTTTATCGTAATGGAAATAGCCATACGTGAAAATTTCAAGTAAATAAGCCCCAAAATTTGATTTATATCATGTCCCTGTTTCCACTTCTTTAAGTCTCATTTCCCAGAGTACCAAAACTGTCTCAGCTTCTGGTTTATGTTTTTGGCATTTCACTTAAAAAATGTTCATAAATATGCATTCACTGATTTGCATTATTTTACTGTGTCATACACGGACCAGCTTTATTTCTGATATCAGTGCCTTCATTAACCAATATCATCTAACACCGCTCAATAGCCCCTTCTTCCTACAGGAGGCATCTGTTACTCCAACAGGCAGAGGTACTATGCTTGCTCTGTGAGTTTCTGGCCTGGTCCTTATGATTTCTGTTGCTCTCTTTACCTCATTCTATAAGATTCTTTCACCTATATAGACTGGAATCTCTTCTTCTCTTGTCGTATACATCTAAATTTCCCTCCAACTTCTACCTCAGCGTCTTCAACGTAGTAGATGGATGGATGGATGGATGGATGGATGAATACGTGAATACCAACTAAGGTGTCAAATCTATGAAATCCTCGCCAGTGGCCACAATTGTAGATCTCTTGTTCCTACGGCATTTTGTGTAACTGCTGAGATATCTTCAGTGACATATTCTTCTGCATTATTGTGAACAAGTCTTCAGAGCCCTTTGAGGGTTAAGAACTGTCATATTTATCTTTGTTTCTCCAAAATTTAGCACAGTTCCTAGTACTGGGGCACGTTGTGGGTATATGCCTGAGCAAAATAAATGTTAAAATAGGACACAAAGTTCCCAAAGCAGGACTCTGGAAGCAGATTATCAGAATCACTCCTGAACTGAATGTGTTTCTTAAAGAGTTTGCAACCCTCAGAGATTTCCCAAGCCATTTTTTCGGTTGTAAATCTACTATTTCGCATTTTCCTGGTAGAAAGATTAAGAACATTTTTGTTTTAATTCTTTCAAACACTTCTGACTATGACTCAAAACTGGAAAATGCATTTTACACTGCAATCCTCTCTATTCATATTCATATAGCTATTCTGTTAAATATAGCACATCTTTGCTATGTGTTATACAGTCTGATATTTTCTGCACCATTTCCATATCATCCATGGTACTGAATACTGATCCTGTCCCCATGAACTGATATCAAAAGGCACAATGCATTGCAACTAATAATATAAGAAAATCCTGCCTTTAAAGATCAAGAGATTCTTTCAAAACAGGTAGGGACCACGAAGCAACTAAGTACAACAAGAAACCATGGACCAACATATAGGTTGAGTAGGGGGGCACCTTGGTTATTTAGACTTACATTGTTTGAAGGATGAAGATTTGTTGGACCTAGGTCTCCTAGTCATTCCGTTCGCCATGTCCATATACAACACTGTGAGTCTTTTAGACAAATGTGTTGCTTCTGAAATGGAACCATGGGCCCACTGAGATATAGAAAATGTAACATTTCCTCTGCCAATGTGTTTATATAAATATTGCTGTCGTTAAGCGTGCTCAAATCGCATAACTATTTTGGTCTTTTTATCTCTTTAAAACTAATTTAAATCTGAGCATTAAAAGACTGCTTGATACCATATGTTTGTTTTAGATGGAAAACGAAATTGATTCTAAACATAAGGGTTTATGAAATCTGTATTCTAAACATAAGGGCTTACGAAATTGGTATGTGGAAATGGGTGCTATGCTAGAATGTTTCATGACCACAGATTCCTCTCATCTTAGTATGGCTGACCCTTTGTCATGTGACTTTACTGCTCCTCCCATTCAGAGGGTGAGTCTGCTTTCCCATGCTGTGCATAAGATGTATGGCTCATATGCTTTGCTAAAATATTTGCTTGATAGTAAGTCTTTTTTATTGTGGTATGTAAGTGTAGTCTAAAATTGCTGGTTTTCTCTTTAAAGATTTTTAAAATTATCAGGAGCTATGAACAAAAAGCACCATCAGCCATTTGTGAAAATATGGGCTAGATTTTAAGAACACAACCTAAGACTTCCACAGACCATCATACCTCTCATGTAACTATGCGCATTGAAAGAACAAATAAAACGATGTCACTGGCATACTTGAGCATTCAACCTACTTCATTCTGATACCCAAATATCTCAAATGTGGATGCCACTGTGTGTGTGTGTGTGTGTTTGTGTGTGTGTTTTCATTCTAGATAGATGACATGGCATTCAATGACCTCTAGTACAAAGACAGTTCTGATTGCATTCCAACTTTCATGATAGCTTATAGGAGCAATTCCTTTTTTTTTTTTTTCTTTCCTTTCTTCTTTGTCAGCACTCTCTATTGGTTTGCTTGCCCTAGAAGACCTGAAGATGAGATTATGACCCTTTATCTCAAATTAAAGGAGATTTATCTCAGGAACCATTTGACAAGTTCAGATTCTCAATGGTTTAGATACTGGCCTCTTAGTAACACCTACAACTTAATGTTTTCCATCAGTGGTAGGTTTGTATTGTTGAATTGTATTATCAGTTTCCCTCTGATCTTGGTAGATTATACTTTGATTTGCTCTTCTGTGATTCCTCAATATTGTCTATTTCATACTATAATGCAGGCTGCCTAGCCTAAAGCAGTACTTATGGGTGTAATAGACTTATCACAAGCTCACTAAAATAAGTAAAACCTTCAGGTTAATAATCTCATGTTCTGATCTAATTTGGTTTATTGTTAGGACCTATGGGGGAAAAAGAAAAAGTGATACACATGTATTTGTTCTGTCCTTTAAAGAAGCCATTCATTTCTAATCATTGATTTTTTTGACTGATTTTATTTAAATTGATTAAAACTGTCATTTCTATGACTCTCAAAAATCCATTGTACAACATTATTTTGAATTGAAATTAAACTCTGTATTTCCCACACTTTAGTATTAGAAGGCCTTTTATGCCTCCATGTCTTTTTCTTGAAAGTTAGAACTTTAATGCTGCTAGTAAGAACAGTCTGCCTCTTCTGAAGAATCAGAAGCACAGCCTAGTTTTGTACTTGTGGCTTCTGGATTTTGATACATGTTGAATTCGATGCAAGCAGTTACATAGAAAAGTCAATAAAGATCTGTGGATTATTGCCTCACAATGCTGCTGGTGAATTTGTCTGCTATTGTAATGTGTCTGACTTGTGTAATGGACCTGTTAAGTAGCAAGACAGCAGCCATATGAAACACCTGGGTGGTCTTCCAGGGTATTTTCAAGTGGATTAGATTTCAGTTATCTAATGTGAGGGCACAAGGGCTTGGACATCTGGGGCCAGTTCCACATCACAGAGAGAATATGACCCCTGCCTACCAGATGCATAAGGTGGAAGAAGGTGCCTGAGGTTAAAACGGACCCCTAGGCTCCAGAAGTAGCTATAGGTCAACAAAGGCTGTCTCCAGCCACAGTTGTAAATGTTGGAAAAGTCTCCAGCAAGGACAGAAGAGGATAGAGTCTCTGGTGCTTTCATTAGGCATGTTCCATGCCAGAAAAACCAAGTTTCTGTGCGTTCTGGATTGAGTTGCAGATAATTAACTCTTGTTTAGAATTTTAAATGCTGTTTAGTAAAAACATTGCCTTCCACAACAGAAGTGAGGGCCTGGGGGGCAATAGGTCTGTTTGCTACTACAAAGAAGACAACATTTGGGACACACAGGCACTGGCAGAAAATCATCCTTTGAGTGTTCTTCAGTGATAACAGTGGCTCCATAATGGACCACTTCTTCCAGTCTTGCCAGGGACTTTGAAAGATTCAATAAAATGTAATGATCAAAGGATTCAAATGCAGCTGATAATCATACAGATTTGTGCCCAGGATGCCTTAAATTGACTTGTGGATGTTTCTCATCTATCATGAAGGACTTGGTGATTTGAATTTAGTACTTTGATGTTGCCAGTAATTGTTTGCAACTGCAGCTCAATGGCCTGAAGGCATTGCTGATTTCTCCCTTTCTCATCTTAGTGAGGTCTCTTTCAGAGGCTGTTCTAACTGAAGGGGAGCTGTGGCCTAAAATTTTGGACAAAAGAAAGGTTCTGGGTGCAGAGCAGGGCACTGCTGATGAGCTATCCAAACTGTGTTCCATGCTGAATACAACAATCCTACCTAGTCCAAACCCCCTCCACTGAACACATTTTAAGATTCACATTATTCACTTTATAAGTGAATTATTAAAGAAAGCATCAGGAAAATATATCTCCACTTACCCTTTTGGTCAGTATTTTTCATATATTCTTGTCTTTCCCAAATATATTTTAACCATTTCTTCAATACTTGCAAAAATTATATAGCACTTCCCCTTAGAAACCTCATTGATATTTGAATGAAATTAAAACTCCCATTTTAAAACCTTCTGGCAATTTTATTGTTACCAGATTCTTCAGTTTCCTCTATCACTTTCTTCTCTAATCACTTAGTTCCTGCCTGTTTTCTAACTGAGAAAATCTTATCAGTATTCATGCATGAATGTCCTTCTCTAACTTTTACAACCATATGCCCCTTTGCCTAAAATACATTTCTAAGTCATCATTTTATACCAATTTATCAATTCATATGTCTTCCATATTTCAACACTGTTTATAAGTTAGCTTTGCCAAAGAATCTTTGCAAGTAAACTCAACTACTGTCTTACTAGAACTCCATGGGTTGCCATAAATCTTATAACTATAGATTAACCTCATAAATATCTAGACTGTAAGACTGTAAACTACAGAAAACTGAAAGATCAACTGACCGGGCAATAGATTCCTTCATAAACCACAGTAATTGACAAGATTGTAGTCAATATTTCAGAGCATCCACTGGAATTTTTTAACACTGGTGTTGATGTCACGTTTATGCTCATTTATCATTAAGTTGCAAGGGTGATAACATATGCTGCATTAGTGTGAATAGTGTTTGTTTTAAAATAAATGTTGATGCTGTAGAAAAAAAAAGTGTTAGGTGAAGGGAAACAAACCTGACAGTAGCAATTTATTTGCATACATGGGGCATAGACCCCTTTCATCATCTACAGCAAAAACAAATCCCTCTGTCTGGGACATTTCAGCTCCCATAGATTTCTGAATTTAGATGCTGATCTTTGTTCATTTAGTGCTGTTTAGTTCAAGTCAACCTACAAGTGTCAAATGCCCACTCTTTTAGGGATTCTGGATGACCAAATCGTTAAGCTACCCTATCATGCCTCTCTCTATCTGTCTCTCTCTCTCTCTCTCTCTCTCTCTCTCTCTCTC
>RJWH01000936.1:0-346993 GCA_004363575.1 Solenodon paradoxus
GAGAGAGAGAGAGAGAGAGAGAGAGAGAGAGAGAGGAGAGAGAGAGAGAGAGACAGGCAGAGAGAGAGGGAGAGAGGGAGGGGAGAGAGCGCCAAACGCTTTCATTCAGAGGGTCTCGCTCACCACGCCCCAGCAAGGGAAGATCTTCATGTCAGCTACAGGGGCCCATGCCGACTTCACGGGTTTCATGACAGCACGGAGACAGCACCCAGCGCCCTTTCCAACCACAAAGCAGGCAGAAGGGTCTGCTCGTCTAAGCCTGCAGGGCCGACTCAGCGCTGCAAACTAGCTATGGGTGGACGTGAGATCCTGCACAATCCAGCCATTACCAAGTTGACCAAGCTGCACAATTGTTTTGTACTGTTCTGCTTTAAACAAATACAGATACTTAAATAAACTTCTGCAGCAGCAGAAAAAGCACGGATCCGAACTCTGGCCAGCCGAAGGCTGCCTTGGCCACAGGCCCGAGGCCAGCGGGCAGGGCTAATTTGCATAAAATTGAACAGATTGCGGCAGCTGCCGGCCTTATTACTACCAAGGTGTAACCATCCGGGGAGACACTCCGTCCGCAGCAGTCCCTAAGCGCAGTGCCACCCAGTGCTCCAGGGACCTTCAAGTCACTGACACACAAACCCCCTCGAAAGCAAAGCTTAAACACACACATGAACTTTTCCTTCGCGTCGCTGGAGAGGACCCCCAGCTCTCTCACTCTGGCACACTTAGTGAGTGTCTTGCTGCTTTGACCGACCAAGATGAAACATTACCCGTATCGCTGTGTGTGTTACTACTTGGGTGAAATCGGTGTGTGGAAATTTGTGAAACCGTCGATGGCACATCTTCTTCAAAGGGACGGTGGAGAACCTTTCACAAGTTAATTTTTCATACACGCCTGCAAAGCATTATTTATGACACAGTGACTGCTACCAGTTGCTGATGATGTCACACTTGGCTTCTTACATTCTGTCACCCCGATTTCAACTGCAGGAAACCCTACACGGCAGTGAAATGCAGAAAAAGATGTCAAGAAGCATGTGCTCTGACTTCTCACGCCCAGAACATGCTGAGAACACAGACACTATGTAATGCCCGATAGCGCTTCCGCACCAGGGATATCAACAGCTCCTCGCTGTCAGTACTGCTAACCCAACTGGAGGTAGCTGTTCCACAGTTTCTCAGTGTGAAGGGCTGTCAGCAGCTCAGGAAAGGCCATCTGGGGAAACCAAACTCTTGGCCCACAGAAAGATGACGTAACAGACGAGGAGCACTGGCAAGGACGGGGTGGATTATATTAAAAACCTATCATATTTGCTAGTTAACTGCAGCTGACAGCGTTGGAGCGCACAGTGAAAGAGCTTTCATGATGCTGAGAACCCCAGGAGTTCGCCACACGGAAACACATCTTGAGCTCATCTCTGGGTCCCACGTGACAGAAGGAGTGTGTTGTCCTCTGATCACAGAATGTGCACTGATCAATTAGCAGACACTCTCAATACCCACTCAGCACAACTTGTGAGTACGGTTCACGATTCAGTACACATCCTCTCTTCAGCCATACTGTTTAATGAGAGAGTTTGATTCTATGGTTAGAATTATATAGTCACCACTACAGAGTTCACCTGTGCAAAGGACTACGTTTATACTGAGACCTCTAAACAAGGTAGGGACTCCCGGTTTTAGCCACACTCAGATAAATGATTAAAAATAGAATGTGCAATCCATGTCCTATTAGAAAGAAATAAAACATCAATAGTTGTTTCCCTCTCCCCCTCCACATCATTCATTCCTATCTCTTCTGTCATCATGTGAATAAATCCTAAATTTGCATCTGAAGTTCTAAATTCTACTTTTTTATTCCATATGCACATTTCTATTTCAATGTTGGAATTTTCCCATGAATATCACCAAAATGAGCTCAACTACAGGATGATCTCTGAACACTCTCCCTTGAAATCCAATGATGCTTTTTAAGTTTTTGCCTTCATCCTCGACAATGAAGTCCGTCCATGACTTCATAGCTTTGCTCTGGGAGACAATTAAAACAGAGCTGCACAGTGTGGCTTCTCAGAGTTACTACCTGAGCACACTCTGCCTTCTCTTGACGCTCCTGCAACATGACATGTCTGAGACTCTGCTCTCCTGGCCACCGCTTGAAATCAAGCTCTGCACTGACTGCAGGACTGCAGGACAGGCTGGCCACTAGCATTTTAGCTCAGACCCTAAGATTTATAACTCCGTCATTGTCTCTTGGTTCTCAAAGGGAAACTTCTTGTGAAACCTCAAGCGAAGGAACTGAGATTTTAGAAGGAGGCAGGTCAAGAATCTGTTAAGCCACTGTATTGGAACCTGAGTTCTGATAAGAAAAAAAGATGTTAAAAGCATTTGCAGCCATTAGTCACGGTGACTCCATTCATTTAATTTGCTTTTTTTTTCACTGCTTATTGCCTATTCTAATTCTTCTGAAACTGGGTGGCTGATAGGGTATCATCTTGAGGGTTGGTCCCACTCACGACAAGTTGACAAGCTCCCACCCTGAGCACAGCTACAGTGTGACTCCAAATACAACCAAAATCGTGTAAGCGGCTCGATGGTTCACTCCAAGCAAAATGTGCACACACGTGACCTAGAGCAGTTCTTCAACATGGAGGTCTGAGACCAGGAGGATGCAGTGACAATGACTTAGGTGACCTTGTTTTCTGTGCTAAGACCCCCCACTAGGAAGCTTGAGAGGAGGAGGGACAGCAGGACAAGCAGTCTATTTGGGTTCAGATGCCAAGTCTCATACTAGCAATATTCAGCAGAGCCCGACCACTGTTGGTGAGCATGTAATAAAGATGGACTTTCACTTAGGGCTACCCTTCTTTTCACCCCGAGCCTGACTTCCAGCCCCAGATCACACCACATGGTGGTCTTGCTCACCCTCTGTCCTTCCTGCGTCTCCCATACGGACGGAAGTTCTAGATTCCAGTCTGAAATCTGATCATAAGCTAAGCTTAGATTAGTTGGATCACTGCTATCGCTTCTTAGTCTCATGGCCTCCAGTCTGCCTTCTGCAAATGCCCACCTTCCACGAACACTGTCTCCCTAACATACACATTTTTCTGACTGCCCATGCCAGACCTTTGCAATTCCACTAGGGATGCTCTTCAACTGTATCCTCTGCTTCTAGTCCTTCCTAACTCCGACTTACCTGACCTCCTAGAGTTCAGTAAAAGAGACTATTTGCTGTTACCTGATGTCAAAATTCATTGAACCGATCCGTCCTGTGGAGTAGCAGTTTTGGTCAGCCACCTCCGGCAGGGCACAATCCACGTACATCCCAAGGACCCAGGTTCACGTCCCAGGTAGGGAAGATAATCAAGATGAACAACTAAATAAATGTTTCTTCCCCTTCTTTCTTCCTGCCTGCCTCTGCTCACTTTTACTCCTGCCTGCATCCTTCCTTTAAAGCAAAACAAAATGTAAATATCACTCAGCAAAGGCATTACATATTCCTCCCTGATTGTTTAATTGATCAGTGTCATATGCATTAAGTTTACACAGCCACATGTTCATGGGAAGTTTGGTGCTGAAAGTTATCTAATCTAAGCCTCATTCTTCAAGTGAGGAAACACTCTGGAAACTGATGGTTTAGACGAAATGAGCTGCAGTTTATCCGATTCACGGGCACTTACTGCATCACAGCTTCTAATAAACTTAAATGTCTATAAAATTGAAGTCCCTAATGTGCATCCCTCTACTACATCGACTTGGTGCCCACATACGACTCCAGGGCTTCACTTCACGCCTGGGCCCCCACAACGCCTCTCGGCTCTGAGATTCCAGGGAGCCATGCTCCCCTTTTTCTTCTAATGTTTCTTCTTCCTTAGAGCATCATTTGTGGTTCTTTGCGCTTCTAGAACAAAGTGCTGGAATGAGCAGGCCACATACTTTCCACTCCATAATGTAAGAGAACTTTATGAGAGAAACGTTTTAGGTGCCTGTAGTGTGGAGCTGTAGGCTCTAGGGCACCTGCTTGCCCTTAGACAGCCTTGAAAGAAAATACATAAATCCTCAGGAGGTTGCTTCCTTAGTCTCCTCACTCGCTTGACATGAGCACGAGGACTCGGTAAGCAGTCCGTGGCTCCCAGGCCTCCTTCATGCCGAGAGGGGCCTCTGGCTTGAGCCTGCATTTCCTTCCATTAAAAAGGTGAACTGCAAAGTAGATTCTGAAAAGTTAATCCTTATAATTTAAGCCCTTATTTGTTCCACATGAACTAACTTCCAGATTGTTACTGAAACAAATTTTCTTTTATTTGTGTATTCAAATAAGTATGATTCACTTAAAAAGCAGGCCCACAGAACCACATTTGCATATCCTAATTAGTTTAGCATGCTCATTTTCCATTCACATGTTGTTCAAATAAATGCTTTTGAAGAATAGTAAAACTCACCAACATCTGAGGCTGCGAGTTTACAGAAAGAAAAAAAGAAAAGCTGACATACATACCAGCTAAAAAAAGTCAAGAATGTCAATGTGTGGCACAGAGGATGGGGACGGATCCTTTTCACGACAGAGGTGAGGTCCGGACGCCAGGACGGGGGCGGCTGCAAGACCAGCTCCTCGCGCATCTGCGCAGCCAGCTCAGGGCAGGAGCTGGAGTGAGGCTCTGCGATTCTCATGCATGTTAAGCATTTATTGATTTTGGAGGAATATTTGTACAGTCTAAAATAAGTTAGGGATAACGGTGAAAATATATCAGCAAGGAACTACTGAAAGAGAAAGCTAGTTGTCCAAAGAAAACACCAAATGCCGACACGTTCTCTCACAAACCTAAGTGCACATCTTAGATCTCATGGAGTTAGAAGAAATTTCTCCACGTGGAACATGATCTGTGACTGGTCTTCAATAAAAGAAAAGCACTACGGGGAGAACCTCTGTGTCACAAGCATGATTTTAAATGCCCCATTATCTATCTGCCTGGATTCTTTTCTAAATCCCACTCGTCCCTGCGAATTTGAAGGACACAGAACAGAATGAGGTCAGTTATGCTTTTCAGGCCTGTGACAGTGTACAGGTCACTTCTCTTAGACTCTTACACATTGTCTGTTAATTCTGAAATTGACGCTATTTAACCCATTCATTTGGGCTGCTCTTATTGCTTCTTTCCTTTATTTGTAACAAGTATGGTAAACTTATCTTTTCAACCCAGTGCAGGTCATGGGTCAGACCTGGCACCTACCGCTCACCTGGTTAGCTCTGCCGTCAATGATTTTGGGGGGTCTGAGTGATTATTTAATGCATCTCACTGAAAACAGTTACTGATACTTGTGGAATACTTGAGTTCAGGAAGCCCTTGTCACTTGAAGACTACCCCTCACTTAGAATAAAAAAGCAAGAATCTGTTATAAGACACCGTGACAACTACTTTGCACTGGAATACTCTATATTCCACTGGCTAGCTTACACTGCAAAGGCAGTGAACAAATGAGACCAACAGCTGACCCATGGGGATGCCTGGCACACACTGCAGAGCGCAGATACCTGAGGTTTTGGGGCCACAGCGCAGCACGGCCCTGCGTCTCCTTCCCGGCTGGGTGCTATTCCGCTCGCCCCCAACCGTGCATGCTACCCACTACAATTGGAAGGGAAGTTTCGCTAAAGAGCAAACATAAGCTTGGTTTTGGACTAAAACAAGGAAGGTCTGAGAGCAGAGGAGACCTGTGTGCTGGTCTTTGGGATCAGGATGGACTGGGCAGACCCAACACTAATAGGAAATCACCTTGAGTTACTGATCCATAAATAAACCACACAGCTCACCTTGAGTCAAACTCACATTTCACACTCAGATCCAAGCCTGCCTGAAAGAATACACCGTGACAGCGCATCTAGTGTGTGTGAGCTCACATCCCTTCAGTCGTGCGCACTGACGTCTGAGAAGAAAGAGGTGTCTCCGACTCCAGCAAAGCCTGACTTTCAGCATGGATGGAGGACATGTGTTTAAAATGGTGTCACAGCCACCCATTTCTTATTTTATTTGCATTTCCTAGAACTACAGGAATGTTGAAAAAACTCGGTTAGTTCAGAGGGCACGAATGGAGAGTATCTGTGCTCCAGCTGAGAAAAGTCTCAGCGGTGTCATGTCGGAGAGCCTCCCCAAGCCTGTGTGTGTCTCGTGTGAGAAATGAAGCCGAGGCACTTGGCAGATCTTGTCAACAAGACGTCCGGGCGGTGAGCTACGATGCTGTGGCAGTGGAGCTTCCAAACAGACCCACCAGAACCTCAGCTCTGGGTCTGCGACCAGGCCCCGGTGCCGGGGGCAGGGGTGGGGGCGGCCTTTCCTGGACAGCCCTGCTAGCAAAAGAGAACGGGGCTCTCCTCTGCTAATCGCATTAACGTCGAGGAGATCATATGGCTGCAATCAGTTCTTCAGCAGGAAAAAGTCTGTTTCTTCCCTTTCCAGAGCCAGCACCAGAAACACATGAAATGTCATTTTTGTCCAGTTATAGACATCAACACTGACAACAAGCATAAATAATATATACGGATTGAAGAACACAACTGAAATGCATACAAGCCTTTGTTTACTTTAAATAGAAGTACGCTACTTCACTCCAAGCAGTCATTCCAGAAAGATTATAAATTTTAAGAAGACCAACTATAATCTCTAATAATAGCTTCTCTTTAATTTATTTTCCAAATGAACACCAGATGTGCCCTTCCCGTGCCGCCCCCAAACACATACACCCTGATTACAACGGTCTCGTTAGAAGAACGTGTTTTCTGATTCCGTGTAGAGCTTATTTAGTTACGTCGTGTCTACACAGACTGGCCTGATTGGCAATCCTGATCATTTTTCAATAAATCACATTGCTCTGAAGAGAGACGTGTTAGCTAGTAACATCATTTATGGAAAGAATAACTGACCGAAGTCAGGAAAAAACTGATTAGCCATCCCTGGAGTGAGAGAGAGAGGAGAGAGAGGAGAGAGAGAGAGAGAGAGAGAGAGAGAGAGAGAGAGAGTGTGAGTGTGTGTGTGTGTGTGGTGTGTGGTGTGTGTGAGTGTGTGTGTATGTGTGTGGTGTGTGAGTGTGTGTGGTGTGTGTGTGGTGTGATGTGGTGTGTGTGTGGTGGGTGTGTGAGTGTGTGTGGTGTGTGATGTGGTGTGTGTGTGTGTGTGTGTGTGTGTGTGTGTGTGTGTGTAGGCAGATGGGATACTAAGTACCTGGACATTGTAAAGTTTTTTACTTATTGTATTTTGCATTTATTAATTACTAAGAAATAGAGAATGATGAATTTAAAGATATAAAAAGCCAAACTGTTTATTGTGATGAGCGACAACACTTCTATCCAGCCAGGGAGCACTATGCTACATTATGGTGAATACAAGCAAACAAGTCTACAGCTCACCCCTCGAGGAGCTTACGGTCCAGTCCACCAGGAGACGCGCACACGCACAGAAATGGTCAATGGAGATCAGATTTCCCTCCTTGCTCCTCCTGTTGTAAAGCCCAGAGGTGCATCTGACCCTGTCAGCAGGAAATGCTGAGAATTCAAGGGCTCGGACTTTGCATTTGATTTCGTCTTATGTTTCTTCCCCTTCCAATTCGTTATTTTCAAATAATTTATCTTTACATATTTTTATCAGGTCACCTGAAATCCTCTTTGAGTCAAGACAAAATATCTGGAAGGATCATCACATGCAACAATTGAAACCTGTGTTTTGGGACGATCATTCTGGCAGTATTAGGCAATGTGGAGTGTAAGGAGGGAACAGGAGATAACCGGGGCAATACTGTCATAGTTCAGATTAAAGACACGTCTCTAACAACAAGGAAAGCAGAACGGAGGGCACGTTGGAGAGACATTCAGGAGGTATTGTCTACAGGACTTGCTGTCTTCTGGGGACAGAATGCTCGAGAGAGAAGGATAAGGGGAAACGTCAAAGATATCAGCTCCGTTTCTTGTTGAAGAGCCTTGGTGAATATTGTCAGAAGAGGAAAGGAGTAGAGAGTAAAAGATACGGGAGGAAGGAGGCCAGCAAGAGAATGAATTCATTTCTAGACACAGAATGGAGGGCTTGCAGGACCTGAAGGCAGAGGGACCTGAAGATAGTTGGAAACTTAACGGACTTGGGACACAGCTGAGGACAAGCAGAAAGGCCTGTGTCAGCAGAGAAGAAAGGAAAGGGAGGAACAGAACTGTAAAGACAGCAGCGACATTAAGGATGGGCAGAGGAATAGAAGATGGCGAAAGGGTCTACGGAAAAAATTGTTAAAATGAGTGATAAAAGATGTATCCACAGAAGAGAGAACTGGGCTGTAAGCGGCAGTGGTCGTGCTTTCTTTTGTATCTGCAAGGTTCCTCATAGGGCTGAGAAAACAGGAGTCCAGACTACTTGGTGAATGATAAGGAGATAAAAGTTCAAGCACAAATCCAAGTTCAGTGGGAAAGGATGATCATGATGGAAAATCAAACTAACCAGTAACGTGTTACTACTACTATGCTCTGAGGAACCACCTGGATGCACGGATGATGGTGTAAGCGAGGAACATGTGGACAGAGGGAGGCAGGGAGGGATCAGGATGGGATCAGGATAGCGTCAGCTGAGTGACAAGGGAAGAAATGCTAAAAGGAGGCTAACTAGCTGTGCGGTGCTCTGGGGACAGTGTGCTGGTTCTCAGAAGGACGGGCAGGCCATGGGGACCAGGGCCCAAGGGGACACGGAGAAGCAGCACTGGCGTCAGCTGGGGGGACCGACGAATGGGAATGGAGGCCGGATATTCGTCAAGAGTAAGTGAGGACAGGGACTCGGAGGCTTGGTGCTGACTTGGGACCTGTAAGAAACCAACTATGGGATCTTCAGGAAAACCATTCTTTCTGAGCTCACCTGTCAAAGAAGAGTTTGACAAGAAGGGAAGCCTTGCTCTGGAGAACCTAGCTAATCTTATCTCTGTGATTCTTGGACCCCACAGTTGGGGGCGGGGAGAAAAGAAGCGTTACCTAGAGACTCTGGGTAAGTCACAGGGCTGTGAAGCATCTCTGACTGTCATCGAAAGAGGCTATATAGCTTGTGATCAGGGAGAGAGAGAGAAAAAGCAGTCCATTTATCAGAGACATCAGATTTAAGCAAAGGGCATCAGCAGCCCATTTCTTTCACGAAGGTAGAATACACCGCAGGCCAGGAACATATGGAAATAGACAGGACTCTGATGGGAAACCACGAGCTCCTGACTGGGCAGGGGCTGTGCCACAGCATCATCTAAGGGGTCCTTCTGGGACTCAGGGAGCCTTCAAATGGGTCCCAACTCAAGTGGAGATGGGTTGGCCCCCGTGGTGTCCTTCTACCCTCACCTCACTCCTTGCAGGAGAGGCCCCTTGGGTGTGGTTCTAGTCCCCAAGGCCATGCCACCCCAGGACGCTACCCAAATGCAGAAACCTCAGCTGGTGGGTTATTTACATATCAGACACATTCATTACAAGTGGCACCTTATTGTGAACGTGTTCTATCCTGTCTGGGGCCGCAGAGTTTTGTAATCCAAAAATTAAAACATTTTGCAGCAGGCTTGCTGATTAATACAGCATGTCAAACTTTTGCTTTTCTTAAAAAAAAAAAAAAAAAAAGCAGTTTCAATTCATATAAAACAGACACTTGCTATCTTTTTCTTATCTCCCAATGTGAGCAATGTGAGATAATCACAAACAGCTTGTGGAAATCTCCCATTTGAGGGGATGCGGGCCAGACAACTGTATGATGTGGCCCAAGACACTAGACACACTGGCTGGAAGCCCAGGGCCCCACACCTTGGAGTTGAACACAACAGAAGAACACAGACCCGTGTATTCTCCAGAGGCATAAGGACGACCGCGTTCCGGAGGATGCACATGTGGAAAATGAAGTCCACTCAAATGAGTGCAGCATCTAACAAGTCTTTCACTTTTAAAATGTGTTTCTCTTTTCACATTTCCCTTTGAGTAAGGGCAAACTGTAAGGAAGACACCTGGGAGGGATTATCTGACACACCAGAAACCCTGAACTCTGAAATCCAAATTATCAAGTTTTTACATGTAAATTACTATGTACTAATGTGGATTTTATTCATTTTTTCAAATTCTGGTTTCAGACCAAGCCATGTCTTAGAGGCACAGAATAGAGTATCATTATTCTCTAAATATTTTCTAATTTTCCTTAGAATTTCATCTTTGACTCACTGGATATTTAAGAGTGTTTTTTAATACCTACAAATGTGTGGATTTCCTTCTGTCCATTTATTCTAAAATCATTCGACAGTGGTTGGAGGAGTGCTTTGCATGGTATCAGTTTTTGTTTTTTTAAATCTCTTGACACTTGTGACTTCACGAGTGGTCTGTCCTGGAAAGTGTCCCACGTGCTCCCTGGAGAACGTGAGTCCACTGTTGCCAGGCAGAGAGCTCCACGTGGCTGCCAGACGGACTGGCATTCTGTGTTAAAAGACCTCCACTCCCTGATTTCTTTCTATCCATTACTAGAGTGGAGTGTTGAAGCTCCCGGTTATAAGTGTAAAAGTGTCCGTTTCTCCTATTCATAAATTTTGCTTCCTGTATTTTCAGAATGTGTTCAATGTTTCTGTTTATCTTTTAGCCGACTAATACATGTGCCTGCTTACACTCACGAGCCACCTGTCAAAGCGAACCACGTGGCACGTGCCACTGTGCCCACGACCATAAGTTGTTCGGTTGTTTAGAAAAGGAGTTCAACTGTGTCTATTAAAAACTACTGGCCTCTTTGGAGAATCTCACCAAAGACCCATCTGAGAGGAGGAGGTGACAAAGAAGGCATTTAACACGGCACAGAGGGACTTCCAGTAACAAAATGGTGGTCTGTTAAAGATTTCAGGCAACCTCCTCCCACAGAATAATTAAGAACATGTCTATTGGGCTACACCATCAGTGAAGAGAAACAGGGCCAGCATCTCTACAGAACAAGGAGACACATGTCTCCATTAAGGTAAGAGAAGCTGATCTTTCTGGTGCCACATCTCTCTCTTCTGAGACTGCATGAGGTGAAAAGAGGACAAGTGCCCCAGTAAACAGACACAGCTCCTGAAAGGAGTCAACATGGGAGGATACTGTTATGGGAAGGCTTCTGTGGGGAAAGGGCCTGCTCTCTCCACCATTAGCTCACTAATGCTGCACTGTTGGTCCCTTCTGAAATTCAACTCTCAAGCTTAAAGGAGAAGTCACCACCCCCCTGCAGGGACTGCAACTTCCCTGAAGAACAGAGAGATTTTCAGAAGGGAAGTTCTAACAAAAGTTATCAGCTGTCTCCATTCTGTTGAAACTGAGGCCTGCTACGGACTGTGGTCCCACAACTCTTGGGTCTCTTTCTATTGTCTTTATTCTTTATACCTGAGACTCTGGGGGAAACCTCTAACTCTGTATGCCAACTCCAACTCTGCAGACTAGACTCTCAGGCCTAAACACAGGGCTCATCTTAGAACTTCAACAAACCCAGCCAGTGTTGATATGAAACAACTAAAGCAAGATTCAGATCTAATCTGTGTAATTCAATACCCTAACACAAGGCCTTCACATCAAGGAAGCCTAACCCATAGTGATAAATACAGAATGCCAAGAGATCAAAGACACAGTGAAATATACATGAAATGATAGATCTAAACAATACCCCATGGGAAAATCTGAATGCAACAGACTTAAGCAAACTACCTGATGAAAATTTTAAAGCACAGTGATAATCATATTCACTGGAATCAGGAAAACAATGAAACAACAAAAAGAGAACTACAACAAAGTGACTTTATAAACAATCTCAAAACAGAAGCTAAGGATTTAACAAACATAATAGCTGAACTAAATGCAATAGAAGGTCTAACAATAGGCTAGAAGAAGCTTCCAACAGAATCAGTGAGCTAGAAGATGGGGAAATAGGATGTACTCAAGCAGACTAGCAAAGTGAAAACAGAATTAAAAGAAGACAGCATAGGAAACCTCTAGGATAACATCAAAAATGACATTCATATCTAAGGGTCCCAGAAGAAAAACAGATAAAATGGGGCAGCAGATGTACTTGTATAAGAGATGAGAATTTCCCTAAGACAGGAAGCAGACCTCCACTGAGGAAGTTCAAAGATTTCCAAAAAGAAATCCAAACAGACCTACACAAAGACACACTGTCATCAAAATGTCAAAAATACAAGATAGAGAAGCTTAAAAGGAGTTAGATAAAGAAGAGTTACATACAAATGAGCACCTATAAGACTATCAGTGGTATGTCAGCTGAAGCTTTATAGGTCAAAAAACATTGGCATGATATATTCAAAATCCAAAAAGAGGATTTCTAACCAAGGAGACCCTACCCTGCAAATTCACTTAATATTAAAGAAATGATAAAATATTTTCAGATAAGCAAAAGTTACAATAATTCACTACCATAAAAACCAGCTTCACAAAAAATACTAAAAGAGGTTCTATAAAATGTAAGGCAATTCCACCTAAAAGTAGCAAGATATCAAAATATAAAAAGTTGGAAGAAAGAGAGGGCCCTGAAAATGTGAACAGTTAGACTGGGCTTCAAGAATAACCTGTTTTCAGGTACAAACAGGATATAAGCATAAAAGCTTTCATGTAAACCCCAGAGTAACTTCAAAATGTTATCTCCAGAGAAAAGCAAAGAAAATAAAGAAGGAAACCAACCACAACATAACTGCTTTTCCAAATCACCTAAGATGAGAAAGGGAAGAACAAATACATTGTTTGCAACAACACTCAGAAAACAATTAACAAAATGGCAAACAAGTAGTTAGATATCAACAATCACCCTATATGTCAACCAACTGAACTCACCAATCAAAAGGTACAGTTGCCAAATGGATTAATAAATATAACCCAACTTTCTGATGCATTCAGGAGATTCATCTTTTTTCAAAAGACAAACATGCTCAAAGTCAATGCTTCGAAGAGAATTCTATAGTCAAATGGTAACTAAAATATAAAGATGCAGGGACATCCATAATATACCAGATAAAAGACTTCCAACTAAAGAAGATAACGAAAGACAGGGTTGGACATTATATACTGATTCAAGTGTCAATTCAGCAAGAGACATAATGTTTATTAATATATATGCACCAAATGAAGGAGCATCAAAATGAATAAAGCAATTATTAACAGAACTAAAGAGAGGCATTACAGCAATACAGTAATGGTAGAAGATTTCAACACTCCATTTACAACAATCGATCAACTAGGCAGAAAAATAGGAATAAATAGTTTAAAACAACTAACTTGAACAGATAAGTTTAACAGACATATACCAAATACTTTATCCAATGGCTATAGAATTCACAATTTTCTCAATTGTGCAAAGAACATTCTAAAAAAAATAAACCATATGTTGGTACACAAAACATCTCAACAAATTTACAAAGACTGAAATCATACCAAGTATCTCATCTGATCACAATGACTTAAGACTACATGTCGACCACAAAAAGAAAGCTGGAAGACTCCGAAATATTTGTTGGCTAAACAACATGCTTCTGAATGCCTCTTGGGTAAAGGAGGAAATCGAGGGAGAAATTTAAGAACTACCTGGAGACAAATGAGAACGAAAACATGAGCTACCAGAACTTTCAGGATGCAGCAAAAGCAGTGCTAAGAGGGAATTTGATTGCAATCCATGTCTACCTCAAGAAACAAGAGAAACCACAAATAATCTAACCCTATTTCTATAATAACTAGGAAAAGAACAGTTGAAGCTGAAAGTAAGTAGAAGGAAGGAAAAATTTGAGCAGACATAAATGAAAAAGACAACTCAAAAGACTAATGAAACCAAAAACTAGTTCTCTGAAAAAATAAACAAAATTGACAAATCTTAGGTTAGACTCATTAAGGAAAAAAGAAAATTCACATAATTAGAATCAGAGATGACTATGAGCAGCTTAATGCCAAAAAAATTAGACAACATTTAGGTCATGGACAGATTTTAGAAACATAGAGCTTACCAAGATTCAGTCAGGAAGAAATGGAAAACCTGAACAGAACTATCAGAAGGAAATTGAAGAGGCAATCAGAAGTCTCCCCCAAAATAAAAGCCCAGGACCAGAGGGCTTTACTAGTGAGTTTTATCAAAACTTCGGAGACAATTCAATGCTTATTCTTCTCAAAGATATCCAAAAAACCTAAAGAACAAGGAATGCTTCCAAACACTTTTCTAAGAGGCTTACTTTACCAATTCCAAAAGCAGATAAAGACATGACCCAAAAAAGAAAATTATAGACCTACATATCTAATGAACATAGATGCAAAAATTCTCAACAAAATATTAGCCAACCAAATGTAACAATACATCAAAGAATCATTCATCATGACCAAGTGGGATTTATCTGGGGATGCAAGGATGGTTCAACATACATAAATCTATTAATGCAATATATCACATTAACAAGAACAAGGAGAAAAATCACATGATCCTATCAATAGATGCAGAGAGAACATTTCACAAGATTTAATACTCGCTTATGATAAAAAATCTAAAGAAAATGGGGACTGACAGTACATTCCTCAATATAAGAAAGACTTTATATGCTAAAGCCACAGTCAACATCAAACTCAATGATGAAAAACTGGAAACATTTCCTCTTAAGATCAGGAGCAAAACAAGGCTGTCCACTCTCACCATTGCTATTTAACATCGTACTGAAAGGTCTTGGCCAAAGCATTTAGACCAGAAGAAAAATAAAAGCAAATCAGAAAGGAGGAAGTAAAACTACCACTATTTACAGATGAGATAATATATGTAGAAAAACCTAAAAATTTCATCAAAAAAGCTATTTGAATTAATAAATGAGTAAAGTGGCAAGCCACGAAATCCATCTCATTTTACATGCAAACAATATGAGAGAAAAAAATCAAGAAAACGAGCCCCTTTACAAGAGAACCAAAAAGAATTAAAAAGCTTGGGATATACCTATCAAAGGAGTTGAAAAACCTGTCAATAAAAACTCTAAGTCTTTCTTAGAAGAAATAGAGGAAGATGCAAAGAGATGGAAAGATCTCATGTTCAGGGCTGGGGAAGAATCAACATTGTTAAAATCACCATCTTACCTAAAGTGCTACACACGTTTAATGCAATCCCCACCAAAATCCCATGTGCATATCTCAAGAAATAGAAAATTAATTTGTATGAAAAAAAAACAAAAGACCCCCAAATAGCAAGGCAACGATGAGATAAAAGAATAAAGCCAGAGGAATCACAAGTCCAGATACTGAGCTATATTACAAAGCAATAGAGATCAAAACCGTATGACACTGTGATAATAACAGACACAAATCAGTGGAACAGTACTGAGTCATCAGAAATAGACTTACTCATTATTAATTTATGACAGAAGAGCCAAGAGCATATAATGGAGAAATGAAAACCTTTTCAATAAATGGTATTGGAAAAACTAGGTGGCCATATGCAAGACAATAAAGCTATATTACTCTTTAACATCATACACAAAAATTCATTCAAAATGGATTAGGGACTTGGATGTAAGACCAGAAACCATAACATACCTTGAAGACAACATAGGAAAGACATTTTGTGGTATCAATCTTAAAGAAGTCTCTGGGGACTCTATTCCCAAACAAAAGCAAAAATAAAAAAACGGGACTATGTCACACTAAAAAGCATCTACACAATGAATGAAACCATCTTCAAGACAAAAAGATAACCTACTGGGAGAAGATATTCATATTTCATGTATCTGATAAGGATTTAATATCCAAATATACAGATAACTCACATAACTCAAGAGAAAAACAGTCAACCAAATCAAACAATGGGCAGAAGAACTGGTTAGACATTTCTCCAAACACATGCAGATGGCCAACAGACATGAAAAATGTACTTCCTCACCTGATTTTAGGAAAATGCAAATCAAAACAAGGTATCATCTTATACCTGTGAGACTGGCTACTATTCAAAGTCGGGAAACAACAAACGCTGGTGAGGATGCCAAGAAAAGGGAGCACATCTGCACTTGGCGGGAGCACAAACCGATGCGCCCTTAAGGAAAGCGGTATGGAGAGTCCTCTAAATACTGAAAATGGAACTCTCATGCAATCCCATCAACCCACTTCTGAGTGTTTACACAAAAGACACCAGAATACTAATTCACAGAGACATAAGCACTCCCATGTTTACTGCAGCATTATTGACAATAGCCAAGAACAGGAGACCACCTACGCGCCCATGCTCAGATGAGTGGATAAAGATGTCATTTATATACCTAATGGAATACTACTACACCGTCCTTAGAAAAGATGAAATCCTGTCATTTCAGACAACATGGATGGGCCTAAAGGAAACTATGCTAAGTGAAGTAAGTCAGATGAAGAAAGATACTGGATTGATCACACCCATTTATAGAATATAAAGAAGCAAAACAAAGACTCTGCTTCAGATTAAACAGAAGCCAACCTTCAGACATTAACAGCAGAACTAAGGTTATAAGGGAATGGGTGGGCATGGGACCAGTGGTGGCGGACCCCTGGGAAGCACTTTCTGCATTATGGCGGAGGGCAGGGTGTGTCGTCAGTGTCTGAGGAAGGAGAAACCTGCACACGTGGGCTTATTTTGAAAGCGTAAGTTACCTCGGTAAATATTAAATAAAAAAAAAAAAGGAGGGGGAAAAAGGAAAATAAAGGGGCACAAAGCCTCGTTACCACAACGAAGCCAAAGTCAGTCAGGCTATAGCTGCTCTTCTAGTGTGGAAACAGCAGCAGCAAGTTCACTTAAAAATCCCAAGTCAGAAGACATGCTTATGTTTCCTCTTAGACACATCTTCCTCCCTGATTGTCCTACAGCCAGCAGAGGTTTGATGTGTGGGTTTTCCTGGCATTAGACAGTGTTGGACGTGCCGCGGTGTGGACGCGATTCGCATCCACAGCGGGAACATGAAGGCCGGTGGTTTTGCTGTGAGCGCCTTCTGGGAAAGGTGCAGATTAAAGCAGTGATCACGTCCGTTCCCTAGACTCCAGCATAATCCCTTTATTTAACAAGGGTTAGGCATTGTCAAAGATAAATTTTATGTACGATATATAATATGAAAGCACAAATATGATAGAGCACGTAATATGTATATGTTTTATATATAATGGAAATAATGGCTAAAAGTCTGAGAAAATAAATTTGCAATGAACTGATATGAAGTTGGGAAAATATATAAACAAACATTCTTTCCCCCTTTACTTTTCTGAAATATTTAATTTCATCATTTAAATAAACACTGATTCTAAAAATAGGAAAAATTATTTTCTATACTTATAAATATGTAGCCTTAAAATTCAAGGTATTACATTATTTATAGCCTACTTCATTCTTAAAAACAATTTCTGGAACCTTATAAAAGAATGCACAACATAACAGGATTACAAAAAAAAAAAGAATCAAGGAGGAAAAACAAATGGTAGGAAATTTAAGTGAAATAAAGGGCAGGGTTATTATAAAAATATGTTTATGTGTTCCTGTGTCACTGCCTGCAAGCATCCTATAGACCAAAACAAATAATAAAACATGGCCAGCTGTAGCTGTCAGTTTCAGTGGGATTAAGATAGGTCAATTCATTAGTAAAGAGTGACTTTTCTTCATACTGAGGCCTTAAGTCAGTCACTGGTGGAGTATAACTTTGAAGTCGAATATCATTTCTATGAAAGCACTATCGTGTATTACAAGCTTCCACTGACCTGGCTGTTACCGCAGTGCTCAATGTACCAAAGTACAGTGAATGAACTCTAAGACGAGAACCTCAATGAGAATAATTTGATAGTTCATTTTAGTGAAAATATCTACAAGTGCAGGGGTGGGGGAGTGGAAGGTTTTATTTTCTCTTGAGGAAGCGGGAATTAATGGTCACCTTATTTAAATAAAGTCTTAGAAGGATTCTTTGCTTTTTGTAGCCAAAAGCTGGTCACTAGCACAATCAGGAAAGCAAAAATGGTATTTAATGATGACCTCATAATAAATTTCATATTTCTTTTTAAATACAGCTAGTGTTCAAAGCACGTTGCAAAACCTTTTCTGATGAAAACAAAAGTCTCCTGACCAACAAAATTGTTAAAGTATTTCTATGGCTAGAGTGTTTTTCTTTTCTTTAAACAAAATTTATTTGGTACTGTCTTGTTTTCAATGTCTCCACTCATTTGTTATGCTCAGTGATAACAGTATTTAATAGATAAAACTAGGAACAGAACAATACATTTCTAAATACTGTTTCCTTTCCAGTGTGCTCTCCTTATGGTCCCCACCTCAGATCTCCTACCCTGCTATTATCTCTTCAGGGCTTATTCCCTCAGGGAGAAATGACAGTGTTAAGAACTGGAAATAACCTCAAAGTCACCCTTAATTTGTCAAATTCTAAAAGTATTAAAGTCATTATGTTAATTGTTCCTGAGGTGATCTAATTAAAATCAGCAAAGAAATAAGCCCATCAAAAACAAAACCAAAACAATCCCATCCAATAATGGAGGAGCACAGTTTAGTAGAGGAAGGAATCCCTTCTGATTTATCCATATAATTTCTTCTGATTGTTATGTGTGAGTATATGTGCATGATATACATATAAACTCTTTAATTCTTTAACCAGTTTCTGTTTCTGTTTAGGATTAAGTTTCCTGATTGCACCATTTGCTGCATAAATTGGGACAGTAATTTAAATAATAAATTCTAAAAGCCAGCTCTTCAATCCATTTTTGATCAGATTACAAAGTTCACAGAACCCTCTAGCACATCACATGGGAAGTGCTGGAGTCAGTGGTCCACTTTATTCAGATGACTATGTCATTTGTCATCTGAGCTGGGACATTCATTTATGTGTGAAAAAGGATGCTACGAAAAATCACAGCAGAGAAACGGGTGCAACAGGACTTCTCAGACTGAGATGTCCATTTACATCTACCTTCAGCAAACATGAAAGGAGGATCCCTAATCTGGGCAAATGCAGTTCCCACTTTCAGTGATATGGCCACTTACTTTAGCATGTTTTTTTGAGTATATTTGCAACTCAGAAACCGGATGTGGATTAATAGCTTTCTTCTGCTAATGTGGTTCTCTTAACTATTTCCAGGCTTAATCTTCTTTGTGGTGACAAAAAAAGTGCAATCTGATAAAGTTATCATGAAAATCTGTCCCCAGTACTTTGACAATACCATTCCCCAAACTGGAGAATTTGCTTTAGGGCAGTTGGTTTAATTTTCAAAGACAAACTAGATGAAGAAAAACGTGCTTTCTAAGGGACTGAGGCACATGAGTGAGAAGTTACAGGGAAATGTGAAGGTCAGGGGGTGTTTTCCAGGGAGAGTGGGAAGTGGCTGATCCCAACAGTGACTCCAGGGCAAACGTCATTGCAGAGGTTCTAATATCAGGGTATATGTTGTAGATCTAGAGGACAGGAAATGATCCTCAAGTGTTTTTAACAAGTGAATCACTGCGATTTTATAAAGTTCGCTCAAGTTTGCAACACAAAGTAAATAAATGCAAATGCGTAAATATTATTCTATATTTAATCTACTTCACTCATGAATAAAAATTCCCTTTAAATATTTGTGTAATTTAACAACTGTTCATTGTTTCATTGTTTCTATGTACTACAGGTTATAAAGTTCAATTTTCTCAAAATAGATCCTGAAAAAAGTACTACCCCACAGGTGTGCTAAAAAAAAGACGAATGGGTATTTTTTGTGGTTGAAGACATTTGCAAAAACAATTTAATATAACCCTTTCCTAAGACTCCACGAGGTACAAATTAACCCATCCACGTAGGTCGGCGTAAAGAGATCTAAATGCTGTTGACTCAGCTTTTCTCAGACTTATTTTGTCAAATGCTGTATTTTATGTAAGTCATTTTGATGGTCTAGAGATTCGGTATTTGATTGGAGCACACTTTGGGTAACGGGTAGCTCCATCATCTTTAACCAAATGCTCACATTTTATGGTGTTTAAAATTGTAAGGATAGCGAGCAGTGTGATGTTGTTTAGTGATAATTTACTAAGACTATATTAAATCTAAAGATGGAATCGTGGACAAACTGCTTTTGGTGTTTCCTTCTGGCTGTAATATTCTATAATTTGTTCTATTACTCGTTTCTGCAGTAGAAGCAATGGTTTTAAAGATCAGAGTGTCTTTAAGGAACATATATGGAGACACACAGGGATTTTTTTTACTGTTTATTTTGTGATTTTAACTTATCATTGAGGAAAGAATACGTCATAATTTACATGTAATTGTAATGTCTAAGTTAATTTAAACTTCGTATTTTACCCAGACACTAAGTGGACCTCACACATACATACGGTACAATCCAGAGCTAGATTTTCATAGGATGTGTGTGCACATGCACACACACTTTTCACTTCGAAACCAATGAAGGTATGTAGGAAACAAAGCTATCCTGAAATGGATTTCCTTTGAAATGTAAGTTTTTCATGTACCTTGTCTATAAAATAGAAGAAATTCCTGGATGTTTCAGGCAAACTATTTTTTAAGGTTTGACAATGGAAACCTATCTGCGTGCATTAAGGCAACCTCGTGCTGCACACTGAGAATGATGCAGGTGCTTCCACGGCCATAAACTGGTGTCAGTACTTGTGTGGTTGGTATGCAGGTGATTGGGTCTGCTTTTGTGTTTCAGAGTCATGGAAAACAAAGTAGATACATGGGTCAAGCATTCCTTTTTACTTTTTAAAATAAAATGAATACAGGTGATAGGCTGAAAAATAGTTTGACTATAAATCGTACCTGAACCAGTACAGTAATTTATGCTTTTGAGGATCTAGTCACATTCCAGAAGTGCCTAATATTTCCATGTTATTTAGATTTTCGAGTGAGTCATTTCTCTGATGACATTTCCTGTTAAGACAGTTTGGGCTTTGCATTCCTTAGTTGCGTTTATTTACATTTACACGTGCTATATTGTACTGTTGAGAATTTATATGGTCTGAATTCTGCCAGGCTTCTCTGATACTGATAACCCTCATTGCACAAAACAAGATTTACCTTTAAAAATATTTTATGTAACTAAATGTTTCTCCATCTTCAAGTTAATATCACTAATTCTCTTAATTCTTGGCTGTAAGAAAACTCTCATTGGAAGTGACTTTGATAGTGTGTGTGTTCTTTGCACAGAAAGGCTTCTTCCCGCATGACTACTTGTAGGCTGAAAGGGAATAACTGCTCAAAAGTGCAAAACTCCACTTCTTTGTAGATCAGATGGCTTTCGTATGGAAGTCACATTTTCATGATCTTTTTCTCCTATTAATCTCATGCAGAATTCCATTTCGACCTCATGTTTCTTAAACAGAATGAGCAGGCAGGGTTACATTAGCAATCGGAAGACTTGCACATAGACATTACAGATGATATTTTGGAAAAGTGAAAAAAAGCCTGCTGTTCAAGAAACGTTCACTGGGGTCCCATCCTGGCAGTCCCCCTCCCCTCACAAATGTCAGTGCTGTAAAACTTTATAAGCAACCAGAATCTTGCTTTTGCTGTACTATGCACAGAATAATCAAATGTGCACTATTTAAAATATCATTTATATTTTGATGCTCAAAGTGAGATCTCTGGACAGGACTCTATGCCAAATGCCTTCTCCATGGGCCTTTCCTTCTCTATAAGCCTCCAGAGGCAGCATCCATTTTTTCCTCTAGACACATGAGGATACACAGCCCATCTGAATGGACCTGGTTTTCCAGTTTAGCTATTCAGAGGGCTATTATATAAAGCCTGCTGCATGTATTTCATTCACCTGGACAACAGGTCATAGAGGAAAACAGTTTTATGCTGTTGGAAAATGTTTATGTTAAATACTTTTAGAATTAGGAGCAAAAATGCAGATACTCAAATCCTGGTTCTATTATTTATTATTATATGCTATCTTAAGCAACTGTGTAACCTTTTTTGGCTTGTGATTTCTACTGTAAAATAAGGTTAAATATGGAATTGGGAGTTTTCATCAGCTTGAGGACAACCGAACACTTCATAACTTTTTAATATTAAAGCATATCAGAATTAGAATATTCTCTACACAGCAGGCACTCTTAATGTGGCAGCTATTAATTAACATCAGTTTTTTATTACCATAAATCTTAAAATATACCCAAAGTATGAATATACTTTTGTAGACGTGATTTCTCCGAGGCTGGTAATTATGAAATTCTGCTGCAAGAGAACAGGGATAGTCCTTGACTTGAATGGAATATAAATTGAATCATAGACGTCTTAGTTCTTCTGCAAGCTGAAGTACTAGCATTTCTCTATTATTTTTGTGCATATTATAATGCTGAACCTACTCCACTTATCAGTGCTCAACGGTCAATAACATCTAGCAGATGAGTAAACAAACGCATGAGGCAAGTTCTAATAGGGAAACTGCGGAAGATCTGCATATTCCCAGTTCAGATTTCTCCTGTTTACATGTGATTGTTGTAATTTCATATTCCACATAATAAAAGTCGTACTCATGTCAGAAAGTCAGAAAAATGGGGCTGTCTGCACACATGTCCTATGTCCTTCTGCTCCTGGAACAGAGCAGTACTGGGAAAAGAGTAAGCACAGAATCTGAGTTTCACATCAGGGTGAAGTAGACAGAATTTTTGAGAACTTTGATTTTGGTTAATTAAATTAATATTTAACCTTGGTCCGCCTTGCTAAATGGAATGAACATCACCTATTTTTACAGAATCTGAAGACTAAATGAGTTAATGTATTAAAAGTCACATAAATCAATGCTCAGCACATATTAAACACTTAATAGCAGCTACTGTTATTATTGCTTCTCTGCCTTAAACGTTATAGACCTAGTGAGCTTTGTAAATTCACCTCACTGACCAGTGATTTAGAAACAGACTGAATTCTGACAGAAAAGTGAAATGATTAACAATATTCATTTGTCTTAGTCCGTTTGAGCTGCTATAACACAATATCCCAGTCTGGGACTGAGAAACAACAGAACGGTCTCTCTCTGGACGTTGCACATCTGAAACCCGAGGGCCCTCTTGCAGACTGCAGACTTCTTGCTGTCTCTTCACCTGGTGGAAAAGTCTAGAGAGCTATGTGGGGTCTCTGAAAGCAGCGCTAATCTGGTTCATGAGGACTGTACTTTCATGACCAAATCACCCCCAAAGTCCCTACCTACTGACACCATCTCTGGTGGGCATCAGCATTTCCACGTACACATTTGCAGGGGTCCCAGACATTCACTGCAGTGCCAGTGGACACCGAGCTCAGAAACCAAAACTCTACTGCACATGATGCCTGTGCGGGGGGACTGCATGGTGTCCGAGCCTTCTGGAGCTCGGTCCCACGGTGGCGTGGACACGCAGAGACTGTCGTACTCTATTATTCCTTCTTAGCTCAGTGTTATACTGTGTTTCCTCTGGCACACTTTTAAATTCAAAGGCAACTGGAATAGAACGCATCACACTTTCACATGTCCAAGCTTCTGATGTCACTGAGGCCAGAAAGTCAAAGTGTGGGCCTAGCACCGTCAATGGCTGCTCTTCCTCCTGCTGTCTAAGCCCTGCCTGCCGTGTGTGGAGTCGTCGTCTCTGCCTCAAACAGAATTTCAGGTCCTCCTACAAGTGCTCAGCTTGCATACAGATGAACTCCGCATTCATGAGAAGCTGAAAATGAGAGTGGAGGAATGTTGCAAATACATTGACTAATAGGTGTGTTGCTGAAAATGATGTAAACGAGTCTGGAGAGGACTTGTGTGGGTGGGTGGTGACAGGAAGACTTTGGAAAGAAACACACAACATGGCAGAAAAATTAAGTGCATTCCATCTGTCAGTCAAATCAATAGCTCCGAAATTCTATCCACAAGGTCTTTATTGAAACTCAATGCAGATTTGTTCTTCTTCGATCAGGATAAAGAACAGCTACTAAAAAATTACAGGGACTGTCTCTATGACGTCTGCCCAGAACATCATGCGGGAACTCAGTGCCCCAGTACTCATTTTCTCTTCTGTCTACACCTGAGTCAGTGAAGATAAAAGATGAGTAAGACTGTAAAAAAATAAATGAGAAGACAGGAAGGAATATTGGCAAAAGACACACGTTATGAAAGACTGTTATCTATACAAAGAGTTCCTAAAATTCAACAGTAAGTAACACAAGCCAATTTAAAAACGGATCAAGACATTACACAGAACCCTCCCCGCCAAAGAGTTACATATAAAAAAGATACATCCTATGTCATTGGGGAAATGCAAATTAAACCGACATGACACAACACACCTATTAGAATCGTCGAAGCCCAGAACACGGACAAGACAAAATGCCGACCAGATATGGAGCAACAGGAGCTCTCATCTGTTGCTGATGGGAAAGCAAAGCGGTCCAGTCACTTTAGAAGCCCGTTTAGACACTTCTTATAACAATATACATGCTCTTACCATGTGCCCCAGTTCTCTCTCCTGTTGGTGTTTACCCAAAGGAGATGAAAACAGATCCAGATAAAACTGCATGCAGATGTTGATGACAACTGAATTCCCAACTGTGGAAACCTGAAGGGAACAGGGCTGCTTCCATCACTGAGATGTGACCAGGGAAAGCGGTACATCCAAACAATGAAATATCTAGCACGAAAAAGATAGATGCTTTCAAGTCCTAAAAGGACATGCGGACTGAGAGAAATTAGTTTTCATGCTTTCAATACAAGAAAATAAGAACTGACAAAACTAACACAAGAAAAGATCCAAGAAACCTAAACATTTATTACTAAGCAAAGACACCACTCCAAAAAGGCTACCTGCTGAATGATGCCAACCCTATGACATTCTGAAAAAGATGAAACGATGGAGATGGTAAAAAGATCAGTGGCTGCTGGGGTGGGAAGGATGGGAGGGGTGACTTGTAGAGAGCAGAGGACTTCAGGGCCGTGAAGGGGCTCCGCAGGAGACTGCTGGTGGATGCACTTGCCTGAATCCACACGATGTGCCACAAGAAGAGCGAGCCCTCAGAGAGACTAACAATGTGTCAGTGTCCCTCAATTTTAATATACATGCCATGATGCTGAGAGAAGCTAGTAATAAGCTAGGCTGTGGATGAATGGGGGCAAGGAGCATTTAGGAAATCTATACCTTTTGTTCAATTTTTCCATGAAACTGAAACTTCCATAAAAATAAAATCCATTAAGATTTTTAAAAAATCCATGAACAAGGTACAGTCTCCTCACTTGGGAAGCCTCCCAGTAACGCAGCAGGAACACAGCGTTGGAGCTGGCTCCGGGTGTCCGTCCCACGCCCGCCAAGACGCCTTGGCAGATCTGACAGCGTGTTTCATGTCTGAGAACCTTGCAGTGACGTCGTGGTCGCCAGCATCTCCATCCTCACTGGATGACGGCGTGTGTGCAAGTCTGCGCCTCCCACACTCAGCCCCTTTACGGCCCACTGCCAGAGCGATTCTAAGCAAGTCACTCTTCCGTTTAAAATCCCTTAATAGCACCCGTATCTTTGGGCTCAATCTAATCTCCTTTACACATTCTTAAAAGTCCTTTAGGATCTGGCCTCTGGACCCTAACCCCCCCACCGCTTTATGAGTGCCGGGTGCTCCAGGCATCCTGAATTCCTCGCTAACAGATCCCCGAACGTGCCACACTCCTGCATGCGCCCGGACGTGGGCACAATGCATCCCTTTCCCTAAAATGCCAGTTGCACTTTTTCTTCAACCCTCCTTTCCTGAAAAATTCCCCCAAGGAGTGCTGAATGACATCTCACCCCCATAAAGGGAATCACTCATCTCCCTCTAGCCTCTAGGCAGAACTTCTCACTGTTTTTCAAGATGCACCTGAACCAAACAGCCCCCCACCCGCTCCTCCTCATCTGCACCCAAATCTCACGGGCTGGACACACACAGCTCACTTCCAGAGATTTCGCTTCGGGCTTCTGTTGGGCACCCTCGGCTGGGCTCTGCACACAGCCTAGAAGCCCAAAAGTCCACTGATTTTCCCAGAAAGATCATCACTTCTTATATGATAACTACTAATTACCTTTTTCGTCTCTTCCAAATTCTCAAACCTCTTATATTCCTCTCATGTGCCTCATCCTTCACCCAGACTTTAGAGGCCCTGATAGAATCTCATACAAAAATCTACTCTTCAGCACAGGCTTTAAATACACTGTGGTCTTGTTCACAGGGAAATCATTTCTTCTTTATACTTCCATAAATTGTCAGTTTTCTTGTCTAACTTTCCCACCAATCTGAAATCTTAGTGTATAGAGGTAACAGCTTTTATCTGTGCTCCCAGTAAATACTAAATGATAGATTTATGGTATGTTCTGACAATATAATTCTTAGATCTCAAAAACTTTGGAGGAAGGGAAAACGGATGTTTTTGACAATAAAATAAAGTGAGTAATAATTTCTATAAAGGATTGGGTCATGTATATCTTATTCTTAATTTAAGATGAACGGTAAGGTCGGCCTTGGAGTTACTCAGAAGTGAAACTGTGTGTTCACACAAGAAGGAAACACACGTACAAATGTCCACAGGCCACAGAAGAGATTCACTACTCAAGGAATATGAGAATCAGCATGGTCTATAAGACATGTTTCAGGAGGGACTGAATTCAGGGATTAAGATGATGAGGTTCTCAGGGGCTAGTAAGGGAATTTAGATGTTTATCTAAGATCCCTGAGCACCATTTAAATGTTTTAAGGATGGACTTTAACATGCTTACCATCTATTTCTGAAAAATCATTTTTACCACAGTTGCTGAACTGCTTGCTCAGATTAAAAGTGATCTGGATGGATCAGACAGCAGTTGGCTACAATAGTGCAGGCTAAAGATAATGACCCATCAGTATGGAATCAAGAATCTCCAGTAGAGAGAGGGCAGCTGAAGAACTGAGAGCAGAGAAGTTATTTTAAGGAGGAGACAAAAATATGATAAGCGATGCAAAACCATTCCTGATAGGAGAATCAGAGAAGAGAAATCTGGAAAGAAAACCAACAAGGGGTAAAACTAAGAGCTTGAAAAAGCACCTTTATCAGAAGTAGATGTGACTGAAGCCTAGAGAACACGTTTCAGGAACCAGAGTTCATCAACAGGGGTATGCAGTTTGAAGATAGTCCTTAAGACACCGAAGGGCTGGATTTACAGAGAGGAAACACTAAGTTCTGGAGCGCTTCAGCATTTAATTTAGGAAATGAGGAAACCCAGAACCTTTGACGAACATGAAATTACTGAGCACCTATTTTTTGTTGAGTTGGAGATGCAGACGTTTATGAAGGGGAGTGAGACAACATCACTAGAATGTTCTGAGGCTCAGTGAGATATTAAACGTGGAAATGATGTGCTACAGTGACTTCAGGTCTTGTGTGCATGAGGTGCTATAAAGCAGATTCGTGTTAATTCACTCATGAGGAGAACATTGATTTCCAAAGAATTTTTTTATAGTCTGAAGTAAAAGATCTCTTATCATTGAATAAATTACCCACAATGGAAATCAATCTTTTTCTCCCAACTAAGGAGTGCGTGAATTTTGAAAACAAATGAACTCTTTAAAAAGCATACGATATTTAAAGAATGACTTCTGGTGTGACGACAAAAAAAAAAAAAAAAGTGAATTTGTTTCAGATCTGTTCAAAAATAGGTTGGCAATGATTAGATAAGAAAGCTTTAATAACATGCACAGGATGGGATTAAGTGTATGAACACACACACAGATGTGGATATATATATATATATATATATATATATATATATACCTGACAGGGGCTCTTTAGTAATAACTAATTATACAAAATCCCCTCCTATGTGCAGTAGGAATAACTGAAAAATAAACTCAGTTTCCAGGTTTCCAATATTCACTTCATAGACACGGCCTTTTCCAACCAACAACCTGACTCGTGGGTGAGGACAGCGAAGGAAGAGGATTGGGTGATCTTTCACACACTCACTTAAGGCTGCGCCTGCGTAGTCAGGTTTAGTAGAAAATGCTACAGCCCGTACTCTGCTTTACGTGTAATTAGGACAATGCCAACCAGATGCCTCAGAGATTCTCAAGCCCAGCAGGCCACACAGCGGAAAGCAGAGGCTTGGGGGCCCTCGAGGAAGGTGCCCCAGTTTCACAGGCACTAGCATTTCAACGTGAACATTTCTACACTGTCTACTTCTCAGGCTGTGGAGCCAGTACAGAGACTCTAAACTCGTGGTCGGTTTCAAAACCTCATTCAAAGGGCAGAAAAGACAGTTTGCCAATGACACTGAATTTTCGCTCACTTTGCGCAGCTTTAATTTAGGCCAGCCCAATGCAACACCATGCTAATCCAATACAACTCTGTATTAAAATCACTTAATACAATAATGGCTTCTAAAATACATTCATTTAAATGACTAATTTAGCAAACAGTTGAATGCCGTATTTTGTTGTTCTTCTACAGTAAGGGCTGCTTTACCACAAACATCTTGGAAAAACATGGGTTCTCCCATCTGCTCCAAATTAATGTGAATCAGATCGCCTTTTGTCTATTCTGGGTGCAAATAAACAGCATCCACTCCAAAGCGAAGGTAAAGGAGATGCCCTGCCAGTTGCCGCCAGCTAAGGAGCTGTGCCGTGAGGCCACTGCGCTCTCTGGCAGAGCTGGGTCCCTTCTGTTCACAAAGCAAATCTGGAAAGCCTGCCCAAACTCAGTAGCAGACTTGGAAGATACAAAGCAAGTAATTTGGATTTTCCAAAATCACCAATCCCTTCCAAGGAAGAAAGGAGTCCAGTAATGACAAGACTCTCTCAGTCTTAAGCAGCCAACTCCCATGGGACGGACCAGGATCTTCTGAAGAAACTCAGTCTCTTCTGTAGGCTTGTGTGTGTGTATGTGTGTGTGTTCATGTCTTCATCTCTCTAAGAGTGACTGAGAAATGCAAGCTATCATTTCTAACATCTGAGCTACTGATGCCCGTCCAGCACATGCTTCCAGATTTTGGGACGCAGCTGTGATGAGTTTGGCCATTGGCGAGGCCAGGAAGCTCCCCTTGGGTGTGCAGCCGACAGCTTCCAGTACCAATACTAAGACTCAGTCTTTCACAAAAGTAAACATTCAAAGGCAATACCCTGATGCGTCCAAAAGGCTCAACAACCACCACAAATCTGGACAACCGTACAAGGAGGTGCAGTACATCAAAATAAGAATAGCAAAGAAAAGGATATCACTGTTTTGGAGAACATGGTAAAATGAGGTACTAAGCTTAGAAATGTTATTTGATGTGATTTACAGCTATGTTTGGAAATGGTAACAGATTTGTTAAGCACCATTCTATATCACAGTATGTTCACAGGGGTGTGCCCTGGTGGTTTAGTGGTTAAGGATGCCACCTCTGGCCAGCATAGTCCATATACATGCCAAGGACCTGGGTTCATGATACAGGAGGAACAACCAAGATGAACAACGAAGTAAAATAAATATATGCTGCTTCCTCCTCTCCCTCCCTGCCCACCTGTTTGCTTTCGTTCTGCCTGACCCTTTTCTTTAAAAAGAAAAGATATACACACACATATATACATACATATATATGTATATTCATAGGGAAATTTCCACTACTGAATATAGAAGGATTACTCAGGATGTCTGTTATATATTTAAGATTTCAGTCTGTCTTAGTAAGAAAAAATGTGTTTTTCTACTATATGCTAAGGCATATACTGAAAATGTTAAATTATTTTACAATAGATATTTGAACAAGCATCTTAGCAACTTTTAGGTTTGTGAGAAAACATTTGAAAAAGTCAGCAAATTTTTATTCAGTAGGTGAGTTGCATCCAAATAATTATTCCACATTAACTCTGAGACGATGAAAACAAACAAACAAATACAAATGCACCGGGGCTTACAATCATTTGGCCAGCACACAAAACCACTTAATGAGAATAATCACTAATTTATAATAACTGCACACCTGATTCTAAAATAAACTAGCAAATTAGACACTAAGGTAAAGACAAGAATGTTAAGTCACCGCTGGCAATGAGTACAATATGCCGGTGTCACGATGCCGCTCCCCTGTATTTCACAGATGTGCATACTGACAAATTTCACAGATGTGCATACTGACAAACAGATCTCTGGGCTCCATGCTGTTCCTAGAGCGATAAGTGTATCAGCAACTCAAGTTACTGTTTCCTAGAATTCTCTGTTCAAACCTAAATACCATGTTTCCCTCTATTCTTTTATTCTTTTCATATACAAGCAAAGCATTGCATATGCAAACAGTAAATAATAAATGGTTGGATATATTGAAGAAAAACTATATTTCGACTACTAGTCAGTTCTAAATATGTGAACTGACTGTGCAAGGCATTTTGCTACAGGCTAGGAAAGATTTTTAAGAAATAAGCAGTTTAAAGTCTAGACACTAGTGGGAAAAGAGCACATTGTTATTCACACAAAGTTCAGAATTCTAAGGGCACTCAAGTTAGGCTTTTGAAAGAGTGAAGACTCGTCGCCATGATTATCACATCCAAATCACACTGTTTCTCGACTACATAACCGTGGGGAAAGCTCTATCAACTTTTCTTTGTAAAATAGCTCTCCTCTAGTTTTGTACAGCTGCACTTCCTGAGAATGGTGGTGAGATCTTAGTAAAACAGTGTCCTTAGACACAGGATGTTGTATGACCAAATGTGAGCCAAACAGAATAATTCCCTGATGCTTCACTCTGACTGTCAAGACTCCTTTTTCCACAGGCAAGACACCATAAAGATTACAGTCATAGTCACTGAAAAAATCCTACTGGAAAACTTACAGGGGAAGTTACCTTAAATAAGCCAGTATTTAGAAAAAGTAAGGAAAAAAGTGAAGATTCTGACAATGAAGAAATCTCTGATTGCAGCTATTACTAATCTAGTTTTCTTCAATCTCCACAAAGTTTGGTAATGTGAACTAATTACATCACTTTTATTCATTCATTCATTTTGCTTTGTCAGGAGTTATGTTTCTGCCACTTCTACTCAAAGAACTTTGGCTGATCCAAGCAAATGACTTCAATTGCTACTCATGGTAGCTTCCATTTTACTTCTAGTTATTACATGAATAACACACACACACTTAGTTTTTATATTGAACAACCCACTTCCACAAAAGGACAGGGAAAATAATTCCCAAATAACTTTCACGAAACGTAATCAGGTTCAGCCGAATAAATCAAATCAATAGAATCCACGTATCAAAACGTGGAGGAAAAGAGAAAATCTTCCAAAAGTCTATACCACGGTGATACTAATAAACCCAAAGAAACATTTTCATATAAATTTCAATCAGTAAAAAAAACCCAGCTTGAAAAAAAAAAGTTTACTAGGGCAAAAACACCAAAATCCTACTACTATATTCTGTTTGAATCAAAGTCACCTGATATCTAAGTATAAGATGACGAAAATGCCTGTCTTCATCTCCTCCGTGATGTATAGTTCTATTGAATAGAATAAGAAATACAAAATTTCTTTTCAAAGAAAATTCTTATATTGGCTCTTCAGAGTGGAAGACATAATATGTAAGAAACTTTGATTTCTGCATGAAAAGCTGGGACCGAGGCAAGGGTGCCCTTTTTAAGTTAGATGCAGTCCTGTCTGAGGGGCAATCACAGGGGCCTCCGAGGGGCTATCAGGTCTCCAGTACGAGCTGGACTTCTGCGCCGTGGGTGGGGAGGGCATCTGAAGCCGCCCACCTTCCACAACACACACGCACACCACTCACATAACCTCCTGGAAAACGTCTTAAATAAGAAGCCAGAAAGCTAAGGAATCTCAACGAGGAGCCACGGCGTGGACAGGAGTGTCCCCGCGGAGTGCACTTCCCGGCCGCAGCACTCGCCCGCTCTCAGCCATGGCCTAACGCAGCCCTCTCCGGGCCTTCATATTCCAACTCCCTGCCGATGGCCGGCGACAGTCACCTGACTCAGGTTAGCCAGAAGACAGCATCTGAGCTGCAATGCCCACAGGCAGACTCGCGTCCACTAAGTCCCATGATGTGCGGCTTGGTTCAAGGCCCAGGTTTGTTCTCTATCCTCTTGGGAGGAAGGAAGCCAGTTTACAGTTGGAAGGAAAACGGATATTCCAGCAATAAAAGGGGGGAATAAAATGAAAGCCATGGTCCCTCTAAGTAAATCCCTAGTAATATTCCTACATTACCCACAATTGATTGGATGCGTAAGTTGCCAATAAATCCCCTGCCACCTCCAGGATAGAGTTCTACTGGGTCTCGTTCCCCAGAGTCCTGCCTGAAATGGGGTTTCAAGTGGCAGCTGCGTTGATGTGGGGCGAGCCGAGACATGGACACGGGAGGCGGAAGGTCCTCACCGCCTCAGGCAGGACAAGGCCTTGCAGCCATCCTCACATGGCCCCTCCTCCCTCCTGTACCACCGCCAGAAACGGCCTGGTCTCCAGGTGGGGTAACAGAAATAGCTGTTTCGCGATATAGGACGAATTTCTAATACAACTATTTCTGCTAACCCAGCTGGAGATTTTACACTAAGCATGTATTTATTGTACAGTGTCATTCAAAATTAGAAATTTTTAAATTTTTTTTTGCTAATGGTGACGGCTTCAGAAAATGTCCTGCATGATGACTATTCCAGCATCAACCTTCTGGAGAAAAGAAAAGGAGCTAAAACCAGAGAGGGGAAGGAAAGAGCAGAAAATGCATAAGAAAAACAAAGCACAGATGACTTAGAAGCTTTTACAATCAGCAGATGACTCATGAGCGAGTGCATGCAAGGACTCCGAGGCACTCACTCAAAGCTTCTCGGAAGCTTTGTGTCTTTTAAACAGCACCAGCACCATTAGATTTTTAGCAGGTAACTTGGAGGTGAGCAAGAATGATTTTAATGGTCTGTGGACACATGGAGTATCTATTATGACGGTAATACATTCATTTTTCAAAAGTTGAAAATAATGCCAGAAAACTCAGATGAATTTATACCAGAATCACTGTGACTTTTAAATTGCTATCTCCCGAAGTTCATATGGACAATTTTTGCAGAACTCTATTTTGTGCCACTGTAATTTGTTTGGATTTTGCCAAGATTCCTCATTTAAAAGATAACCGTTTGTATGGATCATGACACACTGGCTTTAATTCCCCTGCCTCCCACCATCTCTCCAGTAACTCTCAATGTGCGTCACCTGCGAAACCTTGAGAGGGAGCATCTGCGCGCACGCACACACCCACCCACCCACCCAAACAGCGAGTTATAACAAGAAATCGTCAAGTATCTAAGTATTCCACAAACGAAAAACACTTCACTTTTATTTTGTCACCACAGATAACAGCACTTGCTTCTTGCTGGGGAGGACTTTGTAAGAGCCCCAAGTATGACAGATATTTCGTCTCTGCCAAAATGTAAACATCCAATAATAAATATTTTTCCTTTGCTAAAATCTAAACAGACTGACCAGGTATTATCTTTCCATTAGGAAGGGGTCAGGACCAATAATTTATTCTTAATTTTCTGTGTATGTAGTAAAAGAAAAAGATGTCAAGAATGTCACCTTCTTTTTTGGCACAGGGCCACTCCCTAGGTTTAGGAATAGTGAAGACAGAAAAGTTGTAGGTGAAAAGATGTTTTACTATGTAAAGGTATTTAACTGAAATACTTGGTGAGTCACATTTATTTTGTTTATTGAGTCCCTGCTAAGTATTGCAATATATAAAATAAAGTGTTTCAAAGCTGCGAAAAAGTCACGAACTTGTATAGCTGAGTTCTGCTTGTCTCCTTGGCTGAAATTAAGCTAAATCTTAACACTTTTCTAGACACATTTTTACATGCATTTTGAGATCTGTTGCGACTGTCAATGAAATCGGTCTGTACAGTGATGTTATTCTATTTGCCCAAATGTTTTATATACACAAAACAGGAATTAAAGGAAACATGGAGGAAGAAACACAATTCACCAGGTGTGTATATGAGCGGGGTTCGTATATAAATGGAAGCAGCAGGGAAAATGGTCTTTTTGGTGATCTGAGTGAGGAAGCAACAGAAGGCAATTATTCCCAAGGTAGTTAATTTGATTTGCCAAATCCCAACTCTAAAACCACAAAATGCAATTATAGTGCAATGAGGAGTTAAAATGGTATATAATAATAGAGTGAGAAAATAGCTGGGTTCAAATCTTGGCTCTATAACTAATTATAGTTGTGTAGCCTTCAAGATGATGCTTAAGATTCTTTGTGTCTCTGTTATTCTCATCTATGAATAAGAATAATAATTATACCTTCTTCATAAGGTTGTTTTGATGATAAAATAATAAATGTAAAGTACTTAAAGTGGCACATGGAAAATACTCAGGAAAGCAAGACATGGAATGTATCATTTAAAATTTGCAGTAATAATCATAACTTGGGTAGAAAAGAGGTATTTGGCTCAGCAGTAATTATGTCATGCTGAGCCAATGATACTTACATTGCTCTAACTAATAAGTGTACATAACAATTAATACATTTACACAAGATTCAAACATAATACAGAAACAAATGTGAGTTAACCAAAGCACACGTGAAAACGTATCATCAGACATAAATATTTAACAAGTGACCAACCAGAATATATGCAGGGCACCTACCACATTGTAGTCAGTCTCTCCCAGTCCTTCCCCATAGTTAATGAAGCTCAAGTCTAAGTGAGAAAATCTATGAAGAAAAACTAACATGAACAGGATAATCAATAGTGACTCTAAGTATGCGCTCAGGGTGAGTGTGTGCGGAGACTATTTTCACCCTGCCATGCCCGTTCTTTGGTGTCCTGTCCCAAAGTGCCTTCAACACACCAGACATCAAATAAACAGTCAGCGCTTTCACTCACTCAGTTCCTTCCACACTCCAGGCTCTTTCCCTTTGCATGACCTTCACACACGATGGTTTTCACCCGCCTAGTCATTCCTACTGGTGGGTCGGGGCTTTCTTGCAAGGGCAGTCCCCGAAGGAAGTCCTCCGGATGTGCGCCCCCCGACCCCAGGGCCAGACTGCCTCTGCAGGCCCTCTGCGAGACACGGCCGCGTCAGACATCTGACACGTGGACACCCCGCTTCTTGGAGGAGTGTCCCACGCCTGGTGGCGGAGGCCGGTGTCCTGGAGCGCCCCGGGCTTTGAGAGGCTGCCGAGAGCACTGAAGACGCCCACGTCAGGACTCCGTGAGCAAGAGTTCAAATCCGAGCCCTGGTTTTAAGCCTCGCAGTGAGCTAGAACATTCATCTTTCCTGCCGCCCGCTCTTGAAAGATGTTACTGAGACGCGGCGTGGTCTTCCCTTTCCGTACTGCCTGTGACCGCTCCTAAAACAGCAGCGTGAGCAGGAGTGACGAGCCCGCACGTGGCCGTGTAGCCTAAAACACTGGCCACGTGGACTAATGCAGAAAAGGGTTCCAAGGAAATTCTCTGGTTCTCTGACTAAAACTCAAATAGTAAGTCCTGAGTTTATCATTTCTTCCTGGGAACTCTAGAGAGTGGACAGAGCACCCACACCTCCAGAGCGTGTGGGGACCATTCTCACCTGTACCGATCACCTGGCCTCCCAGGGCCCAGAAATCAACAGACACTTCACTTTCGGCAATTTCAAAGAATTCACTTCTCCACGTTAGCCCCTATGTGTCCTGAGACACCAGTATCACATTTTCCATCACTAATTTCCTGGGATAATGAAATCAAGGTTTCATTAAAACAAAAATGAGGTATTTCAAACAAAGAACCAGATGCAATGAATGGCTCATAATGACATGAAGATCTGGAGGAGCAGCCAGCAGGAAGTTGTTAGAAAAAAGTAGTTGAGAAGAAATTTATATTTTCATAGCGCACTTCAGTGATGGTGCTAGAAGCCCGCTGTCTGAGGGGAACCCAGGACCCGTGGTCCCAGAGCCCACACGCCCTGGGAAGACGGCTCCTTCCCTGCTCCCATGCTCCGACAGCGGCAGAAGCTGACGGGACCCACCGAGAAGAATGTTTTGGGAAAGTCAATTCTCAGCCTTCCTACACCAGGATTTACAAGGAAAACATGCAAACTGAGTGCAGACTCGTGACACTGGTGCCCACTGACAGTCTAATCCACACTCCACTTTTCTGTCTCCTCTAAAGGTGAGAGATGATGCAGCTTCGCAAGTGTGAAACCGGGATACTCATCTCTACACTTGGAGTTCTTTTTAAATGTTACAGCACGAAAGACTTCAGTACCTCTCACCAATTTCCCTGATTATCAAATATTTATCAACTTTGAGGCAGATGTGTGGAGATTTTGAGGCTGAAGGACGAAGTGGAAAATGATTCTGACGAGCTGATCGTTTCCTCTCCAGAAGAAGATACTTCTAACAATTAGAGCCACCCTTGGGCCATGGCTGCACACTCATTCATTCCTCAGTGGTGACAGGACGTACCACCATACAAATTCTCTGGGCTTCTTAGCACTGACCCTTGAAGGAGTCTGGGACATTCGCTGCAATAGACACTGGTGGCAGGAGGAAACAAAGGGGCTGAAGGATTTCTGAGAATTTCCAATCAGGAAACAAGCTCTGATGTCTCAAACCTCTGAATACCAAGCGGGGCCATCTCCTGATAGCACGTTCTCTTATGAAGATCAGTCACGACAGCATGAAGACACACACACACAGCGGCTTTCGACCTCTCACTCTTACTACATATTCTGAATCCACTAGGGCTGTGTTGGCTGCTCCTGATAGGCAAGTCTTCTACACAGGAGTGTATACTAACTAGGGAGTTATTTTCCTCATAAAATAACGAGTCCAGAGGCTGGCAGTCCAGGGTGATAGAACGGTTCCTTGAGGCATCAGTACAAGGCTGCTTCTACCCCTCTGCTATCCTCTGCTCAGCCTTACCGAGTTTCCCTTTATGTTTTACGTGGGCATGAGCTTCAGGAATTATGTCCACATTCCAGCAGGAAAAGGGGAAAACCAAAATACAAACTGTCCTTTTTTTTCTGCAGACGCACGTTCTCTGCACTGCAGCTCCCCGATGTTTCGCTCAGCAGCATGTACTCCTGTCCTGGGCAGGACTGTGACTAATGGCTGTGCCCAGTGCCAGCGAGCCTGGGAACATTGCATCCCTAGAAGAAAGCAAAGTTCTTCGAGTAGCAAGGAAGCAAATGATGGCTCATGTCCTCACTACTCCTTGGTTCCTCTCCTGCTCGCCCCCATTCATTCTCCACTCAGCTTTCTGAAAGAGCATCTTCTCACTAGCCCTTCTGATACGGTTATTGAACTTAAGTGTGAAAACAGTTCTGAGCCCTGCCGGCAGCTATCAGCCACTGCATGCTCTGCCCTCAGCTCCACAGCCCACTCTCACCTCATGTCACCAATTCCCGCCTGCCCTGCTCCAGCCACAGGGCCTGCTGGCACTCAGGGGGGGGAAGGCACATGCTGTGTCTCACTTCTGCGCTCTCACTCAAGCTATTCCCTCTGCCTAGTGTAGCCTTGCCCTCACCTGAGTAACTCATCACATTTGAGATATTGATCTTACCATCATTCACTTAGCCAAGACTTACCCATCTCCCCAAATTCAACCAACTCCCTCTTGCCAATCAGACTCCCTGTCCCGCTTGCTTACAGCACTCTTAAAATGGGTCCTCACAGGCTTCTTGTTTTGTGCTTTAAAAAGAGTTTAATGGATTTTCTCATGTATCTTTTAAGAATCTAACAAGAAAGAGGCTAGTGTGAAGCCAGTTGACATTTTACACACATAAACACAACTTGGAGCTATTAACACTGTGGGCACTTTCCTTACTCAACACTGATGCTCAACAGGAGACCAGGCAGCTTTCCTTTAGTGTTTTCCAAACTCTCCCAATGCCCTCAGCCATGAAGTGCCATCGGCCTTCTCCGGATGGTCTCCTCTCATGACGCAAGTTTCCTGGGGAGACAGTCGGAGTGGAGCGAAAACAGGGCACACCCACCAGATCTCCTCCTTTCCCAGCCCTGTCTCCTGTAGCTTCTGATGCTGGTGCCCATCACAGTGGAGCTGTGTTTTAGTTGCTCCAAATCTGTTCTCAGCCTTGCAGTCCTTTAAAAAGACAAATTTTAAACTTTGCAAATCTTCCGTGAAGGTCTCTTCTTTGACCAAGCTATTACTCTTATTTTTTCAGGGTCTGATTTCAACCGACAACTGCTGTGAGGTTAAGTGCCATTTTCACCAAGTTTTCCAGCACATAAATCCCCTGCTCCGTGGAAGAGAAACGGCACATACTGAGTAAAGTGAGCTTGGATTTTCATGATTTTTTCCCTTAACAGAGTACGGCAGAGGAGAGGAGGTCAAATCACGGAGAGAGTGTTTCATCATGCCACTCAAATTTCGTGATGACTAGGTTCATGGGGCCTTCTACTCTGATGTATATTCATAGAGAGAAACAAGGACCAAAGGAAATCCTAAGAAAAATGTACTTATTTACATATTTTTCTAATTTTTAAATGGTAATTTAAAAGCTCTGATTTTATAGAATATATGCAAATTTTGTCAAATTAGTTGGTCACAACTCTGTGTTCCTCAAGAAAAGAACTCATGTATTTTGTCTTACACGTACCCATCATGACTAACTGGAATTATAAGCTGGACTCTTCTTTGGTTGTAGCTTGAACCTTTGCCTCAGTGGTGAAGCCTCACTCTCCGCCTGTAACACACTGCCTTGTGTGTAGTGGGTTTTGTTTGTTCTTCTGCCTTCCCAACTAGACTGCAGGACCTTTGAATAGAGGGGCATGATGAACACTAAAATTTCTGGTGAGTTTTACAATGTATTTTAGAGCAATTTATATTTAATAAAAAATTTTTTTCATAGAAGTCCATCCACATTTTATCAAAAATACTAATAAATTGTGATACTATGTATTCTCAATACTTTATTTAAAAATTTTATATCCACATCCAGATCAGTGATTCTTTAAACCCTGCAAATTGAACAGATACTAAATACTCCATTAAAATGCCAAATATGGTACTAAATACCCCAACAAATTGGCTGGGAATTTGATTGATTAGATGAATGTGAAGCTGTGTATGCAAGAAAATTGGTATGCTGCAAATTTCTTAGGCTTTCTTTTCCTTTCGGAAGTTTTCGAAAGGTATTTCTAGTGTTACAGACATTTCTAGTGGACATCAAAAATGACTCCTCAAATCCTCTTACTGCTCCAGAAATACTGATGTCAATATTTATCTGTCTCACTTTCTTGTACTTGCATACCACCATGAGCAGAAACATAAAAGTAAAATTTCTTTATTCTTTGCTCTGTAAGAACAGTTTGGCCTACATTACGTAAATTCCTCAATGACTGATGTACTTTTATGCATTGAAGATACCATTTTTCAGTTATGAGGGCTTGAAGTTAATATCAAACAAGGAGGCACATATTTTTCACTTTTTAATTCTTCAACATCCACATTCCTCCAAGAATATTTTAAGTTATCATACCCTGAAGACAACGTTAATAGAATTCCAGTTTATACTTAGATGTGAAAGTATATCCACAAATTCAGTTTAATGTCACTAGAATTCTTCTTTGCATTTGGGAACATAAGATGCAAAAAACTTCCATTGGTTACTTAAGCCACCCCCTCTCTCAATATCCATTATTAACAGCTAACCTGGTCTGTGTGAATATCACAGATCTCAAATAGCCATAACCATTAAAACAGGGTACTAGCAAGTGGCGTGCCCTCACACTGGAGAGCAACAAAACGTACCCCTGCTCTAAACCTAAGTCACTGTTTCACACCAGAAATTACTGTGACTCTTAGAAAAATGCTCCTTTAGTACTTAAAAGACATTTTATATTATTCATCTGCTCACGCCAAGTTCCTGTATAAAAATTAAGTGGACAGTTAAAACTGAAAGTAAATCTAGAAGAGCATATTACTGACCTGACAGGCCAGGTCAGTCCTTATGGACGCACAGAGATATCACTACGAAATTGCTCACCAATGATTCGTAACAGCAGGTATGAGGAAACTTAAAAAAACCACCTTTTACCAGCTTTTAAAATATTTTAATAACATTCTCTTCTCTTTGGATGCAGGCCAGTAATAAGTGGTAAAATGAATGCAATCAATATGCTCATGTATTGGACAAAAATAGCTAGCGCTAGAGAAGTCGGTCCCTAGAGAAATGGGTGACTCGCGAGAATAATGTGTCTCATGCCTTGCTTGGTCTGTCATAGAAGCAGCAGAGGAATGGAGATGAAATGCATATTGTGCAGTTATTAAAGAATGGGTTAGGCACACTTCAGTCTAATAGTGGGAAGGCTATGTTTTGTTGCTAGGTAAGAGAAAGTTGCAAAATAGCATCTTTTGTGCCCCATACAAATAAACAATGCAATTTACAAAAAGAAATGATCAGAATTTTTACTGTGTACTACTGTATTCAATGATTTAACCTCCGCTTCCTCTAGCAATTTAGGAGCACGCCCATCGTCCTGCACATCTCGCAGGCAGGCCAGCTACTTATAAAACAGCGCCCACTACCACGACACTGTGTCTTTCCCCTCATCTGTTAGGGGAAAGAGCCATGCCGGTTGCCGGCAGGGCAGGGCAGGCTCTCGAAGGTCTGCACTGGGGAGGAAGTACTCGTCTGGCCCATGAGCATCATGAACTCTGGAGAGCTGGGAGAAAAATCACTGCTTGTGACGGCATCCCTTTAGGGATTCATTTTTATCTTTAACTCAACTCCTAAAAATAATGATGACTGACATCATTTAAAAAATGAAACAGTGGCGACAAGAACTCAAGAACACTTTTGGCCCCAGTACGGCAGCACTGCAACTATCGGGGACAGTCCTGGTGTGACACGGGGGGCCGGTGCCTTCCCGGGTCCCTGTGCACACTGTTTGGAGTCAGAATTCGCCACCAACAACCTCACATGCGCTCTGGGACTCTGGATGACAGCGCTGTCTCCCATGTGGGAGAGAGGAGCTCTGGTGAAGGCTGCAAGAAGGGGAGGCTCTGCACTGGGTGCTTCCGCCCTCTGATAGAAGCAGACCAGCTAGACGGTTTAACCTTCTCTGCGACGTGAATGCCCTGAAAGCATTTCACCGCTGCTGTCCTGTGCGGCATTTAGTCTCAGGCAGGTGGGTCAGAGATCTATTTACATGTAAGCGCTCACTGACTGCAAAATTCTCTAACAAGTTTTGTTTATAAGGACAAAGTCCACCCGGCCAGTAAGAGTGTTAGCTTCCTGACAAAGACCTTTTCCTTGTTTTGAGAGCAAAGGGAAGGAATGTTTGCTCAGCTCCTGCAGACCTAACGCAGGCCTGTTTCTGCCTCTGTGGCCACAGGGCTGTCCCCATTTCTTCTGTAAATGTCACAAGAATCTGTGCACCTTGAGTGTTGTTTGTTTCCCCTTTATACTCGACTAAGAAATTTCCTTTATGATAGAAATGTTCAAATTGATTTTATTAAATTTTAATATATAACCGAAGTATTACAAAACCCTTTCCTCCCTGTAGTTTAAGGACACTCGTCTCACAAAATGCTACTACAGGCGCGCCCTGGTGGAGCAGTAGTTGAGTCAGTCACCTCCGAAGGACCCAGGCCACATATCCCTGGGTTCAAGTCCCGGGTCCAGAGGGAAACCACCAATGTGAACAACTAAATGAAAAGTAAGTAAAATGCTCCTTCTTCCCCCTCCTTCCTGCCTGCCTGCCTACTACTGCCTTCATTCCTGTCTGCACTTTTCCTTAAAAAAATGCAACTACATAGTTACACAATTTCTACAAGATGAGATTGCAACTTTCATTTAATCTGTGTAACGATGATTTTAATAGAGATATGTCTAAAGACTCTGCAAAAACAGATGTCATGAAAGTAGGATATAATTTCTTACTGCATATAATCATCTTTATCATCATCATAAAGGTTATCCTTCATAATACATTATATCCCAGAGTCTATGCTAAGTGTTTTACTCTCATTCTGTTATTTAATTCTCATAATAAAATAGTCGTTATTATTCCCCCAAATCAAAATATTCTAATACTTTAAAGAGACAGATCGACATGTTCTCATAAGGGGCTTATATATGACAAATCCATTGTCTCAACTTACTTCTAGAATGAAAGCCATAAATAAATGAAACATTTAAAATGTGCTTAATTATTAAGTGACTAGCTAAGGTTATACTGTTGACTCGTGTTTAACGGCATTTTTAATAACTTGATAAATGAATCATTACATACTTCAAAGAGGGTCCTTACTACCTCGCCATTTCTTTGGATCAGGATAAACCCTTAAGTCTATATTAATGCTAAATTGTTTTCCAATCTTAAGATTCATCGTTTCTCCCGGAGAAAAATTCTAGGAGCCAGGTGACTTTGTATACTTTAAATCCTTGAAGCAAATACAAAAAGCTCTGCTAGTAACTCTTTTCCTGACTCCTGAATGACTAAAGCTGCCCTATGCGCTAGACAAAAGGATTTTCCTGGTAACAGGCGCTGTGGATGTGGCGTGCACATTCTCTACCCATCTCCTCTGCTGGAAGGAAAAGCTATCATTGTGACGCTCCCCCAACCCTACACACTTGGACGTGAAGATGCCTGAAATGAGAAAGCCCAGACTTGACAGGGATGTGAGGCAGGAGGACTAAACACAGGGACACTGCGGGGCAGGGGTCTGTGCAGACAGTGACTCTGCCGGACTCCGCAGGGGGTGTCTTTTCTACTCCACTGTCTATTGTGCATGTAGGTGAAAGCTTCTCTAAAACTACCTCTAAAACTAAAGGGCACACAGGTTTGGTCTAACAGGGTTATCATTCTTTGGTGCAGAAATATGCATTTGCACTGCTGGGGCATAACCTTTGTAGGGGATATCATCTAAAAAAGACTTATGTTTAAGGGGTGCATCGTTGAGAATCAACATAATCACACCTTAAACCTACAGGTTATAGTGAATGTTTCTTCAACAAAAATTAATTTTGAGAAAGAAACATTAATGATATTCCACCCAAGAACTGGAATTGACAAGAAATGACTCTTGAATGATTAAAGCATGTGTTTTTAATGACAGGAGGAAGTGAATGGATATCACTATTTCTATCTTGAATTGAAACCGATAAACACCTTTATTATAATAACTGATATTTTATATCCACCCACCTAGACACAGAGACATTTTTGAGAGGCTCATTAAACATTTAAGACTCATGGAATGACCACATCTGAATGTCCAGCCCGGTCCTCCCTCCTGCCCCAACTTGTAGTTGAAATTGCCGCCTTCTGAATATCTTCAAATTCCCTAAAACTGATTTTTTTTTTAAAAGTTCATCTACTTCTCTATTCTGGGGATGTAGCTGTAGATGTAGATCTTTGCCATTTTTTAAAGAACGAGTCAAGATTCCTCTTTGTACCCTCAAAGCAGAAGAAGTAAATCTCTAGGCAAGAAATCAGCACAGCTCCAAGGTGCCAGGACTCATAACAGAAATCCCCAGTAACACATGGATTCACGCTCATGAAAATAACTAAAGGAAGTAGATCCTAAATGGGTTATAATTTCTTTAGATACTTATGAAGCAGATTTATCTAAAAATGGGTTTGATATTATCCACTTAATTCTATACTTCAGTATTGTCCAGTTTTCATTTTAGCACTGGACTAAGAAATGTTCAGCATGCGCGGTTATAAGATTTGGGGTCTGAATTAAAAAGCCCTACACAAATCTACACTCCTGTAAAATATTCAGTCAACAGTTCTCAGTATTTTCTGCAGCATCTTTTGCTGCAATGACCCTATTATTGCAGTTAAATGGGATTTTTTTTGGGGTGATAAACTGATTGCATGATGTAAAGGGGTGACAAAAAACTTTCCAAATGTAATTGCAACTTTTCCAAGTTTAAATGAGTACTTTACTACCAATAAGATCATGGGTGGATGATGTTTATTTTACTGAATAAACATGAACGCCCTCAATGAAAAAAAAAAAAAACCTTAACAGGAAGTAAAATCTCCACAATATTTTATTTTCATTAAAAATAAACTCAAAACTTAAGACAAATTTTATATATATGTCCTTATCATGTAAGTAACCATGTTTAATTTGGAAATTCCTTAAGATTTCATATGCCCTAAACAAAGTTCAGTGATAAAATCTTTGTAATTCACTGCTATGAATGATCAAGAAGTAAAACAAATAATTTCAAGAATAGAAAGGTTTTCATAACTTGCCTTTATGTTCTACAGTAGATTAATAAATGATAAAAAAAAAAAAAACCCTTCTTAGAAGCAAGTGAGCTGAAACATCCCATTACTCCTGAAAAAGGCACAGCATGTAAAGGCTTTCTATGACAGCCATCAGAGACGCATCTGTAGTCAATCCCTAAGCAATGACATCGCCATGGTCAGCACAGCTACAAAATGATTTGAATGTCCATTAGCTTCAGGTGTTTATAAACCATTTTATGATCCAAAGACCCAAAGGAAAGGGCAGCATCGTCACAGCTATTTCACAGCCATGTTTCCAGTGCTGGCCCTGCTCGCCAGCTGGGTGCTGTCCCTCCACGTCAGAAAAAACACGCAGCACTGTGTCCCCCGCACACTGTGACATTCATTTACAACCGAGCGCCAGTGAGAAGATATGAAAATTAATTTCTTAAGAATATGCTTCTGCTTAAAACCAATTTAACCTTATCAAGAAATCTTTGTTTCTAAATAAAGAAGCAAAAATTCAATTAAGAACAGAGGCCTAACATGTGAATACCATTTACATGATTAAGCAGTGATAACACACTGCTCTGCATTTAATTCCCACACACGGTATTGAACCAAATGTGAAACTGATACTCCGGTGACATTAAATATCCATAGCTTTGAAATGTGCTGCCATTTAATTACTACCACAGACATGTGCCTGGGACTTTTCCCTTCATCTCCACTCAGAGGGGAGGGTCTTCACATGGAACTAAGACAATGTGGTAAAGTGACGCGAAACTGCAAAATCAGGCAATCGCTAAAAACCTCACGCAGGCTGTCGCAGCACTGGCCACGTGAACAAAATGAAAATGATCTCTGTACTGTGACACAGAAATAAGACTCGGGATCCTGACCAAAGCTGTAGTGTGAACAATACGACAGGTCCCAAAGCCGAAGCCCAACACACACACATTTAAATCATTAACGTTGCTCCTCTCCTCCCAACAAAGAGGAATGTGTGATTAAACCGACAGCTATGTCAGGAATTAACCGACTCAGAATCATTTTCGTTCCGGATCCCCGACGCTTCACTGGACTTCACGTCGAGGAGGATTAAACGACCCTGTTCCATCCAAAAAACCAAGAGCTACTATGTGTGTAAACAAAAACTGCTGAAGTGAAGAATGTGTTTTCTCTTGTCAGCACCTCGCAGTGATGAAAGAGAAGGAAGAAAAGAGTAGAGTGAGGTCTGGTGAGCAGATCACCGTGTCTGGAACAGCCAGAACGCTCGGAGCCAGCTGCTTTGACCAGCTCCCCAGCCCCAGAAGGCTTAGGTCTTTCGGGCTCATGTCGCTGCTGGAATTACTGCTGAAAATCTCACCTTTGTGTTGGGTGATACTGGCAGCAATGCGGGATTCTTGCCCAATAATGAAGAGAGAAAATTCTGAAGACAAAGCTAAGAATTACCTGTGATGCCATCACCAGACACACTCACTCACAGAGTCTGGTGGGCATCGCCCCCACCCCATCACACCCCACCGCACCCCACCGACTAAGCACAGCCTCTGTCCTGTCCAGCAAAGCCAGTGTCCTCAGGCCTTCACTCAGAGCTAAGGGGACCTCTGTGAAAAGTTGCGTGACTGGCAGGTGAAGCAAGAATACGAACACGGATTATCTACATTTTGTCTCTAAGGAATCAGAAAAGGTATACACAGACAGTAAAGATTACTGACTCCATAAAAATCACATTGAAACACATTACAAGTACATTTCCTTTGGAAGTCTAAAAGAATATTCGTCTTGTTATCTATAAGTTATCTTTCTAATGTTTCTAATGTTAATGTCTAGTCATCTTCCGAATGTTTCTCACACAGAGGAATGTAATGTGCAAGCCTTTCCTTAAATTAAATTGCTTCCTTTCTTTCTAGAAATGTGGACTGTTTCCAGCTGGTTTCTTCCACTGCATGTAGAAGAGAAATACATTTCCCATGTGCAGCAAGGAAGTGATAAAAATCACCCAAAGCGTGGAGCACTTGGGAAAAGATAAACATATTAATAATTTTAAGTCAGGACAATCGGGCATTCAAGCTGACACCTTTCATATTTTTTTTTAAATCACTGAATGGATATTTTTGTAGTTGATCTGTAAATTCCTCTGTTAGGTGAAGCTGAGCTGGTATAGATTTTAAAGATCCCTAAATGTTTACACAATACCCTATGTCCTATGCACCACTGTTGGTTATGCTAGTCCCTTATCCGCCCGCGTTCACCTTTCTAATGCTGTTCACACAGAGTGCAATGTGTCATCTCAGTCTTAGATTATGTTTCCTTTCTTTCTAGAAATGCTATTTCCAACTGTTTCTGCTGATTGGAATTCACTCTTTGATGACATATATGTCTTATTAACCATCCTGACCTGACTTCTTGGAAGTGCCTCTCCATGTTATGTCATTTATTACTAGAGCTCTTTTTAATTTTATTAACATGCCTGTTAAGAGTCTTTGTAAATATTTCCCTTACGTTTAGCCCATTGATTCTTTTGCTGTAATTTTTGTTCTATTTTTTAGATAGAAGTATATTTCTATTTAGCTATCCATCTGTACATGTAACTTAAGTATTTATTTAGTGGAAAAATGCTTCTTCAGTAATTGATACAACCATATGGTTTCTTCTTTAAAAAAAAAAAAAGAATGATGTTGAACTTCCTTGAATGATAAATGTTTGACTACATTTATTGCTCTGTTTTTGTTACATGGCTGGAGTGTATGCTATTTTATATAGGTCTTTAAGCTTATAAAAGGGCTAATTCTACTACTCATCAACATATTTGAATATCAATGTCACACTAGGAAACGATTCTAATTTTTTATGGCATGGGGTATTTTAATTATTTGGGTTTTTTTTTTTTTCCCGTTAAAAAGCAAGCTATTAAATGACAACAGTAATGTTAGCAAAGCAATTACACTAAATTTTCTGTGTCAGAAAAAATTCTGAGACTTTTACATTTATTAAGTCTTTAATCCTTTTTAGACTGATAAGCAGATATACAGGTTTATGACTATTAAATCACTTCATGAACTGTGATGTTTAGATACCTATTTTGACTTTAATTTCCATGTTCATCCTGTTATTCTTAAATCTTTTTCTCTGCATTTCATCGGTTCTCTTTAAAAATTCTTTTTTCTTGTCATATTATTTTTAGTACGTTTCTTACACATTGTATATAACTGGATTTTGCTTTTAACCATCTCAGTGCCTTTACTCAAATGAGAACATCCATGAAGTCAATCCTTAGTATAAAAAGTGACTTGATTTTGTGACACCCATCTTACTTTTTCTTTATTTCTCCCTCATTTGATTATATATTGATGCTTTGACTGTATATTGTTAATTCTTACTTCACTAATCTGAAATTTATACTGACATTTTTCATTCAATAAATGATTACATTAAAATTTCTGGGACTCACAGTCACCTTACTTCTCTGCTCTTCCATCAGAGCAGCACACCAAGCACATCTCTGCCACGAGAGATTCTCCCCTCCGCCACCACCGGTCGGTCAGGTTAACAGGTAACGCCGGCCACATGCAGTTTTAGTAGAACTGCATGAGAACTTTACGGAAACAGTTCTGGCCCTAACTACTCTTAATTTTGACTGCTGTCACTCAACTTTTTCTAATTCTGGATTGTTATTAGTTTTTTCCCCTTGCATAGCTCTCATTTTTCAGTCTCTGCTTATATATTCTTGCTCATCCTGTTATTAATCATTTAGACTTAACTATCCAGGTTAGAAGGTCTATTCCTCAGCATCATTCTTTCCCTTCCATCTTCTCTCTCGAGACCCGGGACGGCCACATTTGTGGGCACGGCCCTCTGTGCGGGTGTCTGTGCTGGCGTCCCCCATCCGCTCTTGCCCTCCTTCTATGTCCTGTCTTTCCTCCATCTCTTTCATGATCCACTCTGCTGTCAGCTTATCTCCATTTGGTTGCTCAAGTCATCATTGGTGATAGATACTCTTTGCTTTAATCCAATACTAAAATTTCTTAATTCAAACAGCATGAGTTTTAGATTCCAAGAAATATCTGGGGCTAGTTGAGTCTTCTTAAGGTCTGCTTCACACTGGCTTGTGTCTCCTCCAGGAGGGTTTCTCCCAGTAGGCGACCTCCCTCCTGTGGACCAGCACGTGGCTGTCAGTGGGACAACAGGCTCATGTCTGGGGTGCAGGAGAAAGCCTCTGTGTTCTGAGGTTCTCAGTGGCGGTGCCATGCTGAGGGCTCAACCTGTGACGGTGTGATGGGCGGTGGTGAGCTGACAAGACAGGTGTGACAACAGAGACACACTGAAGTCGTCACCTCCTTTGTTCTGTTCCAAGACAATCTTATGTGACACCAAAAAGGTTAAGTGGAAATTGAATCCATTTTTTACGTTAACTGACAAAATGAGTCCTTTTCCTTTACCAGTTCATTTCTGAATATTTTCTGCTTTCTAAAAATGAATTTACATGAGGTTAGAAACATTATCTACTATCCCTGACACTACTGACAGCAATTTTGTTTTTGTTTTTTCACCTTTGCTGTACTGTGAAGGCTGTTCTATAGCTGATGGATTTCTAGGCTATTTTCATTTTTGGACTAATATGAACAACACTGATATGAAAATCATGTTCATTTTTTAAAGATATTTTGATTGAAATAACATTTCGTTTTAACATATACATTTGAAGTGTGCATCATCATAAATCAACATCTGCATATGCTATATTAATTGCACCACTAAAGGTCCAATTCTAGCCTTTACCATGAAGATGACCCCTTTCACTTGATTTTCCACACCCCACTCCTGATAACCACTGATTTACACATGCACTAAGATTTACACACTATTTATAAACAAAATGGAATACTACCCAGCTGCAAAAAAAAAATCCTGAAATTTGCAACATGGATGGACCTAGAAAGTATGATGCCTAGTGAAATAAGTCAGATGAAGAAAAATAAGACTGGCTATTTCATTCATATCTGAAATGCAGAGAAGTGAAACAAATAACAGAAACAAACTTTTAGCTCATGTTTTGTGGACATAAGTGTTAAATTTGTGGGTGTGGATGTTATATTTAAGTGTGGAATTGCTGGGTCTGAAGGAAAGATTAAGTTTAATCTGGTAAATACTCCAGTGTTCTGAAATGGTCGTAACTATTTTATCTCCCACCAGAAATTAATGAGATAATTTTGATGCTGCTGTGACAATTTAATTTTATATTTTCCAATTGTTTCCCACAACCATATAGAAATATCACTGATAGTTTAAACAGTTCTCAGTGATGTCATTTAATTTATTGTCTAACAGATTACTAGCAGGTTATTTTAATTTTTACCTGTGTATCATGTAAAAATGTGAATTTGCTTAATATCCAATCTTTTAAGAGTTTTATTTCTCTCTGTGCATTATGAAAGTGACTAGGACCCCAGTATAATATTGGACAAATGGTGAGAGAAGGAAATTTTCATGTACATCATAAACTCAGGGAGAAAGTACTCAAGATTTTATCATTGAACAATATAAGGTAATTGACCATTAAGTATGATATTTGGTTAATATCTCTTATCAGCCTAGAAAATGCCTTTCTATTATTATTGACAATATTTGCCATTCTTTGTCTTTTCAATTTCTGTTGAGAATATCCATTTATTTTCCATTGTTTCATTTACGTGTGACTTACTTGTTAATAATACAATTATGTGTGATTTATATTTTTGTTAACTATCACTTGCCTGGAGACATGCAGAATTATGTTTTCTAAATAGCTGAATTTCACTTTTTTCTCAAAATTGGATTTTTGCATCTATGACAAGAGATTATATAAGATTTGCGCTTATATCTTTTGTAATAGTTTTGTCAGATTTTGGTATCAGGCTCACGCTGGTTGCATGAGTTAGAAAGCACATTTTTTTTTCCCCTAAAATCTCTGAAAGAAACTAAGTAAGAGTGATATTATGTCTTCCTTTAAAATTCAGAAGACTATACCAGTTAAAAGTCTCTGAATTCTCTTTGGGAAGGTTCTTATTTCATGATTTAGTTTTAACAGATACAGGATTCTAGACATTTTTTTATTTCTACTTATATTGGTGTTGGTCGCTTGTTTTTTTTCAAGGAGTTTGACAATTTTTATTTAAATTGGCAAAAATATTATTTTGTTTTCATTTTTAATTTCTTAGTTTGGAGAATTTCATTCATGATGGGTCATTTTAATTCTCTATTTTTTATTAATATTTCTGATAATTCGCCAAATTTATTTATATCTTGAAGAATTAATCTTGGTCTTTAAAAAGTATCTATTATACATTTGCTTGCTATTCCACTGATTTCTGTTCATATCTTTTCCTACTAGCTTGTTAGAATTTAATTTACTAAAAATATTTTCTTCCTCCTTCAGATCATAGCTTACATTGATTTTCAACTATCTCCTTGTCCTATACATTCATTTAACCTTGTAATTTTCCCTGCAAAGCACTGGTTTGGCTATAGTTCATCTCTGAAATGGCATATTTCTAATGATATTAAATAAAACGTAGTTTCTCATTTCCATTTACTAAGCATATAAATAGCATTGGGCACCTTTATGGGAATCATAAGTGAGATATTTTTATTATTTGGAAAAGCAGATGTCTCAGCAAGACTTAGATCATACCATACATAGGTTCTCCAATTCTGTGTGTCCCCAGGGAAAGCATTTTCTTGATTTTTAGGAAAAAACATGGGATGCCCAGACTGAGTTGTTCTGATAATTACTACAGTGAAAAAGAATCCATTTCCCAAAGCAATAAAAATTATTTCCCAGTCTTTCCATGCCAAAGAGACCAAACAAAAGATGCCACATCTGGATTTTTGCCAAGAAAACCACTGGCTTTAATGACACTATTTTATAGATCATCTAAACAGCAAGTTGCAGGACACAAGTAGAGATATTCTTATTAATTCAGTTCTAAAGCTACAATTTAGCAAAGTCAATATATGATGCTTTACACGGTAGAAAGTACCCAAAATGGAATATATCACTCAATATTTATTATGAAGTGCTTAAAACAAAGAAAATGCTACCAGAAGAGAAGTATAGATTTGATTACTGTAGGAGCTGAAGACACATATTCAACCCTTCATTAATGAAATAAAAGCTAAGAAAGGCCTAAATCTCAAAGAGCTACAATTGATGCATTTAAACTCGCAAGTTTGCACATTACATCACAAGGGCATAACACTCTATCTTCAAGAAAGCACCAGAGAAAAATCTCCAGCCCAGAAAGGCTGACGATGATCACACAATTGTACCAAAAGAAATGATAACTTCATTCCACCATTAACGCCTCTAGCTCACTTAGGACTTAACCCTTTCTATCTTCCGTCACTATGAAATCATTATTCTCTATTATCTTGGCTCAAACCATGTGCCTTTCTATTACTGATAATTACTCAAAGGTGCCCTTCTTCTGCCTTTTTATTTCCAGTAAGTCGGCTGTAATTACCAAGCAGCTTCCTGCCTGACACCGCTGCGCCATTGTGAGCAGCAGACCTTCCCAGGCTGCAGAGTTCACCTCAGCCATGATGGCAGGACTTGTAATATTCTAAAATCAAATCTATTTTACAGCTCATTTTATAGCTCCAGGGTTAGCTGTAATAGTGATAGCTCCTGGGTGATAAGATTATTATACTTTTTACTAAACATGTACAACATTTCTTCGGCTAAGTTTTGCTAGTGATTTTAAAATTCTTCACAACTTCAATCAATGTCTCAAATAGAAATAATAAGAATTATGATTTATATTTGAACCATGCTCTGAACTATGCTGGATACCCACCCATACACGGTCACTTCATGAGGGCTTCAGTTTTAATTCATTTCACATTAATCTGCCAGAAGATTTCTTCATATTGATTTCATGACACTAATGACTAAGAGCTCTCGGCCCCTGCTTACTCCCCCCACCTTTATTGGTCATTCAGTAAGAAGAAAAGTTAGCAGAAACACTTTCCCAAAGGAAAAGGAATCACTAACAACAGCTGAAGATCAAGCATTCATTTTATTTAATGTAGTTTCCTTCAGAAGTCTTCTGAATCCTAAAAATACTGCAATTACAAATGTAATTCAATGAGTATGCAATGTCTTACTATAAGTAATTTGTAAGTAATTGTAACTTTCTGCACTCTAAGATTCACAAAATAAAAAAATATATGTGCCTCGGTGTTAGATATAAAACATGCTGCTCTTACAGTACAAATGAGAAATCAATAGAAAATATTTTTTTTAAAGATTATGATATATACCAGTTCAATCTATTGTTCCTTGTGGATAGTTTGACTTTGTACCTTGGCACTGATATCAAACAAAAGAACACAAATAATAAACAGTAGATTTATGTTTGGGGTCTTCTTTGGGCCTTAATGAATTAATAAGCGATAACTAATGAAATAACTAGGTAACCATAAACAGGTAATTTACCAAGCTGGGTCTTCAGTCTTCCTCCACTAATTGACAATCTTAAGACCCAACTCAATGGATTATGAAAATAAAGATTCTTCAATATGGAAGGACTTTTTCAAAGGAAAAGCCTTCAGCTGTGAGGTATTTTTTAAAAAATAGTTTACATCTCATCACCGCATCTCCGCTTTCCTTATCCTACTGTACTCAGAAGGCCTTTTCCTTCCTCACAATCCACATTCCTATTTTCTCAAAACTCATTTTCACTCTTTTTTCACCTCTCTCCTAATGTTTGCCCTCTGCACTGATCTCTTGTACTGTGTACCTGTTGTCTTGTATACTGTCGATAATGAAGCCCATCGCTTCTTCTGATTAAGTCACTTGAATTGCAAAGAGCGATAGGTTTAAGAGTTCCATGTTGACCTTATTTCACTCTTCATTCACGTGTCCCGTTCATTGGGGCAAACAGAAATTTCTGCCCTCTGGTCATGCACATTATGGCCAACAAAAATCACAATACGATAGATACATTTTCAGTAAAACAAAGTATGTCAAATGGGAGGAAGTGTTATGGAGAAAAACAAGGCAGTTCTAATATCAGAGAGGATGATCTGTCAATGCATATTAATATCCACCTACGACTCATTTTTGCCTAGTACCAAGAGAGGAATCCCACTTTTCCCATAGCTAGATACATGATTATCTCATGAAAATTCTACAATCTCTAATCTCTCTGGCAGTATGCACAGCCTTGTGATTAAATTCTGGTCAATGCATTAGTGTAAGAATTGGTGGTAAGATTCTGAAATCCCTTTCAGAAGTCACCAGACATGCCCTTCGCTGTTTTTCCTCACTGCCTTCTACCTCTGGCTCCAGATAAGGAGACAGGAACTAGCCACCATCTTGGACAAGGATGACAAGAATCACATCCTAGGAGGACAGACAATTAATTAAAAGCAACCTTGGTTTTAAGAACTTTGTGGAACAGAGTACAACACCCTTTTACTAACTCTGGAATTTCATGAGAGGAAAATAAATTTTTGTCTGGTTAAGTCATTCCCTGGGGTTACTAGGTCACACAGATGGACCCTGTCTTCACTGACAGATTTACCTGACGATAGCAATCTTCAGTTCATTAATAACTCTGCTAATAAGGCAAGAAGAGAATTGTCCCTTTGAATGGAATCTCTTTGAACACACCTTGGGGAGCCTGACAGGGAAATGTCCAGATTCCTTTCACTTTCCATACAAAGCAAAAACCCAGAGGCATTCAATGAGAAAATTCTATTACGGTAAACTGACAAAACCTACTCTATTACCTTTCATGGAAGCATAGGAAACTAGCAAGCATGATTCCTAATCAAAGAGAAATATCCTAAAGATGACTTGTATTCTATACACTTTCTTCCCCCTCACTGAATTCATACAGCTTAGTTAACTCATATGCAATTCTAAAATGCAATGGACAAAGTAATAGTCTGTGAATTTGACTTGTTCTAATTCCCATTCCATGAAGGAATATATGTGTGCTGACTGTGTGTGTGTGCGTGTGCATAATACATTTTAATGACTCGCAGTTTTGAATACAAAGATTTTTGAAAGGAAAAATATCTACTACATCATATATTTATATATATATATATATGTCTCTTATCGACATCATCTTGTGTTGCATGACATAACTGAAAAAAGTTCTATACTTCAGTCATCTGACCAAGGATATCACTGACTTGGGGCATAACAACGGCCATGATCCATCTGGTGGTGAGTCTAATCCACCTCCTACTATCTGTCATGGGCACTGGAAGCCTCTCCTCAGATAACAGAGAAGGGAGGAAATACCTCTAGTAAGTTTGACATTATAGGTAACTGTTCATTTTCTAAGGAGTCAGCTCTATGAAACCATGTCTTTCAGCCATGAGATATCAGTTCAACAATGATACTCTGCCATTATGTTCTCTTTTGCTAACTAAAGGTGCTCTTGTTGAGTGAAATGGACATTTAATTAAAAAAAGAGAAAACAAAATATTAAGACATGTAAGAGTAAGGAAAAATTAAAAGTTGAATATTATAATGTCAGAAATTTAGACAAGGCTGTCAAACTGCTATATAATCAAGGATGTATAAGAAAAAAATGCCTATGAGAGAACAAGCTCTAAAATAGCAAGTAGTTTTCCAATTTAATGCCGAGAGAAGGAAAACATAGCAATAGAGGGATGTCTTTTGAGTAAAGAAGTTCTGAAACATTATTTTCAACCATCAGTAGCGCCCATAAAAAGACAGCACCCAGCAAGAGGCAGACTCCTCCCTTGACAAGCTGGAGAAGCTACTAAAGTGTGAAGACTTTGGCTAAACCCTGGCGAGGGCATTCTGCAATAAACAAGTTGATACCACTTTATCTTGTCACACAACACTGAAACTCTTCACAAAAATTTAAAAATATGCTCCTCTGCTTTGTACACAGGCGAAGCCCCCACCAGTGTCTGCATGAGAACAGATCAGCATGCTCTGCCACCAGGGCACAGCTCTGTTTTCTGCTGTCTTAATAGCGCTACTTCTTCCAGGCAATCTTTAAAAAGTGAAACACAAATACCACAATACTTGGATAAGGCAATGGAATCCTTGAATTGTTTCTGAACAGTGTCTTACTTAGCTAGTTTTGGAGGTAAATTAGAAGCGATTTAAACAGTTCACGTACTTTTACAGAAGTCCAACGTGGGTCTAGTAAGAATATCCAAGAAAAAAAAGAGAGAGAGAAATGAAGCTTGAAAACAGAGCATATTCTAAATTTCCAGAAAAAATAGTTTAGAAATTCTCATATTGAAAAGTATGCAATTTAATTTTTTGGTATGTACTGATATTCATTCTGTATTCAAGTTTTGGAATAATCCTTAAAACACAGTAAGTTATCCTTCGTAAGTATATCTTATAGAAACACTCATGTGAGCACAAAACACACCTACAAAGCATTTGAAGGAATATATTTTGCATTCTGATGTGTATTGTGAATAGAAAAGTATTAAGTACATAAAAATAGCGCATTCAAATAAAAAATTACACAAACAGCTTAAAAATACAGAATCTCATAGGCAGCTATGGATAGCTCTCCAAAATATACTGCTACATAAGAAATATTTAATTCAGAAATGTATAACCTCTCTCCTTCCCTCTCATCTTCCTAAATGTACTGAGAATGAAATTAGAGCTAAAAGCCCTTCTTAGGGTGAAGGGTAATATGATTACAAAGTCAATGTAAGTATAGTTATGCATATGTATATACTGTCTACACCTGAATGTGTACATGTGTGATTACAATAATTTGGAATACAAAGTAATGAGTAATAACCTATGCTGGTAAATATTCAAACATTACACAGTTATCTTACTAGGTGTTTTTAATGTTTTGCCTAGTCTCAATTAACTAGGGTTAACTTCTAATTAATAAAGTTCAAACTTACTCTGTGGTGCAGAAAGCAAGTTTTCTCTTTTGCCTCCACTATGAGCAAGAACTCAGAAACACAAAAGTAGGCAGTTCAGAAGCCCAAGAAGATGCGTCTTGGTGGAGTAGTGGTTAGATCCACCACCTCTACCTTGCGCAGTCCATGTACATCTCAAGGATTCACACAGTGGAGGAAAGGGAAGCTACCAGGATAAACAGCTAAATAAAATAAATGCCTCTTCCTCCTCTCTCTTCCTGTCTTACTTGCCTTCACTCCTGCCTGCAGCTTTCTTTAAAAAAAAAAATACTGATTATTCATAACCTAACAGATGCTTTACAATAATTCTATTTTAAATGATCAAAATTATATGTACAGAGTACAACACATATTACACTTTTTGAAAAGCATAAGTAAATTGGAAAAGACACCAACAGAAATTCAAGAAACTAAGTGTGTCTCTGAAGTTAAACATAAGTACTAAGGTACACAGTACACTGGATGTAGATGAAGATAAAGTTTTTGAAAAAGAAGATGGATCTGAAGAGTATCTAGAATGCAGTACAAAACAATGAGGAGTTGGAAAGTCTGAACAATGCTATAAAAGGACGGTTAAGTAAAAAATTCATCTAATAAGACGATCAGAAAGAAAATCGAGAAAGTGAAAGAGACAAGATCAAAGGTTAAGTGCTGATTAAAAAACTCTCCTGTGCTGCAGCACACGTGTTAACATGCCACACCTGAGTGAAATGGGGCGACACTCCCTGAGCTTTTGCAGAGATCTTAAAAGTACCGTGAGAGAGGACACTATTAGGTCAATCACCTCCAAAGAACACAGGCCACATAGCCCTGGGTTTGAACCAGTGTGAAGAACTAAATGATAATAAAATAAAAAGATTCATCTCTCTTCCTGCCTGCACCTTTCCTTTAAAAAAAATCCTGATAGAAAAACATACAGAAAATACAGCTTCACTGGCAGAACTGATCCATCTTCAAAATGTTGAAGCAAAAGTGTTTTTGAATTTATTGTTTCTAAAGAAACTGTTTTTGAAAACGAGGAAAGACATCCACGAATACTTTTTATCCTCCATATGCCTCTTCTGTTCAGTTACTTGAGTATCATTACTTACTCTATCTTTAAATACTTACTCTACTTGTATGTGTTTTAGAAATTCCCTTTAAGCTTTTAACATGTGCACCTGACTTAGCAAAGCCAATCTCTTATCATTGTTATTACTCTTCTGATTAACAGGATTCTAGAAGACTATTTCCATGATCATCCATTCATTTTCATGTTAATATTTACAGTATTAATACAGGCTGTTATTCTTATTTAGATAAGCAATATCCATTTAGATTCATGCCTGGCTTAATTATCACCAATGCCTTCTATGTTCCATTTTTTTCCTTCTCTTTCCTGAAGTACACCTTTTAGTTACACTCCAAATGAGTCTAGAAAATTGTGTGTTCTCCCTCAGACTAAACATGCTTTTATTTTGCCCTCACTCTTCAGTGATGGTTCAGCATAGTTGTGTGCACTAGATTCAGAATTATTTTCCTTTATTATTTGGAAAATATTATTTCATTATTTCCTGGTGTTTACTTTTGCTGTTGAGAACTCTGCTGCCATTTAGGTGGCATCCCCTTGTAGGTGATCTTTCTGTCCCATACAGCACTTGTCAGAGCTATTCGGTTTTGGGGTTTTTTTCAGAAGAAGCATATACTTATTTGGAATTTTCTGTACCATTTGAGTTTTCTTTGCATTCATTTGGGTTTTTTTTTTTTTTTTGAGCTATCTGCTTGTAATGTTTTGCCAAAAATGTAAGATCAATATAAGAATGTTTGTATGTACAGAATTATAGTCTCACTGACATTCTTAAATCCCATGACTGATGTCTCATAATTTGGAGAAAGTTACCATCTGTCATTTTCATATCTCGTCTCTTCCCTTTCAATGCTGTTCTCTCTTCTCTGGTGCTGCAGTTCAGCTAGCATCTTTTTCATTTGTTCATGAATCTCTTCCTCTCAGCCTCTTCTACTTTCGCTTCCATCATCTCTCTGTACTACAATGTCAGCAATTTCCTCAATCACGCTTTCATTTTCCTAATTTTTTCTTCAGATGCTTGTGATTTCTTCTCAGATGCTTCCACTCATACTTCCGTTTCACCAGGTAACTCTCCCCATCTGGAGGTTATCGCCTTCCCACTCCAAACTACTTTCTTCATCGTGCCTCCATATCCTCGTGACAGTCTCGTACACCCTAAACCATGCGTGCCAGCGTCCCCAGAACAATGTACTTTTGCCTCCACCAGGAGTCACTGCCCAGAGGTCTTCACTTGATGCTGGCGGCAGCGTTTACTGCCTAGTCTGAACTGCTGATGCTGCAAGATCCAGGACCATGTGAGCATGCTTGTGAATTCTCAAGGGAGAGCTTTTTCTTGCCACCAAAATCTGTTAACAGTACAATTACCTCTACAGTGGTTAGATTTTCTCTCAAGTCTTCCCTGCTGGTGTTTTTACAGTCACTCAATGCTTCAGATTTTATGGAGGCATAGCAGTTATGTGTGTCATCTGTAAGGACTCCACACATCCTTCTTTCACTACCTGAGCATAAAAATCCCAGCCTTTCCTCCGAAGTTAGATGGCTCTACCTGCCCCAGCAGTAGGGAGGCAGCATCAACAGCAGTTCAATCATGTATGCTTTGCATTTCAGTTACCTTTTCATCTTTGGCAAAGGATGTGTATATATGTGCATGTGTGTACATATGTATATGTTTGCACATGTGCATGTGTATGTGTGTATGCATATACGTTCTTGTATGTATGTGTATGAATACACACAAATTTTTTTTATTAGTGACACAATTAAAATAATCCCCAAACACACTTCACTCATTTGACATCTCTAAATTGGGGGCTACTACAATAGCCTGCTGTTAGCTAGTGCTTGCTTTTCCTAGAGTCTTGCAGTACCCCTATTTAGGTATTGTACTCTTGAGGTCACATACGCGTGCATGTCCAACTTACTAGGAAGACATTTCGGACAAATGTAGGTTTCAGAAAGTGGATTTAGAAAATGGAAGCGGACCTTTCCCAGAAAAGCAGAAAGAGGCTTTGCTTCCCCTTCACCAAGTGGTATGAATAAGGAAGGTGAATCCTGGTTACCTTCAGAAGAGAGATCAATCAACCCGCACATTTATTGAGTGCTCGACTTCAAACAAATCCCAACTTTAGGAGTAGTGTTCATGAATTCCTAATACATCACCTCCTTACCATGGTATGCAAGTTACAGGGCCCCAAAGAGGCTTTACAAATGATGCTTTCTCATGAACAGAGCTCACCATCTTCCCTTTAATTTGTGTGAAATTATTTGTTCCTTATGAAAGGTACAAGTCACAAAAATACATTTGTAATTTTGAAACAAAGATTTGCAAGCCACAAATTAGAAAACAACTAATATAATAGCACAATCTTTTGGGGCTAAATTGGACTATTTAGCTTTAATTCAGCAAAAATGTCAAGTTTAGTACATAACATAGATCAGGATAGAAATATAAATAGCTTTTGAATAACTGCTAACAAGCAAATTAGCTACCGAATGGAACAGCAGCAGATCAATAATGACAGTAAAAGTACAGATTTCTTGCTGATCTCATATTGTCTGTGAATGCAAACTGTAAAAGAGGTCCCCGTAGGCTTCCCAACAATAACCTAAAAGAATGAGACACACAGGGTATCGAGCATAAAGATAGTTCAATTTCCCAAGACAGCCAGCTCTTGTCACATCAAACCACCTATTAGTCACAAACTCATACAACTAAGAATTCTCTGGCCTCTCGAGATCACCTGTCATCTTGAAGGAGATAATACCAATGAAAGGCGCCCCATTTCTTCTGTCACATGTTTAGTTTATTGTTTTCAATAGATGAAGCAATCTACAGTTTTGCTATTACATATAAATAAGGTGCCACGCTCTTAGACTGGGGAATGATATTAATGTGTCAGTAAGTGGAGAAGGAAAGGTAAACAAAATAAATGTGAAAATATAGTAATAGGTCCAAGGCAAAGGCTATTACTTCATGTCTTTGTATTATTTAGTTACATCAAAGATGCTAATTACACAATTAAAAATAAATATAATGTTGAAGCTCAGAACTTGTACAGTAGCTGAAAAATAGCTTGTGTTATATCTGCATTTGATATGGAAAATGAAGCTTAACTAATTTAGATAAAAAGGTAATATATAGTTTACTAGTAATGCAGGCAAAGGACTCTCAAGTCAAGGTCAGATTAACCTTTTGAACTGTCTAAGTCTGCACATAACACTAAACGGTTTCCAGCGCAGGCGGGCAGAGGGCAGTGAAGGCAGATGCTGTAGACACAGACATGCAGCATCGTGCAGCGGGAAGAGCAGCACTTACTCCACTCACTTTCTTCCACACACTGAGTGGCCGTGGAGCACCAGGCTGTAGATAATTGCTGGAGTTCTGAAGATGACATCCTTCCTCAAGAACCCTTCCTTACACACCTAGCCTGAGGACTAGGGTGGCATTTCAGCTGGGTAGCTAACTGGCCAGCTGTCTGCCCCAGGTGCTACGTGAGCATAGAGGAGAAATGTCTAAACTGTGCTGCAATGAGGAGGTATTAGAGGCGTTCTAGAGGAGGAAAGCTCGTGAGTTAACTTTGAAAACAGCAGCAGAGAGCTAGATGAGAGTAATGGGGCTAAGACCCCCCCAACAAGAGACAACAGCAGAAATGAAAAGATAGGTCAGGGCAGCGGGACAGGAGAGCAGGCAAGAATTAGAGAGAATTAAAGGCCTTATCACACAGATTTAGTATTTTTCCTTGCTTTCTCAATGATACAAAAATTTTTTAATTTTTATAATTTTTACATTGCTCTATGATTTACAGGATAATGAATCCACAACTCGGTCTGCGTGCATTTCATAGCACACCCACCGCCACCGGAGTCTGAGTGCCCTTCACCCCCATCACATGTCCACAGCAGCACACGTCACAATGCCCATGACATGGGAACAATCTAAACACCCCTCGACAGATGACTGGATAAAGAAGCTGAGAGATACATATACTTAATGGAAGTCTATGCAACTAATTCAAAACATGAAATGGTGCCTTTTGCAACAAGTTGGGTGAATCTGGGGGGTGATAATGGCAAGTGAAATAACACAAGGAAAAAGAGAAATACAGGATAGTTTCACTCCTATTGGGACATAGAGAAAAAAAACCAAAAACTTACAATTTGTAATTAGAAGATCACTCTACCAAGCGTGTGCGGCGCAGAATGAAGTGAGAAGAGAAGCAGAGAGAGACTTGAAAAGGTTATGGAAGAGGCTTGGGGTCCTGACAACGAGGAGGTTGGGAAGGAAGGAACGGATTACAAAGGATGTTGACAGACAGAGTCTGTAGAACTTGGTTGCTAAATGGGAACGAGAGAGGCATCTCCAGTTATATTCCAGTTTCTGTCACAGTTTCTCAAAAGGTAAGTAAAATTGAAAGGAAATATTTCATTGTGAGAATAAGAATATTTGTAATAAATATGGGCATGTTGTATTTCAGAAGGCAGCAGGGCACCCAAGTGGAAACATATCATGGTTAACAACGTAGATAGCAGATTTGAAAGTTATCAGTGCCAAGGAAAAGTTAAAGCCATATTTGCAGATAAAGAGGGCATATAAGATTAAGAAAGCAAAGGTTCAAAAAGAAACTGAAAGGCATCCAAACAATTGGGGGGAAAATAAAAAACAAACACAAAAAGAGGAACTATGGAATGACCGGGGAAAACAGGAATTTTTTTTTAGTTAGCATCATGGAAACGAAGACGAGGGTTTTTCAAAAGAGGAAGCCTACCTTGGTCACAGCACTGTAGAAAGGTCATGAAGGAGAATGTGAGTCCGATAAATTGTTTTTATTTGAAAATCATTGACAACCTCAGCCAGAAGAATTTTTGTGCAGTTGATTAAAGAGTAAATAGAAGGTGATGAATAGGAAACTATTATAGATTGCATTTCCAAGAAGTTTAACTAAGAAATAGTAAGATAATAATTGCTATTTTATGGTTAAGTCTTTTGAGTGCTTCCCATGTGCTAGGTTCAGTGCTTTGTAGTACTTAGGTCACTGCATCATTTAAAAAAAATACTATTATGATCCTCACTGTGCAGTTTTAAGACAGAGGCTACGCTACCAAAGTTAAATGCCGAGATCCCACAGGTAGCAAGTCAGCTGTAACCACTGTTCTGACGCCTATTAACAGATGCAGAGAGAACTACAGATAGAAACAACAAATGCAGGAAAGACATCTTTCTTTACTGCGTAGAAGAGGTGAGACTAATTATATTTATATACTGATGGAAAGGGCCAAGGTCAAGGGAAGAGCTGGAAAAACCACTGGAGCGAAATCTTGGCGCAGAGCAGCGGGCGGCACGTCTGTTCGGTGCGCCCTGGGAGAAGAGACGAACACTTCCTCCCTGGACAGCGGAGGGCTGCCTGAGATGTGACCACGATGTCGGGCTTCTCTTCTATCCCAGGAGGACAACACTAACTCCGCCTGTGAGGAAGTAAACCCGAGAGCTGAAGAGCGTACAGGTGCCGGGTGCGGGCTGAGGGACGCACCTAGCACTCCTCACGGGCCATCAGCAGGGACCCACCACCCCGTCTTCTAGTGCCATCTGTCTCTGGCTGCTCCAAAGCTTTTCTCCCCGCTTTTCAGAGATCACTGTCCAGAGCGGGCCTCGGTCCCTGGGCACCGCTCCTGTTGCCGCCCCTTTCTCTCGTCTGTCCTGTGGGAACCGCGAGGATCCTTCCAAGAGGCGGCTCCCGGCTGGAAGGCCTCCTCTCTTCAGCTCTGCCCTAGATGTCACCCCGGGCCCTTCAAGTCTGGGAGGTGGGGTTCTGCTTCCTGAGCAAACCCGAGCACGTGACTGGGGACAGGAGCTTCGCCCTGCTGAAAACACCTGTCTTGACTCCCGAGAACACTGCGGACCAGGCACAGAGGTGTCTCAGGGCTGTCAGCTGCTGTCTGCGGAGGTGTGTGATGCGCCTGTTTTTACACTGCTTCCTACAAATCAAAGGCTCTTCTATTTCTCCAGCATCTTTTTATCTTATTTCCCCACCGCTTAGTCCCTCTCGGTTTACACAGAAGCTGTGATCATGTTTTAGTTTATTTTCAAGCTCCTCCTCTGCCACAGACAGCTGTCTACAAACTTCTTGAATAAGCAGCCTAAGTCGCAGCCTTGACATCAGCCCAGTCAGGCTTCCACAGACCTCGGAACAAGCGGCTCCCGGGCTTCCTGACGGGTAAGGAACGTGTTTCCAAGTTCATCTTATAAACACTTCAGTAAACTATATCTTGATTACAAAATCAATAAGCTAAGCCACACATTTGGTTTATACAAATGAAAACACAAAATGGCTTATTATATCAATATCAGCACCTTTAGGTGTCAGCAACGGCGGAACAAAGATCACGGCTGCACTGGCCCAGCGCTTTACACTTTACTAGTCACATTGATCTGGCTCGATGCAGGCTAGAGCGGGCCTGCGAGAGACGAAGGACAGAGCTAGGAAGAGACAGCAGGGAAGGAGAAAAAGAAGTGCATTATTCCACCTTTCCCTGAATGCCACTTTCTTCTTTCAGCAAAACCGATCAAGCGGAGTTCATGATTACCGTTGCTTTCAACCAGCACGCTGCCTACTGAAAATCATTTATTCTTCTAGAATGTGATGCAGGAAGCGATGATGGCTTCCAGCAAAACCTAACAAGGCTGCCCAGTTGCCAGAATCCATCTGAGAGCCACGTTTGGTTGTTTTCTTCCTGCATACTGTGACTTTCCATCTGTCATCACAACAGGAGAGGCGGGGAGCAAGCATTTCAAGAACCTTACAAAACCAAATCTCTGACACTTGCAGCAGAACTGAGGTGACCGGCAGGGAATGGGACAAGGTGGGTGCAGCGGGGTCAAGTGGTGGCGGAGCCCACTGGATGATGGGGAAGAACACTCGCGATGTGGTGGAGGCAGGCTGTGCTGACATCTATCTGAGGAGTGGGGAAACGGCACTAATGAGTTTATTTTAATGTGCGAATTCAAAGTTACTGCAAGAAAATACTAAAAAAGTTTTAAAAATTATCACTACGTTGCTTTCACTTATCAAATAGACCATGATTTTAACAGGAAGCAGTGGAGAGGGGTTATTCTCTCTCCTCCATATTGTCTGGGGCTACAGCTGAAACAGGGTGATGCCAGTGACCAGGGAGGGGATGATCAGACTTTTTGTCTCAGGTTCTGATAAGGCTCCACACGGCACTCTTGCCAATTCTGTTTCTACTTAGCAGTTTGACATGTTGGTCATCACGCATTTTTTGTGCTCAACTTCTTGCAAGACTGCATTAAAACGATCTCTAGGTTACGAGCTTTGTGCCTCACTGCTTTGCTCAAGTCCCGCCTTGTGGACCAGGGAAGAAGCTGGAACCATTTGGGGGCTTGAAGGTGTGACTAAGAGCTGAGACTTCAACTGCAGCACCTGGCCACAGCTTCTCCATGCAGTTCAGGCTTCTCGTTTAAAAAGACGAAAGAACCTCACAGGATGTTTTGTGGCCCATATCTCCTGCCACACCCAATGAACCTGAGACTGGTTTTCTAGCAGACATCCATGCAATACCCACCTCTTATCTCGAGATTAGTTTCCATCTACCTGGCATGCACTGAAACTTGAAAGCCAAAAATGCTCCTGCTATCCCAGTAGCTCTTGCATCACTTACATGACTTTAATTGGTAAAGTTAATGACAGAATAATCAACATGGTTTGAATGATGGCAGAGCGAGAATTAACATACGAATTCAACACTCTCACATCCTTTAGCAGTGCAGTTCTGCCCTAGTCAGACAAAGATACGGTTCAGCATAACCTTTTCATCTTCATGTGGGGACAACCATTGATGTCCCCTTTCTGTCCTATTCCTCCCACTCATCCATCCATTTCTATCAGCTCTCCTTTCCAAAGCATAGTGTCCAAAAGTCCACGTGTCTAAGACTGCTCAGTGGCGTGGGCCCCTTCCCCGTCTCTGCGCATCCAGCCAGGTCCTGTGAACGGCGCAGACTGCAGGGAATGAGAAGGCCTCGCCTCCCCTGCCCTTCAGAGTAACAGCACAATCACACTCAGGATTCAGATGCAAAGTGAGCATCAGAATTATGGTCGCCGTGAGGAGTAAGTTTTTAGAGCTTCCAATAATTATTCTTTTATTCTTTACTTTTACAAAAGCCCAAATAAACCAGAGTTAATCGGTACTGTGATTTGTTTGTATGTTCTACTGTTAACTTTTCACAGTGAAGCACATCTTACACCTAGATGTTAGGATGCAAGGCTACTTCCACACAAGTTTTTAAAGGGTATTCCATACAAAAACTTAAAAATAAATTTAGCAGTTGACTGTGGCCTTGAAGAGCCCTATGATAATGTAAGCATACTGCTAATATGCACATGTGTATCAGGGAGCGGATGCAGAGGACGCAGGCGGCGGAGGCCCAGGTGGCACCGAGGCAGCGCAGTGCGAGTGACGACGCACAGCCTTCCTCTGCCCCAGCGCGGACCTGAATCTTCAGTGGCTTGGCCGACCCAGAGTCTATCTGATGCGGCTCTTTCACCTGAGGTGTGTTTATACAGGCACATCCACTGGGCTCCTTTTCCAAACCATATTGTACAAAGGTCTGTTTCAATTCACTCTTCAATTCACTGTTTGGAATCACTCTCCTCCGCTGAGCCATCAGTTAGGTTACAGCAGCTCAGTAACGTACAGAAATCGCTGTGTTGAGCAGAACATTCAAATGACTGTATCTGACCAGGGCAGAAATTACTTTCTTTTCAGAGTAATTGGGACTTAAGTCTATATCCACAAATTGGACTGAAAGAAAAGCTTAAGAGTGAGCCAAATTAGCCTCAGAGAATCCTCGACCTCTCTTTTACAGTATTTAGCAATATTTTTAACTTAAGTGTGAATTGCTCAGTTACTATCTACTCTTTCTGCCCTACGACCGATGGAACCGATCGCGAGGGAGGGTCTGCGCCACCCCTGGGCGGTGGGCCCTGCTTCCACACAGCCCTGGCGAGCAGCAGGGAGATGCGCAGCAGCCACGTGCCAGCCGCACGGATGAACGACGAAGCGCACAGGGGAACCCGGCGCCGCACTGGTGGCAGCATCAGTATCAAACAGCGCAACTGGTCCACCTGAAAATGCTGTGGTTACCACACTTGTGTAATGGCTTATTCAACAAATAGCATAGCTTTGTGGCGATTTCTTTGAGGAGACGGGATCAACATGCACCCTGAGCTAGGAAACCCCTGGAATTCCTCTCAGTTTATGCAATGTCACATCCACCCACCGGTGCAAGTATCATGGGCAATAGTCTCTGTTAAGGACAAATCTGAGGAGATTGGTTAATTTAGCTTTGGGGGTTTTCCAGATAAAGTCACCGCATTTTCCAACAGACCTTAAAATTTAATAGCCACCAATGATAAGTTTCTTGAGGTCAGAGATTGAGTTTCTTGAAGTTTCCACTACAGTGTTAATGCCTTAGTTTATACATAGATGATTCAGTAAAATAAATGCCAGTCAATGTGAAGACAGATTAGCGTGCACGCAGGACGGAGCCATGCTTCAACCACAGTGTACTTTCTGGTAGCAGCCCTGGCCACTGGCATGAGTTGATTTCTTGTGAAGCAAATATTGTTTTGTAATGAGATGAGGCGGTGCACCTGCCATCAGAGGCTGAGGAGAAAGCAAGAGGCATAGTGGGTACTTCCTTTGGTGCAAATTCATGGCCCTTTCCCTGCCCTTCTTCCCTGGGAGATAAATTCAAAAATCAAAAACTAATAGTAAACCAGGTTGCCTGGTTGCTCATAAAATCGAGAGAAAGAAGTAAAGCAGAGAAAGATGTTCCCAAAAGGAAGATAATCAGAAGGGAAACCACTCCAGAGGAGAATTCAGCAACAGAAAGAAAATCCTGTGCCTATTTTCCGGTCCCACTAAATGCTCCCATCCCTAGTCTAGGACTAACTTATGTCCTTGAAATTGCCCCAGTTACCAGTCTTTCTTCTCAGCCATGGTCAATCTTACACTCCTGTTAGAGCCTGGAGTCTAATCACACTTGCAGTCACTTCCAGTTCCCAAGCCTACACTCAGCAGAAGCACTGGCTTCCTCGAGTTTGTTCATTCACATGGCAAGGAAGTGCCAATAGCCCACTGCTTGTGCAGCATTGTTCTAGGTGTCAGGATCCGTGCAGAACAAAACCAAGACATCTGCCCTTGGGGAGCTCAGTCAGTGCACCACTGACAGCCAGAGGCAGGTGCTGAGCTGAGCGCTTTGTGTAAGACGCCCACTTAATCCTTCCCTCTGGGATGGACGCTGCATCAGTCACCACCTATAATATGGAAACGAGACATTATTCCCTGAAGCAGCTGTAAAGAACACACAATTCTAAGTGTCCGAATCAGGAACCCAACCCAGTCACCCTCCCAAGTTCAGTTTTCTGCAACACTCTGCACATACCTGCAGGTGAGGGTAAAACTAAGCCCTCACACTGCCAACATCAGAGCCTCTGAGTCCCCAGCTGGGCTGTGCAGACCATGAGGCTAACACACAGCTTCCTTCAGAAAGATGTCTGAAATTTGGGATAAAAGGAGGTCATTTCCTCATCAAAGAGCCTCTTTCGGAGATCATGGACGCTTTTGTCCATGCAACAACATGAGGAAGTTAGAACTGAGAGCAGGGGACAGCTGGTTCCCCAACATCAGGGTTATTAAACGACCAGAGAAAATTTAAAAATTTGTCATCGCTGTTTGACTGTTATTTTAAGTCAGCCCTAGACATGGAAGAAGATGAAAATACATTTTCACCTTACACTGGCAATTCATAAAAATAACTGAATGATGGATGAAACACAAGTCATGGAGAATCATCACAAGAATGGAATCAGCATCCTGAGTTAGTGTTAACAACATGCTCTGGGTCAACAAAATACATTTCATCTTAATATAGCGAAGCTTAAAGATTCGCAAACATTATAAAGGAGAATCTAACATGAGCTGATGAGTCACTAAGGTCCATGTGCAGAGGCTCACCACCCCACCTGCTCACTGTTCCAAGCGTCAGGGTGCTAATGCATCAGTCCCCGCAGCGACCATCCCTGTGTGACTTCCCTTGCATGCACAGCTCTGCCTCTAAGGGAAACCTTTCCCTCTGGATCCCAAGTCTTCGTCTTCCACCTTCTGAGGTGTGGCCCTGAGATGTGCCAGCATCGACAGCCCCCCGTCAGCTCTCTCCACCTCCACCAGCAGACAACGTTCTTTGCTCCTTAGAAGAACCAATCATCGTAACATTTCATCCCACTGGAAATATTTCTAAGTCATTTTACATTATTTTGAAGATGCGTAACTACCAAAATAAAAACAGCAAAGCAGGTGCCGCTAAACAAAGGGCAAGTTAGGGAAGAGCAAGGTTCGCTCCAAACATGACTAGTAACATTTTCTCTAACAATTATATAAATGCCACAAATTATGCCTGGAAAGGTGCATGCATTCCCTTTGCATTTTCTAAGGGGCTACAAGTTTCTGTATCCAAGAAAACCATTCATCAGGAAAGAAAACCAACAAAATTCAAAGCGCCCTCTGTGTGGACAAAGCCTTAGTCTAGTTTATAAGCTTGGGCCCAAGGGACATTATCTCAGATACCTCTAGAATGAAATGGAATTAGCAATTACACAGATCTTCTCCACTAGAATTGCATTAAAAATAATTTAACATACTTGTTACATATACTTTAATCATATTATCCCATAAGTAACCAGCCACTGATCTCAAAGGTCAGTATATAATTACAGAGTATGTCCAAGAGGGAATACAGCCCTGACACGAATGTCTCCAGAATTCTTTCTTTCTTCCTTCTCATGCAGTTCCTATGAAGAGCTTTCTTCTTACCTAGCTTCTTGGTAAAAATCCTGAGTGAGAAGCTTTCCAGGAGAGGTGCAGGTCTGGAACACTAAAATGTAACAATAATGCACTGTCTCCATATAGAAAGGTATCATTAAAATATCTTTGTTGCTGTTATTTGAAATCTAACTGCTCAGACATTTTCATTCCATCAAGGAAGGGAGACTCCTCATTAGTTTATAAGGATATTTAACTCAAAAGCTTTATCAGAGAAGCAAAAATAAATGCATATTTTCTGACAGTCTTGGCAGCCCGCTCCCACACAAACTACTTCGTGGTCACAGACCTTCTCAGTCACACCTCATACTTCTTGAGCACGGACTGGGAGAATGTCCTCTCTGCCAGTTTCCTACCCAGGGAGTGATCACTGAAACTTATACCAAAACAAGTAAGAACGTGGTATAGCCACCCAAAGCTGCTTCTCTGGTAGTCAATTATTAGTCATACAGTCCCTGTCTGGTGTGTAAAAGCCTTATTGCACACAGAGGAGATGATGTGGAAGAAAGTATCCCCTATCTCAGTCCCTGACTCTTCCTGATGCTGTACTTCTGCAGCCTACATGGGTCTACCAGGGGTTGCTTCTAGGGTCCACGACAAAAGTAAAGGATGAGAGTGCAGCATAGAAACAGACATCTGCATGTGCATTTATGCCTATGTATACACAGGTGCATACATGTATATATTCATATAAAGATATTAAATCAATATAGAGAGACAGGGGGAGAGTGGGAAAGAGGGAGGGAGGGAGATCCTGAAGCCACTACCTTCTTTGTAAAGCTGCTCTGAGCACCAAAGGCAGAAATGCCAAGTACTCTACTTTCAGAGCATCATTAATAAAGTCAGTCAATAGCCCCTTGGTCTAAAAAGGAGGCAGCGGTGTGCTGAGCTTCCAGAGCTTAAGAAGAAGAAAAGAGGAGAAAAACTACCAGTTCCTGAGTGAGTTTTATGGCCAATTCTAGGCATTCACACATCAGGAATCGGATAAGCAGCCAGTTCCCTAATGTGTGCTCTGCATACTGATCTTCTAACACCTTCCAACTCTGCCCGTAAATGACTTGTCTTCTGGTTTCTACAGCTGACTATTTTCCAAGTTAAATATATCCCTGATCTTATATCCCTCAACAATATCTTTTTTGTTTTTAAGGAAACAGACAGCAGGTAGGTAGGTAGACAGAGATAGAGGATATATAAACACAGATGGATGGATAGATGGACAGACAGACAAATGATAAACAGACAGATACATGGGCAGATGGATAACAGACAGAGATATAGATAGGACATTAAATAAAAATCAACACAAAAGCCCAGATACCAAGATAGGGGTGATCACAAATAATATTTAGGACTTCGAGCAGAAATAACTTGAGTTTTTAATTCCCTAAAAACAAAAGAAACATCAAAAATTGCAGCATTATTCTATTCTCTCTCTCTACAGAGTGCACTGCCTTAATGAAAGTAAACTCGTATCTTCTATCCTTCACCCCAAATGGGACAATATTTTGGAGCTGTTGCTTGTGCATTTTTCATATACACGATACATATGTAAAATAGGTATCATTACAGTTATAGAGTCTGTAGTTGCCTAATGGATATTTCAATTTCAGCAATTTTTCCTCTGTCCATTCAACTCTCTGGCTCTTGTCACTTTGTGACATTTCCACCACAGACTATCCTCTGTCCGTGGCGGTCACCCTTGTGGTCTTAGCTGATGGAATAAGTGTTTGCCATGGCTGCTGATTACCACCATCCAAGGGAGCATAACATAGTCCCACACTGTTCTTCCTCCTCCCCTAGAATTTCCCACTTCAAATTTTGCTTTTCAGTTGGTTCACATGTAAGGTCCTCAAAGGAGAAGATCAGCTCCGAAGGCAGAAAAGATTGCCCACGGATAAAATTCTTGAGCTCAGAAGCAGGAGAGCAGAAGCAAGTCTTTCAGTTTGCTCCTGACATGGCCTTGGTCAAGTCACTTACTGTCTTTAGTTTCTGCACCTTAAAATACATTAATTTGTTATAAAAGACGGAAGAAATAATACATGTGAGACACCTATAACTGAAGCAGCAAACATCATTATCACAGTCTCAACCACTCAATTCTCACGAAGCTTTATAGTACAGTATGTAGACTTCCAGTAATATCCACATTCTGCTGATGAGGACACTGAGGCACAGAGAGGTCAACTGCGAGGTCTACAAAAACCCATCAATTAGTGATGATGAGTCAGGACTCGATCCCAGGTGATGTAGCTCCAGTTCTGCATTCTCCACTTCTATTTTATTCATGTGTAAGCTTAGTCGTTCATCTCTACCAGCACTTGCTAACATGTCTTTGAGATCTATGGACCCTCCTGGCCTCTGTGCTGTTATTTCTCATCAAAAGTTCTGTCACCACTTTTTTTTTTAACTCTTTATATAAAATAAGCTTCAAAAGAGGGATTCAAATGACCTTTTAAAAAATCTCCCCAAAGCAAACAAACACAAGTTCAAGAGAAAGAAAGACCCAGAGGCATCAAGACCAAATCATAACCTCACTGTCTAGTGGGCAGACTGTGATTGAAACATTCTGAAAAAGGGCATGGCAGAGGTGTGGACATTGCTTTTGTTCTATTCTGGATGTTCTGGTCTCCTTTCTCTAGGGCAAATGTCCCTGGCCTGTGCCCCCTGCAGTTCACGGAAACACTGGTGCTAAAGGTAAATGCAGGGTGATACTCAGCGGAAGGCTCTAGCAGCAAGGGTCTCAGCAAGTCCTAGAGGGCACAGGCACAGTGTGAGGTGGCAGGAAAAGTCAAGGTGGGCAAGGGAGGTCCCTCACGAAAGAGAGGGGCCAAATCAGCTCAGACTAGCAGCGTTCAGTGTTTCCCTGATACTCACACCAATAATAGCTTCAGAATCACACCAGCTCAAAAGGCCACTGCCCCAGGAGCACAGCACTTGTGAACAGCTAAGAGCCAATTAGACTTATTATTTGGGCAATTTCTCAGACACAGAGGAAAAATTCCTTTCATCCAGTGTTTTTCTTGAATGGCCATTGGTATGTCTTCCTTGGAGAGGTGTCTATTAAGGTCATCAGCCTGTTTTTTTGATTGGATAACAAAAATACAAGCAATCCAATTTTTTGAGTTCTTTGTATATCTTATACTGAGCTGTGAGAGGCAATTTTCCCATTCAGTTGGATGCCTTTTTGTTTTTATGCGAGTTTCTTTTGCTGAGCAGAAACTTTTTAGTTTATGAATTCCACTTGTTTATTTTGGATTTTATTTGCCTTGCAATGGAAGTTGAGTTTCAAAGATATCTCTTAGGTCTATGTCTAGTAATGTTTTACCTCCATTCTCTTCTATGTGTTTGATGGGTTCTGGTCTTACATCTAGGTTTTTAATCCATTTTGAGTTAATTTTTGTGTATGGTGTTAAGGTAATGATCTAGTTTCAACCTTTTGCATGTGACTGTCCAGTTCTCCCAGCACCATTTATTAAAGAGGCTGTCCTTGCCCCACTAAGTTTTTGACTCCTTTGTCAAAAATTAGGTGTCAATATAATATGTGGATTTCTAGAATTTCAATTCTGTTCCATTGATCTTTCGGTTTTCATACCAGTACCAAGCTGCTTTAATTATTATTGCTTTGTTGTAATTATTATTGCTTTGTAGGGAGAATAACTCCTCTGGTTCTTTTCCTTGAGGATTGTTTTTGCTATCCTGGGTTGTTTGTTGTTCCAAATAAATTTCATTATTTTCTGTTCTATATCTGTGAAGAATATCTTCGTAATTCTGATGGGGATAGCAGTGAATCTATATACTGCCTTGGGCACTGTGGCCATTTTTATGATGCTGATTCTTCCAATCCATGAACATGGAGTATCTTTTCATTTCTTTGTGTCATTTTCAATTTCTTTCAGCAATGTCCTATAGTACTCATAGTATATCCTTACCTCTTTGGTTAGGTTATTCCAAGGTATTTTTGTTGCTGTTGTTGTTGTTGCAACTGTACACAGTTACTGTTTTCTTCAGTTCTCTTTCTGTATTTTCATTGTTGGCATACAGAAATGAACAGATTTTTTAAATATTAATTTTGTAGCCTGCCACTTATTTCTAGCAGCTTTTTACTTGATTCTTTGGGGTTCTCCATGTATATTATCATATCATCTGCAAAAAGTGATAGCTTCACTTCTTTTCCTATTTGGATACTTCTTATATCTTTTCTTGTCTAATTGTGTTGGCCAGGATCTCTAGCACTATACTGAACAGCAATGCTGAGAGTGGACATCTTTGTCTTGTCACCAATCCTAGGGGAAAAGTTTTCAGTTGTTCTCCATTGAGTACAATGTTGGCTGTGGGCTTGTCATACGTAGCCTTAATTATGTTGAAGTATGTTCTTTCTAGACCTATTTTTAACATAAAAGGGTGCTGACTCTTAACAAATGCTTTTGCTGCATCTATTGAGATGATCATCTGATTTCTGTCCTTTTTTATTGATATAGTGTAACATATTTATTGATTTTCATATGTTGAACCAACCCTGTATCCTTGGAATAAATCCCACTTGATCATGGTGTATGATTATTTTTATATGTTGCAGAATTCAATTTGCTAGTATTTTGCTGAGAATTTTTTCATCAGTATTAAGGATATCTGTCTATAGTTTTCTTTTTCAGTACAGTCTTTTTCTGGGTTTGGAATCAACATAATATTGGCATCATAAAAATGTTTGGGAGTTTTTCCCTCTTCTATTTTTTTGAACAGTTTAAGGAGGATTAGAATTAATTCTCATTTGAATGCTTTGTAGAATTCGCTAGTGAAACTGTCTGGTCCAGGGCTTTTGTTTTGGGGAGGTTTTTGATCACTGTTTCAATTCACTTGCTTGTGACTGACCTGTTCATAGTTTGTAGCTCTCCTCTGTTTAGTTTTGTGATATTGTACCTTTCCAGATATGAATCCATTTCTTCTAGGTTATTCTGTTTGCTGCCACATATTTGTATGTAGTAATCTCTTACAGTCCTCTGTATCTGTGTGGTATCTGTTGTGATTATTGCTTTTCCATTTTTTATTCTATTTGTGTTCTCTCTCTCCTCTTTTTTGTGACTCTGGCTAATGGCCTGTCTATTTTGTTTATTCTTTAGAAAAATCAACTTTTGAATATTGATTTTTTTTTTAAAATAGTCTTTCTGATCTGTATTTCATTGATTTCTGACCTAGTCTTTATTATCTCTTTCTTTCTATTGTATTTAGGCTTCTGTTTTTCTAGTTCCTTTAGGTGATGGCTTAGGGTTTTTTATTTGTGATTCTTCCTGTTTTCTGAGGTAGGACTGTACTGCTATAAATTTCCCTCTTATTACTGCTTTTGCTGCATCCCATAGAATCTGATACATCATTTCTTCATTTTCATTTGATTCCAGATATTTTTTAATCTCTTCCTTAATTTCCCCTTTTACAACACTGGTTGCTCAACAATATGTAGTTGAATCTCCACTTGTTTTCCTTTCTTTCGCCTTGTGGTTAATCTCTAGTTTGATGCCATTGTGATCTGAAAAGATGCTAAGTAAACTTTCAGTCTTTAAAAATTCACTGAGACTTGTTTTGTGTCCCATCATATGGTCTATCCTTGAGAATATTGCATGAGCACTTGAGAAGAATGTGTAGTCTGTATTTTTTTGGTTGAAATACTCTGCATACGTCTGTTAGGTCCAGCTCGTTCTTCTATTTTGTCGTTTCTTTGTTGATTCTGTCTGGATGATCTTTTATTGAAAGAGGAGTATTGAAGTCCCTTGCTATTATTGTGTTACTGTGACTGTCCTTATTTAGATGTGTTAATATTTGCTTGATATATTTGGGTGCTCCTTTATTGGGTGCAAAATGTTAAGTGTTAGGTCTTTTTGTTGTACTGATACCTTTATCATTATATACTGTCCATCTATCTTTTTAAAATTTTCTTTGGTTGAAAGACTACCTTATCTGATATGAGCATAACTGTTCCTGCTCTTTTGGATTTGGCATTAGCTTAGAGTACCATTTTCCACCCACCCACTTTAAACCATTGCTTGTATTTTGAGCTAAGATGCGTTTCTTGTAGACAACATAGAGTTGGGTTATGTTTCTTAACCCATTTAGCAACTCTGTGCCTTCTGATTGGAGAGTTCAATCCTATTACATTTACAGTAATTATTGACATTTGAAAACTTGCTACTGCCATTTTGATTTTTGTTTTCTGGTTATGTTGATCTCTGTTACTTTGCTATAATTTTGTGAAGATTTTCCTTTTTGGTTTAGTTAGTAGGGCCTCCTTTAACACTTCTTGTAGAGGAGGTCTCATGGTTGCAAGTTCTCTTAGCTTTTGTTTGTTGGGAAAAACCTTAATTTCTCCCTCAAACCCGAAAGGATATATAGTATTCTTGGCTGACAATTTTTTGTCCTGAAGTATTTTGAAGACATAAGTCCATTCTCTTCTAGCCTGTGGAGTTTCAGCTGAGAAGTCTGAGTTTAGTCCGATAGGAATGCCTTTATATGTTATCTGCACTATTTCCCTGGCTACCTTTAGAATTCTTTGTCTTGGATTTTTGATAGTTTCACAGTTATATGTCTTGGTATAGTTTTTTTTAGGATTTATTTATTTGGGTGTCCTATATGCTTCACTGGCCTATATGTTCATTACTTGGTCTAGATTTGGGAAGTTTTCAGCCATTATTGCCTTGAAGATTTTCTCTTCACCTTCTGGGATACCCAGTATTCTAATTTTGCCTTTCCTAATGGTGTCAGATAGTTCTCTGAGTATTTTTTTTTTTTTTTTTGCATTTCTCTTTCTTCATCTTTTTAGCTCCTTTCTGCATTAGTATCCTCTATATCCCTAATTCTTTCCTCCATTTGGGTTATTCTGGTTCTGAAGCTTTCTATTTTATTCTTAGTTTCATGAATTATCTCCTTTAAATCCTGTGTTCCTGTTAGCTTTTTCTGTAGATGTTCAATCTCTGCCTGTTGGTGCTTATTTGTTTAAGCTCTTTGTTTTGTTTATCTGAACTTTCTTTTAATTCTCTGAATTTCTTTATGATTGCAGACTTGAATTATTTATCTGTTAGGAAAAACCATTCTTCCATATCTTCAAAGTAAATTTCTGATGAGCTGTCATTTTGTTCTGCTTCCATTTCCTGTGATTCAGGGTATGTTGTGGTTTTTTTTCCTCCCATGATTTGGGATTTTGTTGATCTGCTAGCTTGTTTTAATTTCTACCAGGGGGTGCTCTATTTTTGTTTTACTTTGTATTTTTGACCCTTACAGGCTTCTGTAGTGTGTCTTGCTATGTCAGGGAGTGATGGTGGCTGCTGGGTAGGGCTGGGCGCAGGGTTGGGGTTGTAGAGATTGTCTGTGAGTGTGTAGTTTTACTGCCTGATGGTAGGGGTGGGAGGTAGACTTGTTTTGTTGGTAAAACTCTGCTGGTTGGGGCTTTGTGACTTGAGTCTGCTATCTGTGCTTATGTCCCTTGTATTCACCAAACCATCAGGGGCAAGTCCTTTTCAGGGCTGGTCTCCCAGGGTCTTAGCCACTAGATCCTGATTCCCAGGGGTCCCAAGCCCGGAGGTGTGTAGTGGAGGGTGTGCAGCACCTGTATGCTCCTGTTCTGTCTCCAATTTTCTCCTTCTGGGCTTTTTCTAGCCAGGAGTTGCTAGCAGCATTCACCGAGACCCCTCCCCTGTGCAGTTTGACTCAGGCTTGCAGCTCCCTGCTCCGAGTTCGCGCCTCTAGAGGTTAGGCAGATGACTGTGCCCTTTCCGCAGGAGAAGGGCTCTGAAAAACTTTTTTTTTTTTCCTGTGCGGCATTTCAGTGCCTGCTCCCCATAGATGCCATCTTTGAATTTGTCAAGACAACTTTATTCTGACTTTAAGAGTAGTTAAAAACTCAAGGCTATTTTTAAGGATTGTATCAAGAAGCACAATCAAAACTATTTACTTGGAATTTCTGTACTTGCTTCGTGATGTGCGGGTAAATACAGGTCTTAGAAACTAAGAGAAAAGGAAAGGAGGGAATGTGAAAGATGAATACCACATCAATTTTAAATTTGAAACCATTCAATTTGAAAAAAAAATTTCCATTAACTCTTAAGTATGTGTATGATTTCTCAGTACAGATAAAAATATGGCAAGTTAACTATGCTAAGGATAAGTCATTCAGAGCTTCTTAACTACAAATATTATCTTAAAATTAGCATTTTGATAAATATTCACAATATGATAATTTTAAATCTTAATTTTAGCATTTACAGAAATGCAATAGCTAAGAATTTATTTCATTCTTTCAACCTAAGCATTTGGGGGAAAACATCTGCCCCAATGTTTTCCCTTCCTTAATACATTCTTTAAAATGTATTATTTCTTCTATGTCTAACTTCAAAGATATATATATGAACCTTATTCATCACCAAGTAATTCTTCTAAATCAACCTAATTTTCAGCAGGTTACATGAAAGCTGTGCTAATTTCCTGTCCAGCGTTCCATGGTGAAAAGTTTAGCTGTGGGCATATATGAGATGATCAGAGACTCTAAAGCAGACTGAAAAGCACACTGAATGGAGCAACAAGAAGATAAAATGGTCTGCCAGGTTTGTTCTAATGAACAAGACCCTACTGCATGAGGATCCTGGAAGAGAGTTGAGAATCACCTTGTGGAGATTGGGTGTGTCAGCTCTGTGGGCCTCTTCTCCCTCCAGGACTTAAACCGACTTAGACAGCCAAGCATGTTCACTGTCAGTGAGTTTTGTCACCATTAACAAGCCTAACTGATGCAGATCAAAACACCTTTTTCATGTCAGGAATAGAGCTTGGCTGTCAAAAAAGCATAGTGACGAGTGACCGCGGGGAGATGGGGAGACACCCGGCAATAATCAATTGCCAATCAGTCATGGAAAGTGCTTATTCTGCTCTTATCCAAGCCTCTTCATTACTCGTTGTGTCGCAGTCTCGGGAGAGGGAAGATAAAGGTTTCTTCCAATGAATACAGCAATAGTTTCTGCACAGAAAAATGGGGGAGGAAAAGCTACCAGACTGCGCTCAGAAATCACTTTGTTGCCAACTGGTTTTCTTTTCCCTTTTAAAAAGTGACAATAGAAACAACAAAAACAAGAACATCTGCTTCTTTCAAAAGTGGTCATTCTGCATTTTCCTCAGTTGGAGATGGAAATCTGAGGGTGGGACTGATGCACCGAAGTGAGGATGCCCTGCTCACACACAGACAGGACAGTGGGGTAGATGGTGAAGGGAGAAATGCTACCTGGCAGCAAAATCATACAAATATTACAGAGCCATCATGATACTGGTTTTGGGTAAAGGGTACATAGTTCAGTTAAATATGCAGGATGTGACACATAAATGCGGGTGCAAAGGCAGAACACTCAAGTGGCTCGAACTTACAGATGCTGGTTTTTTTCCATTAAAATTCTGCTATCTTGGTATCTGTACATAATACATCGAATCTCACTAGAAGCCCCCCACCAAAAAACGTCATTTCTTCTCTTCTCTCAGTTTCTTTTTGAAGCAGATGCATATGCATTCTCTGCTCTTAAGGGAGTCCAGACCACATTGGCACCGGCCTGAGTTACAGAAATGTGCAGGGGGTGGTAGGAGAGCTCTAAGGGAAGTGATTCCTCATGCATTTTCACTGTGGAAAGCAGGTTTGCCAAAATAGCTGGACTTTATGAAAGGGGAGAACAGCTGTATTTGCCTTACAGTAAATCTTTCACAAATCAGTAAAAGCAAATAGGCAGCACAACTGCAACCCATAAAAGTGGAAAATATTCAACAGCGGGCAGCAAAGTTGTTAAACTTTCCCACAGACACTGCAAGTTTGGGGGTGGGGCGGAGCATCTAGAAAATCTGCACATGCACCTCACATGAACAAGTGAACCAAATCACATGCAAAGGGGAGAAGGAATGGTGCTGACTTAGAAGGAAAATGCCATTCAAGTGACCGCTCTGGGCTCCAGGATGAAGGTGTCCGGCAGTTTCCGCCTCCTATTACTGAATGTTAGTGCAGAATAATTACTTGCTTGCCAAAAATGACAGGACACTGACCCCACAGACATATTGAATTCTCATCGCTTGCCTTCGGGCCATGTCGGGGTTATTCAATTTTGCCTGAGGAGGACAATCTATTATGAGAGATGAGTCAAGAAGCCATCCTCCCTGATTGCCCACCAAAGCCATTATCGCAGCACAGAGAGGGCACCGGCAGGGAGTGGACAGACAAGACAACACTGATCTCCATTACCCAGGGACAAGATACAATTTACATTACTCGAAGCCACAGGACAGAGGGCAATCAGCCCTGGGATAGGGTGCAGCCCCAGCGGGGACAGGTATTAACAGGAGCGCGGCTTCCGAGCCACTTGCTTATGCTAGATGTGACCTTTAGCCTGACAAGGTGGGAGCTGATTGGTTTGATCTGTAATCATGCAAATACTTTGACAGGGATAAACAGAATAGTTCTCTAAAGCTGCACACAGAAACCAGGCTCGGAGAGTAAGAAAATCTAGGGATCATGTTTACTTTATCAGAGCTGGTAAAATGTTTCTATTCTAAAGCGATGCTGTAGCCTGCGCAATGATTTTGACCCAGGAAACTTGTTGGCAACCAAAATTGCCTACCATGAGAGAAAATAGCAACCTCAATCTCTGAACAACCCCTCCTCCCCCATCATTTTTTAAGTTCTGGATAAGGAACGAAAGTCTCCTTTAAGCAGAAGCCTGCAATGTGCAACGGGCTGAGAGTGGGCTGTGACGTTTTGATTTGAGAATACTCAATACGCCAATTTTCCGGGGCTAATGATCACATGTAGGGAATCAAGCCATGCTTCCCCTTAGACTTGACTGCTGGCTAAGCCTTGCTGGATCCCAGTAGCCTGTTAAACTATCCTTCTAAATTGGAAAATTGTACTGTTTTTATATTCGTCAAGGAGAAAGTCTTTTCCATATACTTCAAAAATGATTTGTGAAAAAGAAATGCTTACATCTTTCTGTGGATTATAAGGGCCAGGGAATATGATAGGGTTTCTAAATACAATGATACGTTCAATTTAACATATTGGAATAATAGTATGCTCACAAGACCTAGTAATGGGTAGATTTTTCTAATCTTGGGAGTTCCTGTCAGCTTGAGATGAAATTCCAATTTCAAAACAATGGTTCGCATTTTCGAGGTAATTATATGAGTCCATGGGAAACAGCTTCAAATGTGAAAGCGAACCCATGTTATTGCAGAATTCTCCTGCTATGCTATTAGTATATCTGCAGAAGCTGGAAAGCAAATAACCTCTCATTCCCCCATGAACACTGATTAATTAGGGCATGAAACCAGGGTGATTTGTGAAAGAGCTTTGCAAAACAAAAGCTTTGTGTGATTTTATGCTTGAATCCTATGCTGAATCAAACTAGCAACTAAAGAAAATCACATTAAACCACTGACTTAAAAATTACAATATGTGTTAGGAAAGGTTCAAGTATAACTGTCGGCCCTTCTTCAAGTCAGAAATTTCCAAATAATTAAAATGCTTTGTTTCGGCTCAATCCCAGCAGATACACGATTGACAGGCCTTCAATCCCCTATCTAAGGTACACTTGTCAGTTGGTGCAAATGATTTTTAAAACTGATACAGAAAAAAAAACAAAGAAAAAAGAGACAACTGAGTTTGGCACACAGTAGGTAGGCAGAAGAGATTACTGACTGGTTGCCCAAAACAGACGTTTTTAGCAAACACTTTCAGAGGATTCGAGATGACAGGATACTGAACTGTGGGTGGCCCTGCCCCGGACAGCTGACCAGGTGAGTCCCTGGCAGCGCGCCTGCAGGAGACGGGGAGTTTGGGCTTTAGAACACGTCACTGGAGTTAGATCCTTGAAGTGGAGTCACACAGCTTTGGGCAACTTACCTGCCCTCTCTGTGCTTCAGTTTCTCACACATGACATCAGGACAGTGACTGTCCTCACCTCATATGGCTGTTGTGTGCATTAACCGGGACGACAGTCATAAGCGACATGTGCCTGGTCCTGGCTACCAACTGTGCTCTCAGTAAACCTCTACTGGTCAGTGTCAGCCAAAGGTCATTCAGCCAGGTGATGCTAAGGCATCAATTAAACATGTAAAGCCAGGGCATTTGTTTAGTAAAACTCATCATCTCTCCTTGAGGCTTTTATTTTTGGGTGGCTGATAGCATTGATTGTTCATATCCAGCGTAGAAAGACTAGAGAACTGAAATCAACAAAGTACATGTATTTGAAATCATTGAAGAGCCCGACAAGAGGACGGACAGTCACTGACTAGGCATCTGCTCTAGCAAATAATTCACTGACGTGTCTACAGTGGTCCAACAGGAAAGCCCTTCCATACTCGGTAACTTGGCTCTGAAGTGTTCAGCTTTACAAAACGTGCATAGATGTTACTGTGCAATTAATGAAAAGCCCGGGTGACCCCACACAATTAGCCATCTGAAGAGGAGAGGCAAGTCTGGTAATTAACTGCCAATCACAGAGCTTCCTCACAGGGTTTTATTTTCCACGCGTGTGTGTGTGCATTTTTGAGCATAAGAAACCCTGCTTTGAGTCACACAATTTGACTACTCACTTGTTCATTTAATAATAGATTGTATCACTTACACTGGCTAAAAGCTCTAGCTCTGGCTTCAGTTGTTAACTCAGATGCTTACTAGCTGTCTGTCCCTGAGCAAGGTACTAAGTCTCAAGTCTTTCAAGTGTAAAAAAGAATCCATTCTAGGTACGTAGTACAAATACATGGCTCTTAGAAAGTTCCCCGCCAAATACTGGTGTTTTTAAAATTGTAACTCAATCATAACTTGAAATGTCTGGCTAGTGGCCCATTTTGTCGAACATAACTATCCAATTCCTGGGTCTCAGATATTTAGTTTCCTTCCTTCTTGCTTCCAGCACTATTACAGCAAACGCTGCCACCCTACAGAGACATTCTTCCTGTGTCAGATTTTCCTTAAATCAGCTAATGTCAGCAAAACTTCGTGTCAGAGTACAGACATTAAAAACAATCTTTTTATCATATTTTGAAATTGCTTAGAGATTTAACTATTTTATTTCCACTGGAATTATATAAATTTTTCATTCCTATAGTGTCAATTTTCTGAACTGAGGTACAATCTATGCTGTATTAATTGTAAAATCTTAACAGTACAGTTTGGTGAATTTATATATATATATATACATATATATATATATAAATATATTTATATATATGCCTCTGGCCTCTTCCCACTTAATACCTTCCAATTCAGAAGTAAATTCTACTCTGACTTCTAAAACTATAAATAAGACTAGTTTTTTTTCCCTTAAATTTAAATGGAATCATACAACATACTCTTTTCCCCATGCCGTCGTTTTCTTAACAATTTGATTCAACCACCTATGTAAAAATGGTTTCTTTTTTTTTTTTACTGAGTATGCTATTCCACTATCTAACCACACCGCAATCTACTTATATATTTTCATATATCTGGGCAATCAGATTATTTCCAGTTCAGAGATAATATGAATAGAGCTACTATAAACACTCATGTACATAACATTTCATGATTCTAGTCCTTTATCATTTTTCAATTCTTCCATGAAAGAAATGTTTTTTTTATACTATGGTAAGCATATATTTAAGACTTAGTAAATAACAGGTTTTTTTAAAAGTTTGAAACAATTTACTCTCCTCAAGATTTCAGAATTCCCGCTGCTCCATATGTCCATCAACAATTATCAGTTATGTTAATTACAAACAATCTAATAAGAATATATATATAATTGTGACTTAACTGTTGCATTTATCTGATGGATAATAGTATTAGACACTTTAAAAAATTTAGTAGCCATTTTTTAATCTCTTGATTTAATTGTCTTTTATTGACTTGTAGGAATTCTTTATATAATATGGATACAAGTCCTTTTTCAAACACATATATGTATATATGGATAGATAAACGCAGACATCTTTATACAAGTAAAGACTGATAGATGATTAGATAGATCACAGAAAGCTAGTGAGCTATCTTTTCCCAATTTACTTATTTTTTCTAGTACTGTCTTTTGATGGCAGAAGTTATAAATTTCAATAAAAAGAACATAATTATAAAGAGAGAATACCTGAAACAATTTATAAACATAAGACTATAATGAAACTTTTAGCAAAGTTTCTGCATATAAAGTCAATACTGAAAACTCAAAATTACTGTTTATGAAACAGACTTTAAATTTTAAATTTAAAAAGGTAATACCAATTGCAAAAGTCTCAAAAATATCAAAGAATAAAGGATTCAGATTTAATAAAATAAAAATGAGAACAGGAAGTTTTAAAAAACAATAAGCTAACTTTAAAAAGTACTTGGAAATGCAAAGAATTCATCGAATCTCACTTTTTTGAGATGGCAGCCTCCTAGAGACTAAGGAAGTGAAACACTGGCATAAAGGTAGAGAAACAGACCCAGATAACAGAAAACAAAGCATTATAGTGGAAATCAGCACATAGCATTCGTTCGATTTGTGGCAAAGGCATTAACACTGTTAAAAGAGAAAGAATTTTCTTTTCAGTAAGTCATGCTGAAGCAATAGGATAGTCATAAGGGGAAAAAAAAAAGAAAAACTTGAATTCTACCTAGATAAACAAAATGTATGCATATGTATATTCTACAGATACAAAAATTTAATTGGAGATTTAGGAGGTTTTCTTATGACTATCCTATTCCTGATTTAATATGTAAAATGATATCTTGGTGATACTTATTTTGCATTTCTTTGAGTACAAATTTAGCTTCTTAAATTTTCTGCTTTAGTATTTTTGTATATATTCCTGCTGTTCTGTGTTTATTTCTTAAGGTGGTCATCAATCAGATTTCTTCAAGCATTCTGCACCTCCCTATTTTAGTGTCTTTACTTATGTACTTTGTATTTAATTCCTTTGATACTCATTTTTCACCTGTTAAAACACCTCTACATAAAATGCTGTTACCTGTTTGAAGTGGACAGAGAGAACTGCACTTAGCACTGACTAACTTTAAAGGACGATGTTAATAAAATTGACAGTGATAGCGATCCTGCGTTGTGCCCGACCAAAGCTTCCAAAAATGATTACAGGCATCAGAAGGCTAATTCAAAAGAAAGAGGCTCCCAAGTCCTGTTTTCTCCAGCACAAGTTTATGGCATCAATGTACCCACAGGAGACAAGAAATAACAATTTAAAAGTTGACAAGAAAGGTCTCCTGTGGGCTCCTAGTCTTGAGTCATCCAAGAAGATAGGTAAATACTCCAAGTGGTTAAAATGTTGTTATTCAAACAAATAAAACAACAACAAAATAAAAACTATATTCCTAGTTTATGTTTGTTATTCTAGAGAACTTATTGTGATTCACAGAGCAAAACTGAATAGGTCATAATATGGATACATATTTACAAGTCTCAAAATGAACACAGAAAACATTTTAACTAGAGGGAATTGTGCTCAGTGACATAAGCCAGAAGAAAGACATCTTATGATATCACTCAACTGTGGTATATAGACACCAAGTAAATAAACTAAGTCAAATAAAAATAGACTTTGAACAAGTAGATTAAATTAAACAACATTGACTTCTAGTCAAGAAAAAGCAAATCAGTTGTTACAGGAAGAGAAAGGGGAGGGGGAGTAGGCAAACTGGGGAAAGCGGATGAAGTGTCTAGTGAAGGAAAACGGAAATGGTGGTGAACGTCACGTATTATACAGAAATGTTGATTCACTATGATGGACACCTTCAACCTATATAATGTTGAGATGCAGTGTTCCTTTAGTAAAATTTTTAAAGTATACACTTGAAACACATGCAAAGTATAAGAAGAGTAAAAACTAACTTGAGTAATATATTTGATGGCAGGAGAAAGGGGAACTCCTTCAGCCTTGAAACGGTTTGTTGTGATACATAAGTACATTTCATATTGGGAGGTCAATACACAGAACTCTGTATTTCATGATACAATTGCAGTAACTAAATACACATGGGTTCTAAGAGGGCTTTAAAAATTCGAAAGTGAGATATACAGAATAGATTTAGAAGTGGAATATGGAAATGTTATTCTAAGCCCTATAAAACCAACAACTGGGAGAAGAAAACCTTTGCTTCCCTCAAAATATTCCCTGGTACCATCAGCATGAGAGAGAACAATGAGATAAGAGGCACCTTCGGTCTGACAATCTAAGCACATCCGCTCATTGTCCCATTTCTTTGTATAAGTTATTTCTTTTCATGGAGCCAGAGAGCTGATGCTGCCCTATTTAAATCCCACTTTAAACTGCAGAATTAAGTTTATATTCCCTACAGAAGGATAACAGAAAAAAGTATTCCAAGTTAGGTCTACATGAAATGCCTATAACTTGGTAAAAGAAAAAAACAAAACAAAACAAAAACAATCCTCTGATTTTATGCACACTCATTTTTGTTGTGCACATGTTTAGTTATTTAATTAATTCACCTATTTATCAACTATTTGTTCATATGTATTACCTATTCATTCATTCAAACTGCTAAGGAGGTCTAGGGAAAGAAACTCAGCAAAGCTTTAGGCTATCAAATGCATTTAGATTCAGGTCTGCTCTAAAAGAGTCTACAGTCCAGTGACTAGTGACCATCAAAAATGAAGCAACATGGTGGCTAAAACAGTGGGGATGACTGGGCACAGGAGAGAGAATAATTACCACCACCTCAGAGGAAAATAATACAACTGGTTTTAGAACCCACAAGACCAGGACTTACATCTGAGCTCTGTCACCAGTTACATGACTTATCAGTTATATTATTTATCTGTTATATGCCTCATACAACCTGTATAAAATATGAGGGACTTCGCAAAATCCTCATTACATGATACAATGAAAGCTATTTTTTAATCAGTGGAATCTGTTTTTACTTTCATTCATTAAACTTTTGCAACAATTTGACTGAGTTTATTTTACTCTAATAACCCAAAATTGCCTTTTAAGTAAGTATCCAAGACCATCAGTCTCACAGAAAGCCACTCGACGATTCCATATGTGGTCTTGTCTCTCTTCAACAAGTTTGTTAGATTATTTGACTATTTATAACTTAGATTCATTTTCTTAAAAAAATGTTTAAAAATTGAGAAAAAATTACGGGAAGGTACTAGTGATACAAAGTCTAACTCTAAAAATATTACTGTAATGTAGGTAAATTTGGGAATCATTAAGAATGATAAATAAGCCAATCTTTAATCTCAGATTGAACTACTCTGTAACTTGTATATCCTATAAATATTTAGGATTATAGGAAACCACGCTCATAAACGAAGTCAGAAAAGACTCAACATAGATGATTTTATGATTTAATAATGAATATGAGAACCATTTTAAAAAAGAAGATGAGGATCCATCCAGACAGACAGCACGGGTGACGCATAAAGGCAGAGGTGAGCCTCACATTGTAATTAGCACATGGGAGTCATGTACGGAGGAGAAATCATAGTTTAGAAATTTAACAGGCAAGTTATAAAAGGACTCATATGTCAAGTTAAGGAGTTAGAGTATAATTTGAGTACATGTGAAGAAGGATAAAAATGAGACCATTAAATTTAAAGAGTTCACAAGAAAACTATCTTTCTTGTCTAGACAGCAGATATGAATAGTACACAGACTGAAAGAAAGGAAGAAAGAATGTCAAAAAGTCATACTTGAAAGTGTAATTTTAAGGTGGTCCAGAAGAAAAGGGAATCTATAAACTATTTCAGAAGACCTGGTCTGTTTGGGCACATTATGATGTATTCAAGGGTTGGCGTGGCAGGTGCACCCTGGTGGAGACGTGGTTTGGTCTGCCACCTCCAGCAGAGAGCACAGTCCACATACATCCCAAGAACCTGGCTTCAAGTCCCAGTGCTGTGGGGAACAACCAAGATGAACAACTAAAATAAGAAAAATTTTAAATACTTCTTCCACCTCTGTCTGACCTGCCTGCCTGTCTACTCACCTGCATTCCTACTTGCATCTTTCCTTTAAAAAAATAAAACTCTAGCATGGTACTTGGTTCATAATAGTCAATCAGTAATTTGTCTGAATACAGAGTACAGAAAAGAGCTCAAAGAATTCTTGGGGCTTATCGTTGGAACTAAAGCCAGAAGTTACGATTTTATTACTTTTGCTGTGAACTGAATTACTTGATTGAATTCTTAGGGGATCCTCTCCTATAATTAAAATAGAAGATGCTTTGTATATAAATTAACCTAACTACTAGGATAACAAGACAATTGTCTAAAGCTAAAGGAAACTAAAATCCTACATTCATGAGTTATGAGTTTAAGAAACATTTTAAATATTTAAATATGTTTTATCATTTTTTAGGATATAATTCCTTTGTATCCAACTTGTATATTTTTAAAGCAGTTACCAAGGTCCATAAAGGGAACAGAACTTCAGAAATCCCATACCTCAGAAGCTCCCACACACGGACTGAGAACAACTCTCACCCATTCTGTGACATGGGGCAAATGCATTAAATTCCGAATTTCACTTCGTTCCTACCTTTAGTGAAAAATATCATTCTACTTTCCAAAAAAACACTAGCTTAAGTAATGTTGGCAAAGGTTAGTAGTATGTAAGGGCATAAATTATTGATTTATTTTTCTCTTCCTACTTTCAAATCTCCAGAATAAATATATATGGCTTGATTAATTATGGTAAATCCATTATTTAGCTATTACTTATTTGGTTTCCATTACATGCTAAGTACTATACTGAGACTGCAATACTATTATCTTATCCTCACAAAATAACCCAGGTAAGTAATGTCTTTATTATATAAAATAGGAAAACTATAGAAAAATTTGTAATCTGCTCAAGATAACACAATTATAAATATATTTGAAACTTATTCTCAAAGTTAATATGTTAGCTATAGCTAATATTTGATATTCTATACCAACCATGTGCATTAATCAATCTCACAATCTGTAGAGATTAAAGACTGATCAATTAATTTTATTGCTTATAATCAGAGGGTATATAAGTAGTATTTAATCACTCATTGCTTTTTCACCTGATTTGTCATCTGCATACACCTCCTGCAAAAGTTGTTTAGTAAAACAGACTAAGTCTTGGGTGCCTCACAGAGGAGTGTTAGGTCAGTCACTCCAAAGGAGTCCTGGGTTTGGAGGGAAACCAACATTGTGAATAACTAAAATGAAAATAAAGCAAAATACTACTTCTTCCTCTCTCCTCCTGCCTGCCTGACCCTGTCCTTCAAAAAAAAGTAGACAGTCTTGTTTCATAAACATATACATTATATTTAGGGGGTTGTACTATTTCCAAATCATTAACTGATCTTCGCTGTAGCAAACACCACACCCAATAACATCTCATTGCTCTATACCTATCGGCTGATATGATTCCTGAATATTACACGAGCTATAGCGGGCTTCCTATTTTACGGAGTTGAAATAATGCCTGGTCTGTGAGTTCTAAGCTCTAAAGGGTTGAAAAATCTCACCAATTACTTTGCAGTACGTACCTACTACAGGCTTTTGTTTTCATCTTTTGTATCTATAATCGAAAGATTCTCCTTGATATTAACCATTACAAATGACGAGGCATTTTTCTGTTTGGGTTGGGGAGGCAGTGGGGTCTTGTGTACAATGCTTCTGCCTCAAGTTTTATTTCCATCTAGTTTTCTTTACAGAGTATAGTTCACCTGTCAGCTTTGACATTCCAGTTAAAAAAACGTTATCTTTCTATTTTTATTATGCTCAATAGGTCAAATTCTCCATCATTTAGTAACATTTCCAGTTAATCTTTTTAATTTCCCATTTACTTTGTAGTTACTTATAGACAATTAAGTCCAGTATGTTAATATTACTTATCACTTATCTTATATTTCATCTTCGCTTGCAGAACTCCCTCTTCTCTACATTGTGCATGTTGAGATTATTTGGGCTAAGCAAAAGATCCTCCCTTAATACCCAATTTAAAGCCAACTTAATGAGCCCTGCCAGTTCCGAACACAACAGGGAGCTTGGTGTCCCATCTGGTTAAGTGCAGACTACAATAACTTCCATGATGGGTACATCTGTTTAGAAAAATTAGAGTTCCATACACCCCAAACTCTCCATCACTAGCACACCCACTATGTGTGCCTTTTCTGTACTTTCTTCATTCAAGATATCAAATGTCTTTAAGGACTCCCTTTCTCCAATTCCCTTAATGAAGCTCCCTGACAGATATAATAAAAGATAACAAAGTTGAACTCATGTACCATCAAGTCCAGCCATGCTCTTTCTGCTCCCCTCTAGCATTTTTATTGAATACATTTAGAGAAAGAGACATGATGATAATAGCGTAAGAGTCCTCAATAATCTGTACAGTACTCACTGTGTAAAAGGTACTTAAGTACTATGCTCATTACTTTCATTAACCCTCACAATAACCTAGCGACAAAAGTAAATGGGTATTCCAGCTGGCTCTTCCACATCCATTCCACTCCTCACCTGCTATGCTGCAAGGATACGCTGACACACACGTACACACACACATACGTGTACAACACACATGTACGTACACACACACGCACACACATGAAGCTTACATTCTCCCATTCTCCTGGAGCCTGACTCACGTGTGGGGTCAGATATATTAATGAAGAAACTTCCCCATGTTGTGTAGATAACTGTTACTGGCTTAATTTTACACTGAAAACAGATTTTGTACTTACTTGCAGAGAAAACAGTGAATACTTTACATAAGCCAATCCAGAACAAACAAAAATAAGCCCTTCTAGTCAGGAACATTTAACTAAGCAACTACTTTTAAGACCTTTCACGTGGCAAACACTGTGATAATCACTGAAAACACAAATAATGTAAAACATATATCCATGCTTTCAAGAACACAGAAGATACTGTAAACCAATACAGACTTACACAAGGTAAGCATTTTGTAAGTAAAAATAAGTACAAAATAGAATTTATCTCATGAATCAGCACACACAAATATTACTCATTAGAAAGTCTCTCACTTATCTGTTACACACCATTCTATCATACAGGACACAGTATTTTGTACAGAAAAAGTAGTAGCATGTGTTACTGCTTATTATAGTAAAACAGGATTCTTTTTCATTGAAGCAACATTGGCTTATATGATTATATGGGTCAAAAGTGATTACAGCAACAGGAGAAGGATCATCTTTTAAGAGATTACCTAAAAGTAATTTTTAAAAGTAAATATAATGTAAACATCAACACAATACAATAAACCCTAAGGAAATTACTATGAACGCATTGAATGATTATGATCATCACAATTTCAAGTTGTAAAGTGAAATTATGACCAGCATTTAAGTGTCAAGAAACTAAACTACATTTAAACTACATTTTCATCAAAATGAATGCTCTTTTAAGGATTCAACTTAAAAGTATTAATCATCAGTTATCCAGTACATTTGGCCATATTAAATGTAAGAGGTTTATTTTTAAAACTCAGATAATCTTAATGGCTGCAAGCAAGCATTCTGTAATGGCATTAACAACTTTGGAATCCTTCTATTCACTTCTCTTTACCACTGTCATGTAGATATTCCCCAAGAGAGACTCAAGAGCAAGCTGGGTCATAAAACTTTTATACTAACCAATGCTTTTAGAAATTTAAAAAAAATGTATTTTTGTCCACGTTTTTCCTCATAATCTTCCCCATTTTACTGGCAAATTTCTAGAAAGTTCTCCACTTACTGTGTCCAATTTTCAGCCACCATCTTATTCTGAGTCTATTGCACACTGGTCTTAAACCAACTTTGAAAAGTCACGAGTAGCCTCCATGTATCCCTCAGTCCTGATCCCACTCCGCCGTCAGCAGCCTCCACATGGCTGAGCATGTCCTCTTACACAATGCCATCCTCTCGACTTGAGATGTAATCCTGATGCCTCTGCATGCCTCTCTAATAGAGCTCCTCACTGCCAGAGTCCGCCTCCTCTACTTGTCCAGTGCCAGGTAAATCCCTTGAGGCTAAAGTCTAATGCATCTTTGGTTCTTCTTCTAAAGTCTCTTTCCAGATGTTCTCATTCAACCACATAGAGATAATCCGTAAAAATTAACTCCAGGTCAGGCTCCTTCTCTTAGCTTCCATTTCATATGCTTTTTCTGACTATTCTTCCCGATTCTCTCAAAAATACCTCAAACTCAATAATAACCAAGACTATGTTCATGGTATTTCCACTGCCTCATTTCTATAACCAGTGAGTGACCTCATGATCCACCCTGTCATATCAGACAAGAAACTAGGGTTATTTTTATATGCCCCTCTCCTTCGACCCCCAAACAATCTATGAGTGCAGTCTAAACATTTCTTAGATTATCTATCAGTGGTCCCCCAACCATCTCCTTAGGCCAAACTGTCACCATTTCTTGTCTCTTCTATTATCTCCTACCAATTTATGTTCCTTCATTGATCCTGGTACCCCTCCCCCCACATTCTTCACAAATGAATCAGAGCAATCTCTTTTAGAAGCAGATCAGCTTTTATCGTCTTCCTGTATACAATTCTCTAGTACTTTTCCAGTGCTCATACCTGAGACATGAAGAATTTCCAACTACGGCTTTTCCTTCATGTCTTGTTTTTCCCTCAGTAATTGCCACTTCTGTTTCCATTTCTGCTTCAGTCATAATATGCCAGTATTTACTTTTTGTCTCTTAGTTGCTAAAGAACACAACTGAAGATATCCAGGTGAAACTGAATAACTGCTATCTATTCTATCACTGCTTCCATGTTATAATTATTAATTTTAACACATTCTATAATGACACGAAAGTTAGAGGAAAATCTGAAACATCTAGAAAATTCTTTCCCCAGTGATAGCAGTCAATTGAGATATTACTATGTTGCATGTTTATTCATATAATAACTATTGATTGGGTAGTTTTCATCAATACTTTAATACACTATCCCTTTGAGAACATACAAATTCCATGTGAATTTTGTTATTTTACTTGTTAAAACAACGACAAATACCTTCCAAATACCAACATATGATATATTCACTGAATCTATGCCCTATTTCAACCCAAGCTCAGTGAAAACCAGTGATAATCAAGCCTGTACTTTTCTGTGGGACATACCACATTCTCTTTGGATAAAAAGTAGTTTAGATTGGTCTTCAGGAATGTACAGGATTTCAAAGGGTGTAATGGTAAGTAGGTCAGCATTCCTCATGATGTGATCAAGGACCAAAGTAATAAAGTACTGTCTGTGCTTAGCAAATGATTTGGTTAAAATGCAGGTTGTAAGAAGAATTTTATTATTTAAATGATTTCTCACTATTACACGTAAGTTTATTAATTTTTATAAATATAAAATTTCCATTTAATGAAATTCACTTGTTTTTAAGTATACAATTTTAGTATATTTATACAGTACAATTGTTATTACCACAACATAATTTTACAACATTGCTTAAGTTGTTTTGTAAATGCTTTATTTTAAACTGATACAGGATAAAATAAAAATGTAATGATAATAAAATCCTCTATCTAGGCTAAGTGAAATAAGTCAAAAGAAGATAGATACCAGATGACCTCACTCACAGAGAGAATGTGAGCAGACAAAACGAAGGAACAGACGAAACAAAACCAACCCTTCTGGACACTTGCAGGAGAACTGAGGTTCCAACAGGGAGTGGGAGGTGGAGGCACATGGTGGAGGCACATGGTGGAGCCCCCTGGACAGTGGTGAGGAACACTTGGAGACTGGGTGGAGGGCATGGTGTTTTGACATATATCTAGGAAACGGGGGAACCTATACATAGGAAGTTATTTTAATGTGTAGAATAATGACAGTAAAAACATAAAATTGAAGAAATCCCCTGTCACACTATTTCTCTCTATATAAAACGATATGGGCCATATAGCTAGACTAAGTTAATGATAAATGTTCTTTTGAAGAAAATCACTAAAGTGAATAGTTTGGATTTAAAGTATTTCAACATCAATTGTGGAAGACAGCATGCCTGCTGTTATCAAAATCATCATCCTACTATTCCTCTGTATAAATTAGACAAGACTAACGAACTCTAAAATTGGCTTTCTGCAGTCTTTTAAAACTGAGCATGAAAGATCGCCAATAAGATCCTATTTAAATAAAGCCTAGTGTATTATACTAATGAAGTGTGAGAGTATTTACATGACCAAAATAGAAGTTGAAAACGTCCAGAAAAAATAAATTTCTGTTTAAAGCTGTATACTTAAGCCCACAAGTGGACAGGATGATTTTAAAATGCTAGACTTCGCAGAGATCTGGTAATATTCTTCCCAGAGCTCCAACCCCCAAGACAGGGGCAGTGTGTCGAGGGATTGGATTCTATTTTAAGTAAGCTTGCTCTGTGCCACATCTGGCAACATTGTCACTTCCTAAAGTGGAGACCCTCTCCCCGTCAAAATTCAAAGACATGAATGTCATTTACATCCCGCAATCCTTATGATGAGAAATTAAGTCACACACTGCAAATGAGAAGCCCTTTTGCACATTTAATTCCAATGTTTATCCTGATAAGTTTCACGTCACCCGCCCTTTAACTCAAGGCTTCAGTATTAGTTCTACTTCATTCCCTGAGCCCGTGTCAAAGCTAGTACAGGAAAGGGCTACCTTACTTTTGCAGATCTGCATGCCTTAGTGTCTACTTACACCTTATAAATACCCTAAATCACTGGTTCTCAAACTTGGCTGCATATTGGAATCACCTGTGAACTCTAGCCATTCCTGGTACTTAGGGTGTCTTTTCTAGAGACTGACTTAATTAACATGGAGACTTTTAATTGCTCTCCAAGTGATTCTACTCTAAACTATTTCTGAGAGAAAAAAACTTCTGTCCAAGATCTATTCCTGGTTCTGAGAACTAATTCCACTCAGAACATAACACTCAGAACATGAAGGGATATATATCCTGAGTTTGAAAAGGAGAGAGAAGAATTTTCTAAAGCAACAACAGTCTTTGCCAACCTATAATCTTTGCGAGAGGGACTGATACACTTTTGAAATGTTTCTTCCTTGACCTTTCGCTGACTACCAGATGCTTCATTATTTCTTATTATGAGTTCTACGGGATGGGATGAGCCGGTATTTGCATGGGCCTGCATCACTTCCTGATTGGGGCAGATTAAAAGTCCTACACCACCTTTAGAAGAATTTCTGTTGGCATCAGTATATTCAGGAGACCTTTCAAAAGTAAACGAGAAAACCCTTCCTAATATACCCTTCCTAATATTTTGGAGGATGGGATTTGTGCTTGATTGCATTTGCATTATTATTTAAAATGAATGCACAAAAGAGAAAAGGCACAAAAAATAAAATGTTACATAAGGCTTATATATGATATTAAAATAACATTTTGAATTTCAGAATTCATTTATTTTGACTTACTGAACCATTTTATTTGAAAAAGATCATTCTAAAAATGCTTTTTAGCTGTTGAACTTTTTCTGAAGCATCTTTTTTTTTTCTGCCAGCAGAATTCTCTGAGGCAAATCGAGTGAAATATTTCGCTGGAGGGGATACTTTACTTTCAAGAAGCATTCCTTTACATCATGAAATATATCAAGAAAAGGGGAAAAATATCAAATACAATGCTAAAACTTGTGGCAGGGAAAAAAAATGTAATATTAATATGATCATGCGACCTTCTAACTGTCCTATAGCTTAAATCATGATTCAAAAATCACGCCATTAACTATTCAAATATTAAAACATGCACCCACATAGGTTCCTGTCATTTAAATATTCCTTGTTTTTCCCTTTGATGGCATGTCAGGGGAAGAGAATGCCCTTTACTACTTATCTCAGATATCTGCTGCTAAGGAACCTTCGGTGAATTACTCTGATGTATCTAACCTGTGAGGATTTTTTTGTTTTTTCTTTAGATGACCTAGAGACTAAAAGTTAAAAAGAAAATAAAAGAGGAACTACACATAAATCATTCCATAACTAAATGACTACCTAAGTCATGTTCCCATTGTTAACTTAGTTCATGTTCAAATATTCATGGTCTCCTTTATAACGTAAGGTCTAACTATTTAGAACTTGCTTTACAAGCAAAGGTGAGGGGGAAAGGACGAATGTCTGAATGTTCTTTTTCAGTTTGACGCTGCTCCCGACCTAAGACTGTACATGTGGTTTTTTGTTTCTTTTGACAAAGTACCTCAAACCCTTAAAAGTATCTTGCATCGTTATTGTTAAGGAAGTTCTTGCCTGAAGGAAAAGAGAAAGATTTATTCCTATGAGATTTTGCTAAGATATGGTGTGGATTGTAGATGGCATAGTTTTACATTTATTGAAATTGTCTTTCCCCTTGGGGCTTAAGACAATGTGCCTAAAGCTATTATTGCATCTATCGACTCTGCGGGATTTCATGGACGTGGCTCTTTGTCCCAAGTGGTTCAAAAATGACCTTTATGAGCCAAAGTGCAAGCTGAGTGAAGGTTCTGAGATGGAGATTAGAGACCTGTCAGTTGTCTGAAAGGATGAAAGTGTAAAATCATATGTGACGCTCGCTTCAGTCACATCAAACACGAAAGATGTTTACTGAATGAGCTACACCAGCCCTAATCCCACTTTTCCCCTAAGTATCCGCATGAGCATGATCACGGCCCCAAGCACCGGGGAGGGGCGCACAACAGCGCCTAATGAGTATGCACCACTACTGCGGGCTTGTGCTGCGCCTTAATTTCCTCCAGCAATCAGCTGTGCTATGCAAATGCATCTGACTGTTAGAAATTCTCTGTCCGGTTCCTCTGCTCTTGTAAGGAACTCATCAAAATTAACAAGAGAAAAATTTAGACTTCACAGACCTTATACACAGTGGTGGGAAAAGCAAAGGCAAAATGCACGTTTATGGGAGCAAGATAGAGAAATGTCCTCAACAGTGCTGCTTTTCAAACAGCAAGTTTCCTTAACATCTGACTCACAGGAGCACAAAAGAGGAGCTTAAGTGACAGATGCAAAATAAGCAACTGAGATCATAGGACTTGTCATCTCGGAGGTCCGCTTTTGCAGACAGCACTTTCAGTGAAAACGAATTAAACTGGACTGAAAATTCTCCGGAGGAAGACCTCCCCACAACCCCCCATGGCGCTGCACAATCTTTTAATTTGCCATTTCTGGGTTGTAGACTTTTAATCTCTGAACAGCTGAACACATACCGCATTGCCTCATCGATGCATTTTTGGAAAAAATTAGCACTTACTGTATTTACATGACAATATCATATGCATTTGGCTCTTTGAGACTTATCTTTGTGAAATAAGAATTATTTAAGCTCATGTACTATTTGGGATAGTAATCTAACTACCGAAAAGACAATACTAAGAGAAAAAGAAAAAAACCCAACACATAAATCGGGATCCTGGAAGTCTCATTATTTAAACAGCTGCATATTTTTTATTAGCTACTCAAAACTCATTGGACATTATGTGTTTGGAGATCCAAATACTTCAATGCATTGTTCTTTCCATGAAATAACTGTCAAATTATAATTGGATTCAGTATTGCCTTAAAGCACATGTGTTTCCTTTAACATTTATCTTTAAACAGATTTCTACTTTATTATTAGCTCCTTTTTTTCAATGCTTACACAGAGAACTGATTTCCCCAAGTTATAATTTAAATAACTCTTGGTCTTCACTAATTCCAAAATGTGTAACATCATAAAATAATCTAATTAAAAAAGCAAAGGCCTTTATTTTACATAATGTATTCAACAACCAACAACTAAAAACTCCTGTGATTTTTTTTTTTATCTGTAAGGGAATTATATAGACAAGAGCTTAATTAAAGTTGATCTCTCTATTTCATATATCTTTACAGATAGCGACTTGGAAGGCTTGGTAGAATAATGCTTAAAATTTCTAAAGCTAATATAGCAATCTCTACCACCTCAAGATATTTCTATTCTGAAAGGGGAGAAAGACCACCTAAAAGTTTTCCTTTGTTAATCCAAAACTAAATCATGAGCACCACTTAAATATATTCAGGAGGCTTAAGCATTTAGAGCATCTTTGTCTCGCCATCAAAGCATAAATTTGTGACTCATGTTTTTCTGCCTTTCAAAAAGGTCATGGGTTTTAGTGCAGTATGGATTTTCTGCCTAATAGTCAAAAGAATTATCACTGAAAATAAATTTTAATAATATGTAATAGTTACAGAATTATTTCTGCTTTATTAAACAAGAAAGTGACAACTGAAAGTTATTACAAATCCTTATCAAGGAGCAGCAGAGGACCCCCCTCCTACTTCCAGAGGGAGAAGGAAAGAGCAAGCATTCCGGAACTCTCCCCCCTCGATAAACCCTGCCTTGGGCTTATGTTGGCTGAAATGGCGTGGGTGTGAAGCATGAACAGCCCAAGGACACCCCTTCTCAACCTAGGCCTGGGGGTCAGGGTTGGGGGCCAAAACAAAAATAAATAAAAATGCTTCTTCCTCCCCTTCCTTCCTCCGCTCCCCTCAAAAAAAAAAAAAAAAAACTTACAGTCCAGGGAAACTTTTTATCAGAGTCCAGCATAGGGCTGGAGTCTCACCGATCTGGGGAAGGGTGATGCCCCACTAACCAGCCTTCACTGTGAAGCAAGGGAAAGCTCAGCTCAGCTCAAAGATAGAAGGCTAAGTACAGGACTCCAGAGAACCTTCCCCAACACTCACCACCAGGTCAGCCGGGCTGCCACGCAATCACAGAGGACTGAAGTTAACAGAACTGCAATTCTGTTCCTGAGAAATCTCCAGGGAAACTTGAAGAGGACCAAGGAGACAAACACAAGGCACTAGAGGGACTGTCACTTGTGACACGACAGCTACAGCCAACATCAGTGCGGCTTCCCTTCTGGCTGACAACCTCAAACCCGACACCGACGACCTATCTTCACCAGTTCCTCCTTCCTGACACACCGTGTTCACCTTTCAATTGAAGCTGACAAGTCACACTGCGAGGCCAAAAAAACAGTGTGAAGAGACAAAACAAGCAGCAGAATTAGACTCAGATATGGCAGAGACTTCTGAGTTATCAGACTGGGAATTTTAAATTTTAAATTTTAACACGCTAAGCATTAATGGGAAAAGTGATGAGCATACAAGAACAGATGGATAATAAAGAGAAGATAGAAACCCTTATTAAGAAAGAACCAAAAGGAAAAACTAGACAAAAAAATTGTTACATATATGAATGTCTTTAATGGGGTTTACCAGGAGACTGGACAGAGGCAAAGAAAGAATCAGTGAAATTAAACATGTCACTAGAAACATGCCAAACTGAAAACCAGAGAGAAAGAATGAGGAGGAAGTAGAAAAGAACATCAAAGAACTGTGGGAGATACACAAGATGAAACGTATACCTGATGGAAGTACCAGAAGGACAATAGAGGAAGAAGAACGAGAAATATTGGACTGTGCTAATGACTGAGAATTTTCCAAAATTAATGAGATACCACACCACAGATTCAGGTATCTCAGGGAAGATCAAGCAAGATAAATACTAAAAATCTACATCTAGACCAATCACTTCAACTACACGCAATCAAATCCAAAGAAAATCTTGGAAAATGTCAGAAGGAGAAAGAAAACCTTATTTTCTTTTTATATATAGGGTAAGAATTATAATGAACTCCTTTTCCAAAACCGCGCAAGCACAAAGTAAGTGGAGCACAATATTTTAAATGTTTACAGAGAAACAAAACAAAATACCAACTTAGAATTATCTTTAAAAAGTGAAGTAGAAGCAGTTTCTCAAACAAAATTTCAGAGAATGTGCCATCATTAGATCTGCCTTGCAAGACTGTTAAAAGTAGGTCTTCAGAGAAAATAAAATAAAGGTTAGAAACTGGGATCTGTGGCATGCCCTAGCGGAATAGCAACTTAGTCAGCTACCTTAGGCCTAGAATGCCAGCCACATATCCCAGGGACCCAGGTTCAAGACCTAGGGTGGGGTGAAAACCAATACAAACAAATAAAGTGCTTCTTCCTCCTCTTTCTCCCTGCATGCCTACCACCTTCATTTCTGCCTAGAACCTGCCTTTGAAAAAAAGAAAAAACAAAACAAAACAAAAAACCGCCAAAATCCAAAAACTTAAATATGCATAAAGAATGTTAGTGGCCTGACCTGGAAGAATAGGGTTAGGTCAGTGTCTCTCCGGGTTAGGGGGCAGGGTGAACAGCCAGTGAGAACACCTAAATAAAAGTGTTTCTTCCTTCCCTCCTCTCGCCTCCTGCCTGCCGGTCTGCCTACTCACCTTCATTCCTGCCTGGAATTTTCCTTAAAAAAAAAAAATCAGATTAGAAATTATTACAGACAGATTAAAATGCGCAAAAGGTTTAAATAGGGCAAATCATAAAAGGAAATATCCAAACGGTCAATAAACATGAAGTGTTAACAAAGATTAATTATAAACAACTACATAACTCCACAGTGCAGCTGCTCAGTGACAAAAATGAAAAGCAATGTTCATGTGGTGGTAAGGTTATAGTGACTGGAATGCTAGTCTTCTGAAGGGTATAACTGTAGACCCACTTCAAAGAAGTGGAAGCATCTACAAATCTCACCATATCTGCTATAGAGTTCTGTAATTCCCCAACTAAGTATACACAAACACAGAAATGCAAACTCGTATTTACTGCCAGAAATACTAAGCATGTTTATAGCAACACTGTTAGCTCTACCCAAAATCTAGAAATTGTCCAAATGCCTATCAAGGGACTAGATAAATTATGGTACTCACACACTGGAATGCAACAAAGCAATAAAAATGTACTTTATATAACAGAAATATGGAGGGACTTCAAATGTAATACGGAGACAAAAAAGAACAACAGATACAGGAGCAGGCGTACACGGAGTGATTTTGCTCTGCCATGTTCAAAAATGGGCAAAACTCATCTACGGTGTTTGAAGGGTATAATAGCGCATTTGGGATTTGGACAAATTCAATTTCTTGATATTTTTCCAAATAATAAAGTTCATTAATTATGCACTTGTGATGTGTACACTTTTCTGTACATATGTGATATCAAGGGAGTTAACACAAATGTCTAATTATTAAAAATAAGGAGTCTTTAAATAGGCAATGGTTTCAAACAATTTAGCTAGGGAACTCTTGTTAAATAAAAAAAAGTGTGGGCATCTATTATATAAATTACACGGAAGCAGAAAAATTCTGGATAAATTCGGAGGCCTTAAAACATTTTAAAAGGACTTAAGCAGGAACTTGAATCTGCATCCTTTGACCAGCCCCTTCACCCCATCCTACCCTTCCAGCCCCTGAAGTTCTTACAGACAACCCCAGGGACTTTGGAGAAAGCAATGCAGACACTAGTGGTCTAGAGAATAAAGGACTGCTCCATCATTTGGATCCTCGAGGGAGCATTTCAGACTTGCAAGACTTTTCCAAGATTTACTCAGCAGACTGTCCAAATCTCAGAGGAAGCTTGGACGTCTGTATCTCTAAGCAGCAGTCCTGATCACTAGTACACAGAAGCCAAGTTTGCAAAGTTCTGCTCCGGAAGCTAAGTTAGAGCAGTAGTTCTAAACATGGGTGGACAGAATCACTGTGTGCTTCTTTAAAAGGCTCCTTTCAGAGCCCACCCCTGGTAATCTAACTTAGTAGTCCTGGAATAGGGTCTGGGAAATCTGGCCTTACTTTGAGAAACAAATCTTAGGAGTCACCTAATCACAGCCAAGGAAGATCGGGTCCTGAGACACGAGGAACCACCTACATCTCCAGTGTGGGATGAACTTAGTCTGAGTTCCAGCTCCCCAGACAACGCCCTTCTCTGTTCACGGCCACCACTCATTGCCAGTCCTTTGGTCAGAGACTGGACATAAGTCGCATGTGCTGATTTTACTTCATCCGGAATCCATTACAAATCTAATTTCATATTACAGCTCCTCCAGAGACAGCAAACCACAAGGAGATGCAGAACTGAGAAATGGCCAGCCCCTCTGGACAATCAGGAAATCAATGATGTCAGAGGCACACTGTGGGGTAGCCACTTACCTCTCCCTCCCAATGCTCTGGCTATAAACAGAAAGGCTTCTGGGTGACAGCTTGCTTTCTGTGTTATGAGAAAAGAATGGACTTATTTTATAAATTCATTGGTACTCAAAGGTTAAAGCTCTTCAAGAGAGATCATTAATGTAGATATTTAATGATTTTAAACACAAGAAGTTGAGAAAATAAAATTCTCCATCAATTCCAACAAGGGCTTTTAGACCCAATAAACGAAGTCTTGGTGCATATACTTACTGAAAAGATAGGGGAAAGTTTATGGTTACATTAGGATTCTGCTACATAAGAAAATTAAGTCATCTGTTACACTATGAAGTTCTTTAAAAAGTTTTTTTCCACGATACAAAGAGTAATAACAGCAAAAACTGTCAAAACTAGCATGAAAATAAAGAAGGAAAGTAGCAAATGTTGGTAGGATGTGGAGGAAACGGCGCTCTCCTGCATTGTTGGTGTGAGAATAAGTGGGTACACTTTGAAAAAACAGGCAATTGGTTTTTAACACACTTTATGGTGCGCATTTTTTCTCTAGATATGGACCAAGCAGAAATCATATATACGTTCACTAAAATACAAGATTAGTCATACCATCAGAGCTCATAATAGTCCCAAATGCCCATCAACAGTGACATGGATAAATATGTTTCCCGGCAGTCACAGCAAGAAATACTCTGAGCAGTGAGAATGTGTTAACTTCACAACAAACTGAAATTCACAAAAAGTGAAGTCAAAGAAGCCAGGCGTGAAAGAATACATCCTTTATGGGTCCATTTACAGTAAATTCAAGAACAATCTAAACACATTTAGAGGATTCAATGTTGGGATAGGACTTACCTTTCTCCAGAGGGTGGGTAAACTGTAGGGGTGACCCAGGGGTTTGGCAGTGCTGTTTCTTGATCTGATGCTGGATAGCTGGATGCTCCATTTGTGAAAATTCAAGGCCTTGTACACTTGTGAGTTATGTACTTTTGTACATACATCATACTTTGATAAGTTACTTTAAAAAGGGAAACAATACATGTGCAGCAAACTGTCTACTACAAGAAAAAGTCTTACAAATGCATTACTCAGATATCTGGTCTTACATAGCCAAGGCTTACCTGAGTCTTGATTTTCTCAGAAAACCTACCTTATTTCTGATGGTCAGAAATGTGTTTACCATCTAGCAGGTGCTCAAAACTGGAGGTATCTTGACAAGGCGGTGGCTATGGGAGTGTTTACCCACCAAACTCTGCCCTTGGTGAACACATTCTCCTTGATTAGCCTTCCATGCCTGAAGGGCTCCAGGCCAGGTTCATTTCCCCTGGCATTATCATCATGATGATTCCATACTAACATTCAACACACTGACTTCCACGCAGCCCTGAAATCCTCATAGATATTTGCACTCAGAGGCAGAAAAACTCCATATTTTTGCTTTATGAGCTTTTTCCTTTTCACTTTAATAGTCTTTGCACTTACATTTTCAAAATTATTTACAGTGATACATTATTGTGTAAAGCCACTACTAATAAAATGAATGCTCCCTGGGACCCAGGCACCCCGTTCTCAATGGTGTTCTTAGCTCCTACCTCATAAACTGCTGCCCCCAGAAAAAGAGAAGTTGGGTCATCTTGGAATCACCTTACTAAGGGGTCTCAGCTGCTCCTTGCTTGCCCTGCTTCCCCTCAAATGTGGTGTGCATTTGTGCTCTCACCTACATGGCTTTTCTTTTCCCAGTTCTTATTTGTATTTTTAAAGTGATTTTCAAATATTTATTATCAAACCTCCCAACATAATAAAACAGGTCAGTGTTATTAGCCCCATTTTGCAGATGAGGTTGAGTTCCCAGCGGTTACAAGTGAGTTATTGGGGAATTTGCTGGCAAAGGACACTTTCTGGGGTCCACCGTTTTATGTACGTCTTCCCGGGTTACAGAACCAACATTACTCACTGCTCTGCGGAGAAGAAAAGCCAGAATGGTTGAGAGTAAAACTGGACTGAATGTGAACCTTCTCTTGAATATTTCTTCATTTTGTCAGAGTGGCATTTGCAGCTGAGAAGTCTTCTTTTTATGATCTTCTACTAACTGCAAATTTTCAGCCAGAATATCTACGATCGCGCTCTCAATCACTTTTAAACTCATAGTCACTGAACAGAATTACAACATTCCTAAAAGCAGGCTGCAGGGAACTCTCCTGAGTACAGTGCTACCAATCATGAGGACAAGCAGCTTTGGCCTGACTGCAGATTCTCCTAAGTGAAGCACGGGAAGCGGCAGGGGAAGAATGAGCCACCCTCAGTCCCATCTCTAACTGCTCTTCCCACCTGATCAGGGTCAAGACCCAGGCCTGCACTATACCAGAATGGCACTGAAAGCCCATGCCCAGGCAGAACACTGCGTTACTGGAATTTGTTTAGCAGTCTAATCGCCACTTGTTCCATTTAGTTACAGGCTGATTTAAAGAAGCCCAGCTGAATGGGATGAGCTCAGACATCTTAGGCTGAATGAACATAGAACACATTTGTGAATCTTTAATCAACTAGATTTAAAGTGGATTTCTAGGTATAAAAATATGGCCTAACAAGCTAAACATGCCCATAATTTTCTAAACTTTATGCAGACTAGCATAATGTGTATGATACTAAGAAGGCATTTTGAAAGGAACCTACCTAGATGTGACAGCAGATGCTTACACAAACCATCGTGTCAGTGCCAATTAAAAATCTACATTTTTTTCAACCTATCGCCATTAAAACCCTACCCTAGTCTTTAAATATTAAATGTTATAATACGGTTTCTCAGTAAGACTGAGAAAACAGTTTCTTAGCTTTTGTTTCATAAAGACTACAGTTTATTAAGATACTTAGAGAAAATGCTGTGAAGTTTTTAGAAACTTGCAATTCAACAGCAGTAGGAAGGCTTGCTTTGGGCTCAGTGTAGGGCAGCTCAGCCATGCTAACTCTTTCATCCAGTGTTTTCAGTTCTAATAAAATGCCCTTTTCCTTATTCAGAAGACTGACTGCTTACTTACACTGAATCCTTTTCTGTCTATACTTTGATGGAATCAATTCATTTTACCTGAGTACTTTCACCTCAGTGGAGCCTCTCAGTTTATTCATTTTAATTTTTGTTGAGGCATAAAAGAGTATATGAATGAACATCAATAGTTTATTTTTCAAATTCATGCTGTTCAAAAGAAACAATCAATTAAAAAAGGAAATGTTATGCAAGGAAAACATTTGAAAACCAAGTGAACATTTCCTTGTTACTTGTTTTTGTTTTTGTTTTTCTATTAGGCTCAAGTCATGTCAAATTTGCTTTGTAATTTCTCTAGACTCTAATGGTTCCTTTTATTATTTTTTAAAACAAAGTTAGATTTCACTCCTCTATGTGGACTCTGTCTTATCATTAAGTGTTAAAATAGGGGTGTTTTCTAAGGTCTTTCTTCAGGTTACTGCTGCAAATGGCTCTCATTTTTAGTCACATGAAAGCTAAACTTGTCAAAGTAAAGGCTGTGCTCTCTTCTGAGAATTAGGCACTAAGGACTAAAATCACTGTAAATGTGAGTCTCCAGGGCAGATCCCTGAAGTGCCAGGCAGTGACTCAACGATGACAAGTCAGAGCTGTGGATTGTAATGTTTAGTCGGCCATTCAGGTGACTGAGCTGATATGGGAACCGACAGTGCGCAGAACAGCACACGTGGAGAAGACTCAGAACGCCATGAAGAAACTGTAATAAACTGTTGGCTAGGGCTGAAACAGGAGTTCCAGCCTGGGGGTCTTCAAACAACAGAGAGGGATTTCTTAAAGTTCTGGAGGCTAGAAGGCAGGTATCAAGGTGTCACGGGGGCTGAGCTCCCTCTGAAGTCCCAAGGAAATTCTTCCCAGACTCAAAAGGTCTCCAAAGAGAGGCCTCTGGGCTTAGGATGCAGATGTGCATCAGGTTACCGCAGCGGCGTCTCCACGACAACGCCCTTCAGGACTCTGGTGCCCAAAGGTAGTGTTGAGGAGAAAAGCTTTATTCTGTGAAAGATGCTGGGAAAGGTCAAGTCTCTGTAATTGCCTTTTTCGGGCTTGACAAAACATACAGAGATGTTTGGTCTATATCCAAAATCAGGGGGTATGGCCCCTTTTTAGACACTTTGCCAAAGTTAGAGGGTATCCAGGAGCCTCTGTCAGTGATAAGGATCTTAAAATACTGTCCCATCAACCTGCCCCCAGGACTCAAAGCAGAGACACGTCTGTCTCAGGAAGAATTTTGGATGTGGCTCTTAGAACTTGGGGTGAAGCTCAATCAGTGCCACAGAAACAAATGCTGAAAAATACTCTGATTGGATTAAAATGGGATAAAGGCAAAAAGAATAAGAAATCTCTGTACCCCCCAATATTCTAAGTAGCAGAGATGCAGTCAGAGGCAAGCACAGAGATTTCTTATCTAAGGGAAAAGCCCTGCAGACGCTGGGGCCACGCTCCACTCCGAGGAGCAGACATAGGACCCATCCTGGACTCCATGTAGGGACTGACCAGAGCCCAGACCTGAGGAGAACCTGCAGCTCTGCCCCTTCACTCTCCAGGACCGCGATCACGAGACAGTCCTCAACCATTTCCAAACATCTCATCCAGACAACCACCTTGAGAAGTAGGCACTTTCCTGATGGTACAGAAGAGGAAAAGATGATGTCATAGCATTTCATAAATCACGAGTAGCCAGTGGTCAAGCTGAGAGCCACACAGACCTTGTGGTCATCAATAGATATCTTTCTGTCCTTTTCTCCCTTCATCTATTACGATCTTCCCTCTTCTAGAAGTAGGTAAATAAATGTATGAATAAAGTTTTCTATATGGAGCCTTTCCATGTTGTTATTCTTAGAAGGTCAGGCACTCCTGGCATTAATCACAAAAGTGAACTCCTTGTCGTGTCATTTTAGTGCAGAATTGTTTGATATAAGTCTCCAAGGTTAAACCTAACTTCTGATGTTCTTTTACTAGTGGCACTTACATCAAAGCACTTTAAATCTATTCGCTCATTCCCTCCTCAGTGAGCTTACTAGTAGGAACTATCGTCTCCTCTATTTTCCAGAGGAGGAGCTTAGGCACTGAGAAGCCAGGTCATTTTCAAAAACCACATAGCAAGAAGGAAGTAGAAACAGACACTACTCTGTGGCTCACTATTCCATACCGCCTTCCAAATTGTTAGTTTCATAATGTTATTTCCATTCGAAGAAGAAATCATTCTGAAAATATGAGACGCCCTCTCAGAAGCAGAAAATGCTAAATTAATGACAATTCATAGAAAAGGTTAGAAATCTCTCAGAGGGTGGAGGGTTAGAGATACGGATTTACTGACCATTAAGACCAGAAAACAGCATGTGAGGCGGGCTGACTTTCAGAGATCCAGAGGGAGTTGGTAACTACAAGGAAAGAATGAGAAAACACAAAATAAACCGTGTGGAACTGAAAATGTTCTTGCTTGGGAGAAAGTTACTATGCTGACTCTAGAGAATCGAATTGAAGAATTACTCTGACCACATTTTCATCATCAACAGATGCATCTCAATTTTCACCTTGTTTTCTGATTTACTAATTTAGATCTGATTGCATATGTTGCTAAATTCTTTTAAATGCTTTTTGAAACAGTAAAATAAACAATAAATATATATATACACAAATATGACCTAGCTGCAGAAATATTCTTGTATTTTTGACATGATGAAAGGAAAAATAAAGCAAACTGATAGAATTAAAAGGGAGGTATAGGGAAGCTTGGGCCCTAAGCTTTCTAACGATCAGTGGGAAAACAGAATCCTGATCAGTTACACAATTTACAAGGTATATAAGAAAAAATCAGAACAGTTGTTAGGAGAAGCAAAATTATTGCTGTTACTAATATCCAACAGAAACGTCTCCCCATGGTCCTCATAAAACCAGCAGCATGTAATACTGTGGCTTACGTCCTCCACCTCCCTTTGAGAACAGACACGACGACAAGCCTCACGGTGCTGCTGGCGCTGCTCTCACGCATTCCAGCCGCAGCACTTCTACAGGGGTCAATACAATTCCAGCCAGGTATGCGTCTGTCCTTCCATCTGGCCAAATCCAGGGGTAGATTTTGAAATGTCTAGAATAATGAATGGATGTCATCTTTTAAGCAATCTTCTCTATATTATTACTGTCTGCAGATCTTCTCATACTGGGAAACGGGAAGGTGAAATTACACCTTTTGGCAAGCACTCAGGAAGCAGATTCTCTATATTCTTGGTTAAATATGGACACATTTTACCTAACGGTTGGTCTGGTAGAAAACTTTCCATCTCTTACCAATACTGCTACTACTAATGATGATAAAAATAATGATGATGATGATGATGATGATGACACAATATATTAATAAAAGGACCAGTAAAGGACCTATGCCTGACATAATTCTTTTGTACTCAAAGATGAAACGGTAGAGAAACCATAGGCTCTCCCAACATTGAGAAAGTCTAATACATCGACAACAAAGGCCATGAAATACGAGCCTGGACACATGTTTTAGTTTATATAATGAAGCTTAACTTCCAAGTAGAACAATCTCAATGATTAATTTTAAGCTCTTCCAATAACTAATATTCTGAATTTTTGCTCAAATCTGAATTCTATTAAAAATAGTAGGTTTTAGTTCTAGAAGGGAACTTTGATTTAATCTAGCATGGAATTCCCAAGTTACGGACCTGCAGAGTAACGCCTTGAAGGGGACACCTGGGAGGCACATGCCGCTCACCGGCGCTCTTGGTGCGCTGAGCAGGCACCGGCTCCACCCTCAGCTCCGAGGAAACCGGGCTCTCCCATCCAGGGGCTTGCATCCTGCCACCATGAGAGATGGTCCTCAAAATGAGAACTTTACTACATGGATTCATATGCTTCCCCCCTTTTCAAGACTGGATGTCACCTCCTGTTAAAGTCACTCTGATTTCCAAGGTTTACTCTCTCATTACCTGGAGTAAACAGATGCCTGCAATCGAAACATTGCTAGGAGTTCAACTGCATGAAGAAGCATGACTAGCTGATGAAATGCTTCATGAGGGTAACAGAAGGGAAAAGCCAATGTTCCCTGACCCTTAGCCAGCACCATATTGTTAGACTGACACCGAGTCGAGATGTGCAAGCGGAGAAATTACTGGATTAGTGGCTGCACTGAGCGCTTAGCCTAGGAGGGCTGACAAGGCCAAGCCACCGTGGTCGGCGCCGTAAGTCTTCCTGTGGTCCTCTGGGTCCCTCCCCAACAAGCGTACCACTTTGCCGTCACTGTCACTTCACGTATTCAGTCTCTGAGGCTCTGTCTCATTCCGCTCCATGTCTCCCCTAGGAGCGCCCTAATTTTAATATAAATAGAGTGCTTCATCAGGAGACACCAAGAGTCAGCGGAGGGAAGAGTCTGCATAGTGCTGACCACAGCGCACACAGACTACAGAAGGGGTCGAAACACCCCAACTTAATAAAGGGCATCAATATTATCTCTCTGAATATAATGCAAACCACATGTCTGTAAAAGCAAGAGTGTTTGGGACCACAGCCAGGATTTACAGCTCTCATTCAAGTCTTTAACTTCATTTCCTTACCTGAATGAGGGTCACTTTTGGATCCCTAATAAAGTTTTACTATGTCAGTACATGCCTGAATTTAAGAGTCAAAAATATGTTCTGAGAAGTGGTTACCAGAAGGGAAGGGGGAGGGACAGGGGCAAATCAGGTGAAAGGGTCAGCAACAAGAAGAAGGAAGAACTGGAGTGGTGGCGGGAACTTAATGTATTAGATACGGATGCTGATTTATGATGATGCACAGCTTAAACCTGTATCATTTTATAATACAATATTCCTTCAGTAAATTTAAAAACTTTGAGACATAACAAAATTAAGTGTAATCCTGGTTTGTCACACATTATTGACCGGTGGGGGAGGGGGGGCAGTTGGGGACTATCTTTAATTAGGATGACCAGACCAATGTTTTTCTTTCCAGGCCTGGGGGTCTTGCCAGCCTCCCCGTACCTCTGACAGTCTCTGGCCAGTGTCTCTGTTATTCCCTCTCTGCCTCTTAGTGACCTGGCAGGGGCCCTAGTACAGAATCCATAGCCACTGACGTGGTGCTACCGCCTGGAACTGTGACAGGTCACAGCTCTGCCTCCCCCCTGGTACTGTCCACCTTCTGGAAGGTGGTTCTCTCCCTGACATCAACTGTAGTATTTATTAGAGTCCTCAACACAAACCCTACTTCTTTCACCCCATCCCATAAAAAACATCAAACCCATGCTTTCTTCTGCAGAACAAACTTCTACAGAATACAGAAGCACAAATACTAGAAAAACAAGGCATTCCTACTTAAAATGAGTCCTTACAGAAATGACAACTCAGCTCCTCAGAAGGAAGTCCAGCAAATACCTGCTGTCTGCTGCTCAGAGTCGCCGGGGCATTGCCCCAAAGCTTCTTCCTCCCCTTCCTCCCAAGTGGAGAACTGGAAGGCCAGGCATCCTCTCTCCATTGGCTTACTGGTGTTGGGATAGCAAAACAGTGGGTATAGGTTTCCACACAAGTACTAGAAATGCTGGCTATTATCTTTCAAACTAAATTGTTTTATTGGGTTTTTAAAAAAATATTTAGTATCTATTGTCCAAAGCATTTAGGGTCCAATGTCACTATTAACCATATCCAAAAATCAAAGGCACACTCAAAAATCATTTATGCATCTTGTCTTTTACATGGTGCTTTTATGCTTACTTTGAAAATAAAGTTTAAACAAATGTTTTTCATTCCCTTCTATCTACCATCACATTTCAAAACAAAGGAAAACACATTCTTCTTTACATATCTTGTACTTTAGGTCAGTCTAAAAGGCAAGGGAGAAAGTAATATATTCTCTATCTAAATCTATATATAGAGAACACACATTCTAAATATATACGCATGTATATATATATAGAGAGAGAGAGAGAGAGAGAGAGAGAGAGAGAGCGAGAGAGAAAATGCTCTCCTAAGAAGTATGCCCAGTGAGACATTTTCAAATCCACACAAAGCTCTGTCTTTTAGAAGCAAATAATTTGAAGGGAGAACTGAAGAACTAGCCAGAAAATTTGCAATTAGAAAATCTCCAGAAAGTACATTCAAAATGTAACATAGTGGGGAGACATAAGGGAGATTTACATTGAATGTGATTAGAAAGAGCTCTTAAGCATGAGTTCAACCTCACTGACAATAAAAGAAATTCGGATTAAAAAATACACACGAAAATACCATTTTCACCTATAAGGTAAAAATTCAAAAGTTGGACAAACATTTGAACAGAAAGCCAAAAGTCAGACCAGCAAGGCAGAGACAAACATTCTTGGTAAGACTATCATTCATGGCTATTTCTGGAAAAAGTGCAAAATAAAAAAATAAAAATGAAATACCATAGACATCAAGAGGAAAACATTTTTTCAAAATTGTAATTATATTTACTCTTTGATTCCACTCTCTTCTGGAAATACATTAAAAAATAAACTTGCTGTAAGAAAACTATGTAAGCATGATTTATTAATACATTACGCCTTATATCTAAAGATCGGAAACTGTGTCATTAATATTAGAAACTGTTTGAAAAAATAATTAGACCTCTACCCAGTGGAATACTTTGCCTCTATTTTAAAAAAACAACCTACTCTAGAAACACTGAGATGAAAGGTCATGAGACACACTGTTTTTAAAATACTTCAAAATGAAACACTAAAGAAGAAATTACTACTTTAAAATAGAAATCAATGTATTCCACCAAGAACAGCTTATAATTTTTGCCAAAAATTTTTCTCCAGAAGTAAAAAGAATATATATCGAGTACAGTAGACTCACATTTCCCTGTTATACTAGGAGATACAGGTATAAAAATGTACCAAGCTGTTGATAACCCCTAATATTCTATCACAGGTACATGCTATACTCCTCAATGAGACACTTGCATGCCAGTGCTCCCTGGGGTAGGGCTGGGCGCAGGCCACATACATCCCAAGGTCTTGGGACTGGCAGAACAACCAAGATGAACTACATAAAGTGCTTCTCTCTCTTCCTTCCTGCCTCTGATCACTCTCATTCCTGCCAGTACCTTTCCTTTAAACAAAAAATATGTGTCAATTCTTTCACATTTCGGATGTGAAACTGGAGAGGCAAATACGAGTTTCTCTTACATGTCACCAAGACTCTCCTCAAATAAATTGCCGTAGTAGTCTACAATTCATAATAATCTGAATATAAATGTTTCAGCTAGACTAACAGTGAAATGATATAAGTTTTTTGTTTAAGGATTTGATAATATCAAAGAAAGACTGTGGCAGTCTTTTGTAATACTATTATTATTCTGAATGGGTGTTTCTTTCAGAATGGTTTCAGCTATTTTAAGAGCCTGTCAATGCTAGAAATAAAATAATAGTTATTCCAAATTCAGAATAAGAAATTCTAGTTACAAACCAAGTGAACAACTTCACAGATGACTGTAAGGTCTCACGTTCCTTTATGACAGGTGTCTCTCAGCTGAGAGACAACACACCTGGGCCCATCTATGAGGATGTCAATCCCTTTTGCCTTAACATCTGCAGTACATGACGACTCTGTCCTTGCAATTTTAAAGTATCCCTGAGTCATTCTTTCTTACTGTACTTTCAAAACTCAGGTGAACATACCCATTGATTCAGAATTTATTTTGACAATAATTATTGTCTTGCTTATTTCATCGTTGCTGCTGCTGTCAGGAGACACCACCGAGGACTGAACTCAATAACCATGACATGTCTCAAGGGCAGTCATGAAGCAATTATGAAGAATGTCATTAAACGACAACTGTTTTCTAGAAATGACCCCACAGCTGTCCTCAGTGCAGAGCAAGGCGAGGACGCCCTCACGAGTGTATGCTTCATGGCAAGTATGAGAAGAGAAAAGCCGGTGAGAACACCCGCAGGTGAGTGGGCTCGCTTTGTCTGATTTTCTACCATTAGAGCAAATCCTTCGTGGCCAGAGTCTTATAGTAGGAAATTTAATAGCTATCATAAAGTCGGTAATAAACATAAAAGGTCTCAGTCTTCCCACTATGGATACATTGCCTGGTGAAATCCTATGACTTTATAAATGTTAAGACCTATTGAAAATTACATCAAAATCCCATTAAATAGGCTCATTGGAATTTGTATGACCCTATTTTTTTAGCATTATTAGATGAGCAGTTGTTTTTTTTTTATTAACAATGGTGCCATTCAGAACAGTAATCAAAAATGACAACTAATAGTAATGTATGTCAAAAAGGAACTGCACTTCAGCGGGCAAAGCAACACAGGGACTACAAGAGGGAGGAACGGAGAAGCGGGGTGGAAGTGCAGCCACTGCCGTGAATCGTGTGCTCGCAAGCAGCGAGTCAGAAAGCGACTATGGTAACAAGCGGCAGTGACCAGGGAGGTACCGAAGTCGTAAACATTGATGCAATCACGCAGAAGTCAGGAAGGCAGCAGATACGCTAGGAAAAGGAAACCTGCAGAAATTTTTTCTGACCCATTGAACAAACACTAAGCAGCCACTGTATGACACAAAATGTAGCACGTAGACGATTGCTGACCTTTGGTGGTTGAAATACAGCTTGAAAGTCAGATGAGCTGTCCTACACAAGTTGTAGGACAGGGGACCATCCCAGAGAAACTAATGATTAGCCAGACTCAAGGGTCAGGCGGTTTCAAGGCAGATCCTCAGACATGGAGGGTGGATAAGGAATGGAGTAAACAAGCAGATGTGAAGTGGGGGCTTCATCCCAGGAATGAAGCAGAAACCAAAGGTCAGAGAGTTTTGTCAATTTCCTGCTCTTGCTTCTCCCAAGCTGAAGAGGGAGGCCTAGAAAATTCCTCTCATAGGAAGCAACACATCCTAACTGTACAGATGTCTTCTGTAAAGGGGGAAAACTATAACTAGCTTAGAGGAAGAATTAGCTGAGTAACTATACTAAAAATACACAGGCAAATAAACTGGTGTCTCTACACACACAAATTGTGATTTATAAGTTTCCTGCTAACATCTTGCCGCTCAAGATTTTATCGTGTTTTTAACAAAAATAAGGTAAATATTTTCCTAAACTATCTTTATCATCATCTCTGCATTTAAAACTAGCAGGAAGACAATGAACACCAAAAAGGTGAGGCAAAAAACAGTGAGATAAAGATAGAGACGGATATTCATGTTTTCTTGGTAATATCCCTTCAATTTATGTAAATGAACACTCAGGAAAAATACTTAGTTGATGTCCTCCAATAGCTGATCAATATAAGCCCGCCGTCTAATAATGCAGCCATCTAAAAAGCTACTTAATACCTAAGATGCATTAGTAGTAGTTGTTACTGCATTGATAAGAGAAGATGCAGTTCCAGACCAGGAAGAAATGCTAAATCTGAGGTCCAAAAAATACACACTGCAAAATTTCCATCAGTGGTACAGCAGGTAATCAAAAACCTGCAAGTAATCAGGTGTCCAATCACGGCGCAGGGCAGCACTGGAATCAGACGCACCGGCTTCAAACCGTGACCTCCCAGTCACAGCAACACGTGGGAGTACAGTAAACTGAGGGGAGGCTTTGAATTAAGGCATCTTATCATTTGAATATTAAAATAAGTACCATGTCATAGCCTGCTGGGGTAGCTTTTCAGAAGTAGGAAGCTTTTAAAAACTATACTTTGAAGTCAGTGGTCCCAAGACAGCCGACTGATTAGCGAGCGCACCTCCTCCGGACAAACAGCAGCTAAGAACAGGGAACAGCGTCTCCATAACGACACACGAGCCACCGTAAAGGGGGAGAAACTGGTCAGTCTGGGCTCCCACACTGCCCAGCACCACTACCCCAGGCCTGGATGTGGGCACCCTCCCCCAGGCTGATGGGTCTGTCCCCAGGGCGGCAGCCCCCACACTGGGACCAGACCTGCGGCTCCTACAGGTTGGAGTGGAAAAGAGGGGTTTCCGGGGTGGGGGTGGATAGGCGGCTTCCGAGAAGCAGAGCACCCGGGAGCCAGCAGGTGCCAAGGGCACAGACCTGTGCAGCAGGGTCCTCCGTGGAGCCCCAAACGTCAGCGTGGGGTGAGATGGGCGAGCCTCCCCGCGAGCAGGCGGTCGGGGGGTCGAGGGGCAGGCAGGTAGGCAAGCACCCGGCGGGGCTGCCGGTTATACTCTGCCGGCGGGTGGGCGCACGTGTGGGCGCACGTGTGGGCGCACGTGTGGGCGCACGTGTGGGCGCACGTGTGGGCGCACGTGTGGGCGCACGTGTGGGCGCACGTGTGGGCGCACGTGTGGGCGCGGGAGGGGCAGACGGCGCCCGCAGCTGGGCCCTCCACCTGCGCGCAGGCGCACCCCCGCCGCGGGGGGTTTGTAGCAAAACGCTCCTGCGCTGCAATTGCAAAAACCAGCAGGAAGTGAAGACCGTCTAGACATTGGACGACGGTCAAGTCAGATAATCAGTTTCACCACCAAGTCGCGAAAACAGCGCACACGTGGCTGAGCGCAGGATAGACTGAAGTACACCGAGCGAGGCCGAATCCCGGTCCCCACGGTGCTGTGCGTTAGCTGTGGGCCCTCAACTCTCCCAACTCAGTGCCTCGGTCACACTCTCCACGCGGCTGACTGAATTCAGGGCTCCTCCTGACTTGTGGGGCCTGGCTTTCCTCCACTGTGAAGTGAGAGGGTGGGCGGCCGAGCAACAGTCGCTGTGACCTCTCGCCAAAACTCAGGCTCCTGAGTCAACCCGTGGAGGGGTCCCGGACAGCGGCCGGGCAGGGCAGCCAGAGTGGAACAACTCCTCCAGGTGAGTTGGCTGGAAAGACAGTAGTGACCACAGGCGGCGCAGCGGCCACCAGCACGCCACCTGGCTTCCGTGGGTGCCAAACCTCCTGGTCTTCTCTGGCTCACCTGTGTGAGGTCAGCCAGGCCTCAACTGCATCATTTGGGGATGGAGAGACTTATAAACAGGTTCCTAGTAAAATAGGACCCCAAATTGAAGCATTCACTTTTATTTGGATAGTTCACGTGCCAACCTGGCTTGCAATTTTTTCTCCTTTGAAACCGTAGTAATTTTGTTGTAACTTTTTCTGCATGGTATGAAAATACTTCAGTAAAGCACTAATATTAGTTAGGGGTTCTGGTTTTAATGAAATTTTAAGGCAAAAAGTCTTCAATCCAGCATGATTCACTACAAAAGTATAAGTCAAATATAGTACTCCTCAGAGAACTCTTTGCCCAACAGTCCTTCTTTTATTCATTCTTTCAACAGTGGAAACTTCCACCGAAATTCTAAATGTGGGTGTCAACTAAACAAACCGTCTTCTTTGCTCCCCTCCCTTCCCAGCAACACTCCACTAGCCTGTCCCCATCATTTGTTCCTTTCACTCTTTCCGGAGACTGGCAGGCAGCAGCATCCTAGCACTGGAATGCTGGGGTCGCATCCTAACCACACCCGCTTTAACGGCGACGTGACCTGTGCCTCACAGCTCAGTTTCTTGTGTTGTCAAGCTGACAACACCATTGGGAACAGTACCTACTTCAGCAGTTCGCTGTGAAGATTCAATGAACTAATATATTTAGAACATTTAAAATCATGCTAAAACCAAGCCAAGTTCACAATGGATGCCTAATATTGATAGTTATTTCACAGATGTCCATTCTGCTCTATCCAGGCAGGGCCCGTCTGCCACCTCTCCTGTCCCAGGCCATATCACACACCTACTTAAAAGTTCAAGGAAGATGTAAGAGTAATACTCCAACCCTGAATGTCCTCACCAGTCTGCACCCTCTCCAGTTTGATCGGGAGGGAAAATCATTGTCTACAATCACCCTTAACAATAAAACTGCAAAGAAACAGCTACAACTCACAGGCATATATCTATTTGTGGCTCCGATTCTTCCTATCACCTGTGTTAAAATATCACAATATTTCAGCTGTTAATTGAAGCACTCTGGCGTCTTGAGTTATTTTTATAGTCAACTTGAGATGACATGTGATAGTTCAGATTAATGGAAGCTTGTGAGTCAGAAATTCTGTCTCCAGTTAGGGTTATAACTTTTAACATGTGCTAACATGTGATATCTATAGATCATGTGACCTATATTTCTAAAATGGGTATCTGAAACACTGAACGTTTGTCATGGTAATGCTTTATGCTAAATGAAAGCAACACTTTAGTCTCATAATTTTTGGGGAGTTCCAAATGTCTTAATAAAAAGCAGTCACTCTAATGTTTTTCAGATGTCTTCAGCAAACCCAAGGGTATTTAACTAAAATAAGCAAATGCCAGGTGAAATAGGTTTATCAACTTTAACAAGATTTATAAAATGTTGATCATGAGTGAGAAAACAAAGAAAATTGATTTGTGACACAGAAAATTCATCTAGTTTTAGAGTTCCTCCAGTAGGTAAGGAAGAGATTCTCTTTCGTTTAAGAAGCTTTCAGGAAACAATGGGCATAAAGTGTGAACTCTCTAAGAAGGCAGCCTGGGGATCCTTTTAAGTGATGTGAGCAGCTGAGCTCTTAAAATGGGACTAATTAGCTGTTTGATGTACTTGACAGAGAAAGATGTATGCAAGCAGAGAGAAAAGACTGCAGAGATATCCCTGATTGTATTATTGTCCAAAACTTTAATTAATTTCTGGAGAACTATATTTTCCATAATTTAAAACAGTTTAAAAGATGTACAACTAACAGACTCAAAGTGTTTCTTTAGCTAATCACCTCACTGCAGGATGGTGAGAGTTCTCCAGCACATTAGAGACACCCTGCAAGCCGCCCCAGAGCTGCTTTCACAAGCCCTGGCTTTCACTCTTGCTCTGTGTGCTTCTGACAGTGGGAAGCGTGCAGCCTGCCTATGGATAAGTTGAGAATCACCACTCTGCTCCTCAGGTCAGCACAGAGGCAGAAATGACTTGACTTGAAAATGTCCTCTTGGTACTGATGCATCATGAGAGATAAAAATCTAACACTGGTTATGGGCTTAGGAAACACATTTTTCTATTGTTTAAAAAAAGATGGCACACCCTGGTGGGACAGTAGTTTGGTCAACTGCCTCCAGCCGAAGCACTGTCCACCTACATCCTGAGGACCCAGGTTCACATCCCGGGCTGGGGAACAACCATTATGAACAATTAGATGAAATAAATAAAATGATTCTTCCTCCTCTCTCTGCCTGCCTGCCTGCCTACCTACTCGCCTTCATTCCTGCCTGAACCTTTCCTTTAATAATAAAAATGAGTGTTTCAACTAACAGTTCATACAGAAATACAGTTCATAAAGAAAAAAACTTTTTGAATACCAACTGGGGACAACTTTTGAGTCAAAATTAGCATGGCAATGTACATGCATAGTAGAAATTGAAAACTTAAACATGGAAATAAATACGAAGTTGTTTCCATTTATTTTAGTTACACATTGTGCTAACTTTGTTTTCTCTTAGTGCATTTTTTTAAAGTATTTGTGAAGTTTTATAAGAAAGTCCTGACTTCAAAGATCCTTCTGCTAACATATTCAGTAAACTGAACGATCATTAGTAATAACAAAAAAGCAAAAAACTAAGAAAAAACCAACTGAGATATTTGAGGATAATAAACGATGTCTATTTTCATAAGCTAGTAAGAGAGTAATTCAAATGTACTATGTGTAGTCAAGATATTTTACTGAAGGAACTTTGTTAGAGAGAGCCAACCCAACGTTTTTGACAAAATCATGAATGAGATAAATTCTATGAGCTTTTCAGTCTCTACACCGTTTTTATGTTTTGTCTTTGGAAAAAAAAAAAAAAAAAAAGTGCCCATGGGAATGAAGGCAAGTAGGTAAGCAGGCAGGACGAGAGAGGAGGAAGAAGCATTCATTTATTTTATTCAGTGGTTCATCTTGGCAGGTTCGCCTCCCATCCTGGCCCCAGTCTTGAACTTGTGTCCTTGGGCTGTATGGAACCGCACAGGCTGAGGCTGCGCACTGAGCCTCTAAGCCACCAGGGCAGGCCATGCCAAGCTTCTAGACTGTTTCTACGTATGGGTGACCACGGGAAGCCGACTTACTGAAGCATTCCTAGTTGTCCGGTTACTGGGGACACAGCAGAAAGGTAACCGGAGCTCCTGGAGCTCGCATGCTATTTGGAGCAGGGGTTTATATGAACGATACACGTAAGTAACTGAAGCCTTGTGTTAGAAGGCTGTGCATTTTGCCAAGAGAATCGAGCAGCGTCCATTGTGTGGGGGCCGGACCACTCATGTCTGCGGGGACTGGGATGGGGAGAGTTTGAGCAGGGGAGTAAAGAGCATGACTTGCATTTACAGACTCACTCTGAGCTTTGTTGTGATCACTGTAAAGTAGAGCGAGAGTGGAAATAAGGAAACCACTTCTAAGACTATTGGAGTGGTCCACGTCAGAGCTGCTGGTGGCCGGGCCCCCAGGGGCTGGCGAGCGAAAGGCTACAGGCAAACACACGGCTACATCCTAGGGCGATGTGTGGGGCGGACGTGCATACAGTGCCCTCCTTCAGAGCCTTTGACCTTAGCCTTTATCATCTCCTTCTGGACTGGCTCCACCTATCATCCCAGCCTATCAACCTTACTCACTCTCCTGCCTTCTTTCCCAAACAGGCTCAAGCCTCTCTCATTTTAAAAAAGAATATTTTTCCTTTATCCTGTGTAAATATCAGAGAAGAGGTGATGTTTGAGTTGAGACTTAGAGAATGAAAAGTTTAGCAGGCAGATAAAGGAGAAGCATCCAGAGGAAGGACCCAATGCTTACAGGATGCAAGGTCACCGAGGCTTGCAGAGGCAGCTCTTCAGCGCCCCGAGCAGCTGGCCTGCTGGACTGTCCCGCAGAGGGAGGGGAAGAGGGTGATCTGACCCGGCTCACCATGAGCCACGGACACTTCTCACCGAGTCTGTTTTCCCACTATGGTTGGTGCACATGGTACGGGGCTCCAGTTCTTGCGGGAGGAGAAGACACTGCCCTCAGACTGCTGCAGCAGAGCAGAGGAAGGTGAGAAGCGACCCAGCAGGGCCCAGGATGTGCAATGCCAGCAGCCTCTCCGTAGAGTAAAAGGACTCCATGTGTAAATGGAATCTTTGGAAGAGGGCAGGCTTAGACAGAAAGCCACTAGTCACTGGAAAGGAGAGCCTGTGTTTATGGGATGATCTGCTCAGAACACAAGGGGTGCTGGCCAGAGTGGGGCTCTGCTCCAAAGAATCTGGCTTTTAGGTCTTTGTAAATTAACTTATTGAAGGTACATGGTAACATTACACAGGTATAAGGTATGCGTCATCATAAATCAACATCTGCACACAGCGCAGTTTCCACCCACGGCCCCAGGTCAGCTCCCCAAGTCAGCGGCACAGGTATTTCCAGCAGAGCTTTGGGACCTAAATTCAAACTGTAAATTCTGTATTAAGGTGTAATTGACAGACATTACATTAGTTTCAGGTGTAAAACATCATGATTTGATCTTCGTGTGCAATGCTGGAAATGATCACAATAAATCTCCTTCCCATGTATTCTTTAGCAATTCTTCCAAATTTGCAACACAGCCTGACTCCTATGCACCTGGTGCTGTGTACTACATCCTGACATACCTCTTTTAGAACTGGGTTTGTCCTGATTGATCCACTTCACTCATTTACCTCCACCCCAGACTCCTCTCCCCTCTGGGAACCACCAATCTCTTCTTTGTCTCCATGACTTTGGTTCAAACTAGTTTTACAAAGAGGAAGCAATGGACGACTTTCAGGGGACAGGGTGGTGCCTGAAAAAAGCAACTCTCTCTGATAAAATGGAGTTCTCTTAGGGCTGTATCACAATAAGATTTTCCAGGGGTCCACTGGTGGGCCCTGGAAATAGGTGGGCAGACAGTGCAAAATTCTGACAGTGCTCTGTGACTAGATTTGCATTTCAGAAGGCTGCCCATGGAAGCAAAATGTGGATGAGACCACAGAGAGGTTAATTATGTTGACACCAATAAGGGGTTACTGCAGTTACTTCAGACAAAAGCGGTGGAGATTTACAAAGGTACTGGGCGAACTCATGCACATCCATCAATGTAATATAAGTGCTGGGCACAGGAAGGAGACACTAGAAATAAATTTCAGAGAGGGAAACATAACAGTGGGAAATCCTGCCATCAGTGAACCTCCGTAATGGTGAGAGGCTGTCTACATTAAAGTAGCAATTTATTGGGCTGGCGGCTGATGTGACAGCCAGGGGCAGCTTGTTGCCAGGAGGACACCCTTAGTGGCGCTGCCTGTAGGACTTCACAAACTGGGGGACTTACAGCGGGGCCAGTGGCTGCCGTGCATGGCACCGGGCACAATGATATGTGGCTCTGAGCACATGCGGTGAGAGTTTCTGCCACTGACTGGCTGTGGCGTGTGGGGATGGAGACCGATCGGCACTAGTAAGGAAGCACTGAAGAGCTTCACTTAGCCAGAGTCCATCTCCAGAGGCCATGTGTGGCGGCCTTAACATTCCTACCAATCAGCACAGCAAAGCTTGCAGAACATATTTTCACTTTCTAAAAATGCAAACTGCACGCGAGATAAAGTTGCCAAACTCGACTGGAAAAGGGGTGAATGACTGCAGCAGGCTCCAGGTAGAAAGAATAAATCATATGGGCCCAGTCGGAATCTTCTTATGTGTGTCACCAAGAAAGGTGGCTGTGTGTCTGAACCCACAGGCCAGCACAGCATACTCCCTTCACTCAAAAGGAGACAAACCATTGGCAGGAACTCCCAACTTGACTCGATGTCAGCAGCATACTCGCACAGGATTTCTCGCTGAAGGTAACTCGTGTAAAGAAACCATTGGCAGATGTGTCTCAGTAACTCTCAAATACTTACTTTGCATGGGTTTTCCACTCCAGCCACATGGATCCAGGCAAGAATAGATTTCACTTTTCATTTAATTTCAGCAAGCTCTTCCCATCCTGGGAGTTTGAGATTCTGCTGGAAATAAAATTAGAACCTTTAAATGCTCTCAAATGATCAGCTCTTTGACACTGATCCTCATCTGATCAAGACCTTTCCTCCCAGATGTTTCCCAGGAAGACTTACTCACAGAAGGTCACCATTTCCCAGCTCTTGAGGATCATTTTGTTTCAGCACTCTTGATTTGGGACATACGCAGGTGCATGACAAAGAGAGGAGGATACCCTTTCTTAAGCTCGATTTAATTCTCTGAAATGAGTAAAAGGTCACACTGGGGAAGCAGGCGCTTTGTGCATTTGAAGTGAAAGCCAGTGCTTTAGCTTTGAATTCCAGGTGGCCCGGTAAGGACTGGAATGCATGGTTTGGACTGCTCCCTTTCAGTCACCTCTGAGGGGAGATGCCAGTTTGATTTACAGGACTGAGACAGGCTCCTGGGGGGTTGCTAGCAGGACAGGTGCTGGACTGTGACTCAGGGTACTCACTGCTCTGTCATCTTGAATGGGGGTCCATCTGGGAGGGCTTCTGCTTGGTCTCCGAACTCTTCACAGCGTTTCTTCCCACCTCCATGAGAAACCGCATTCTCTCTTTCTTGTACCTGCTACAGGGATGAAGGGATGGCGAGGGGACTGGCAAGAGCATGATGAGCAGTGCCAAACACAGTAAAAACAAATTAGAAATTAACTGAAAACATATTGAACATTGTGATGCAGAAACAAGGGAACACAAACGTGGTCAAATCAAAGGCCTGACCTGGTTCAACAGACCTACTTCAAACCCTGTGCCAACGCTAAGACTGTCAGCTGCCTGACACCTATCTTCGTACTTCAACATGAACCCCAGGTCTCTTTTCAACACTTTTATTAAGAAAATCAACGTTAATAGCTTTTCAAGCCCATTCATTCCCCAGAAGTTCCAAAAAAACGCTTAAAAGAATGTCTACTTCCACATGAAGGACTAGACAACACACAAACTAAACTTGTGAGACATACCATCTTGCATACCTTTGTAACATCCGGATTAGACTATGGCAGCGCTCCCCTCGGGGGGCAATTCTCAACGACCACCCAGGAGACCGCCCCACAGGGAGAGCAGCCTGTGGAAAGAGGCTGGGGACTTCCACTGTGTCGGCACTGCCACAGCAGCCCATTTTACAGCATAATTAAAAATCCGCACCATGGAATGTGACTCCGGCTTCGTTGGGGACAGCGTCTCGCGTCTCCCCTCGGGCCCAGCAGGGCCACTGCAGGGAGAACGCCAGCAGCATCTTACTGCATTGGTGTCATAAACAGACACATTTTTTTTAATTGCCAGTAATTAAGCAGAAATGTAATTTACTAAATAAACACGTGTTTATGTATCAATTTAATTAAATCAATAAAATAAAGTTCAGGAAGATGTCTGATAGGGGTTCCTAAAGGTAGTCACAGCCATATGGATGTTTTCATTGTAGCTTAGCCAAGGTCAAAGGTCAGAGGGTTTGCATAGAAAGCAAACTCCGATTTCTCTATGACATCCATCATCTGCTTTGTACATTTTTGGTGCACAGAAATTTGGTCTCCACTCTAACACATCACCGCTCCTGCTCAGCCATAGTTAGGGACTAGGCTTTGGACTGGAAAGCAGGTAGCCAGTCTCTTACTTTGCAGCTATGCCGGTCCGAGTCCTCACTGCCTTCCCCACACTCGGTGAACGTGCCTGTGTGTGTCTACAGGTGGCCCTCAGACGCTACAGACACCAGACATCAAAATGCCTGCAGCATGCAGCGTCAGCCCCCACGAGCCATGCGCGGTGAGCATTTCTCCACTATGCGGATAGTTTTTGTAAAAAAATAAAAAGGACCTAAAAACAGGTTTCAACTTATTCATGTAGTAGAAAAATAATTTCTAAAATAAATTAATTTTAAGAAACGCATCATAGTCCTTCATTTTTAATGTAAAGTTTACCTAATTGTTTTGAGGTTTGGAAGGGGGCAGATTTTGCTATGCAGTTTTGGGAGAAGGATTTGTCTATGTCAGAGGCTAGTGAGAAAATAAATCTCTTTGACACATGGGCCAGTGGGGTTGAGCCTTTCTTTTAGTTCTCTTAAATAAAGAGTTGAAGACAAGACTAGATTTAGTTTGACTGATGGCAAAGTCCAATTACCATTCTGTTTTCACCAGGCAACTTGTTCTCAATAAGAGTAAATAATTTGAATAAACAGTTAATAGTCATCTTTAAAACATAAGGAAATCATTATATGAAGCCCTTCAGGATTATTAGTAATTGCAAATACTTAAAAAGTCTACTTTCTTAATTTCCACTTGGAGATGTGAAAACCTAACTTACCCAGTTCGTCTTTATGGGAAGTGTCATGTGACCACAGAACAGCGAAGCCAGAACCACAAAAAGATGGCAGAGTCTTGAAGGATCCCTCAAAACAGCAGTCCCAGCCTGCTGGCGGAGGAGCAGTTGCTCAGCTGCCTTTGGCCAGCTCAGTCCACACACATCCCAAAGACCTGGGTTTGTGTCCTGGCGTCGAGGAAACAACCAAGATGAATAGCTAAATAAAATAAATTAATAGCTGCTTCCTCCTCTCTCTTCCTGTCTGCTCACCTCAGTCCTACCTGAACCTTTCCTTTAAGAAATAAAAAAAGCAGCACTCCCCAGGCAAGCACAGAAACAGTCCATCTACAAATAACATCTGGACTCCACCAAATATAACCCTTTCCATTGCAAATAATTTATTTCATTTTCATATTAAGCTGAGAAACAGAAACAATGACTCCAAACCCCACTCTAATCCACTTAACAATCTCCATATTAAAAAAACAGGCTTTTTTCATATCTACATCTGCTCATATTTTTATATGCTGTCATTAATATATAGTTCGAGTTTTGGAAGACAGTCTATATTTGTAAAGTTGAAGCTACATGTTATAATTTATAAGATGCATTTTTTTTAGATTTAAAAATATTTTAATTATCTTAAATAGCCCCAGAAATGGCAAATTGAATTATGAAATAAAAGCAATACCAATTCTTAAATGTTAAGCAATAATCCAGGCAGTTTTCAGTCATTCAACAGTAAATTGCACATAATTACTTGATTGACAGCATCTCTATATGTGTGTGTCTGTTGGAGAAGGGCACGTGGGAGAGAATATTCACTCAGTTTTTGTTTGAGTATAATTTAAAGACAAATATAACAGATTCTCTGCTTTACTGTTTATTTTGAGTGTGGATACTAAGCTATTTAATATATGCCTGAGCTTTGAAGTGAAATAGATATGAGTCTGAATTTCAATGCAATCACTTGCTCTCATGACTGAACAGATAGTTAAAATTCTTAATTCTCATCTTCTGGTTTGTAAAATGCTCACTGTTCTATCTGTTATTAAGAGTTGTTTTAAACATTGGTGACACTGAGCACTGTGTGTGGGTCACAGAAGATACTTACTAAATAATTATTTCATATCACCTAGTTTTAGAAAGAGAATAAAGTAAAATATACTTACGCTAAACAAAATTTAACTTTACTCAAGTGAGTCCAAAGGCATTTCAGAGTCTTAGTACTTTTTGCAAAGCATATTTATAGCCCACTCAATTTTAATAGTTTTAATAGTACTGAGCCCTAGCTTTAAATAATAATGACTTAAAAAAATTAAACACTTCATTTTTTAGAGAAGCTTTAGATGCACAGAAAAAGAAAGGGGAAGGTACAGATTTTAAAAAGAATGCAAGAAAGGCCTTATTTCATTGGTGAGTGTTTGGAATAACTGTATTCTAAACAAGTAACAAATAGGGAAACTAGATTTCTTAAACATTCTTACATTTTTCTCCTCTGTCTTATAGTCAATATTCTCTGAAGTGGGCTGCAATCATCTGTGTTATTGTAAGCAAACTGTAAGTTCCTTTATGCACCTCAGTCTCCCCATATATAAAATCGTGTCTCAAACTAGGTCATTTTCTAGCATTAAACTTACTACTTTTCTTTTTCAGAAACAATTCAGGAAAAAATCAAAACTGTTAATCTGTAGGTCTTCAAAAGGCAGCTATTTCTGCCACGTGCCAATAGGGGATACCAGGAACCAAACCACAGCTGGTGAAGGAGAGTTCACTTGCCTCCTGCATTTGTTCTACAGAATTAGGGCAGAAGAACTGAATGACAGTGGGTTGGTTCATTTTAAAAAAGGAAGAAAGAAAACCACCATTAATCAAACAGCCCAGAGAGAAACTCCTTAATAGAAGACTAATCTAGCACCTTCTAGGGCAAAGGAATTAAAGGTCACTAGTCCAACTTTTTCCACATGTGTTGAGTTTTACTCCCCTGCTACAATTCTGCCTTTTGTGATGAATTCGCAATCTTCAGGAAATGATCTCAGTTGTAAAAGGAAGATTGTGTTCTATTCTGCATCCACTTCCTGCAGAAAACATTTCAATATCTGTCTAAGAAAAAAATATGTGTAACATTCTGCCTTCAAAAATATACAGGTTAAAAAAAAACACAAACACAAAAAACCCTATTCAATCACCAACACATTGTAGTCAGTAGCCGTGTTTCAGACTACAAATCATAGTGAAAGCCAGTTCTATCTATATAACCCATAAAATGCTTTTAACTCAATATTGCTAGGAACATTCTATTCCAGATTTGAAAGGATTTCCCTATTATTTTCTACCCCAAAGATTAAGTATTATATAATGACCAAAAAAATAGATACCGCCTTGTTTGTTAAGAAGACCTGTCTTACACTCTCCTAACATTAGAGCCAGATTTCATGGTCACAGGAAAACAAAACTCACATAATGGAGTGGTTATTAATTCAATAAATCCAGCAGCTCCCCTGCTCTGGGCAAAAGGCAAAGTTAAAAGCAGCTGTTCATTGACGACATATGGGACATGGCCAGGGCGAGGGAGCTGCTTTAGCACATCATCCACCACTTTTAAGGCTGACTGCACTCAATTTCTTAGACAATCTACACACCATTTTCAGTTCTGTACCTCCATAATTTATCACAATACCACGAGCACACAGAGCGGAGGGGAAAAATGAAAGCAATTTACAGTATTGAGATGAAAGTAGCTGGGTGGACGGAGAAGACCTACTATGTAAATCATATCCACAACTTCAAGGAATGTTGACATAATATTCTGGAATTAATTTTTCCAGCATTCCTATGTAGGTCACACAAAGGTAAATCTAGTTTCTCCTCCCTAACTCTTATATCTGGAGTTGTTTATCAATATGTTAAAGAGGAAATTGATTTTGCCTCCTACAAGGACAATAAGAACCTTATGTGTAAAACTTACCAATAACAATGAAAGGAATCCGCTGAAACATTAGCATGCAATCTTAATATATGTCTCCCAGTTAGAGGTCAGGGGACAAGAGCAATAAAAGAAAAAAAAAAAAAAAAAAAAAAAAAAAAAAAAAAAAAAAAAAAAAAAAAAAAAAAAAAAAAAAAAAAAAAGCACAGACAAATAAGGGGTAGCAGTCTATTTGAAATAGTGGTCTGGATTATTGTAGACTAATGTCATTATGTCTTCCTTTAAAATATGTCTCTAAACTCTGCCTCAGATACACGGAAGTAAATCATATTGATGACAAACACCTTAATATTGAACATTTTAATAAATGACCTTTTTTTATAACCAAAGAGGGTGCATTTCATGTGGGAAACTGTTTTTATAGTCTGAGAAAAATAGTATGCTGATATCTTCACTACAAATGAGGCTAGTCCATCATTAATGTATGAATGCACCTTCCTATCACCGTCTATCTCTTCTTGGTGCAGATGGAAGCGGGACAAGGGCAAGATGTTCGAGAATGTCTCCAAACAAAAGGTAGCAGACAAAAGCCAGAACATGCAAGAACATTCTAAGACTCTTGTTGAAGGCTCTGCTGCACCTGATTTCCTGAAGGCATGCAGGATGGGGGATCTGCCATTTCATATAGAAGGAAGAATATACCTCAGCAATGAAACAGGTGCCAACATGCTCGAGATATTTCTCTTGTTACAAATAAAATAAGTGAAACAATTCCTGGTTCTTTTTATCTGAAACAAAGCAAAATGTAGTTTGCTTAGCATAGATGATTTGGAAAAGTAAAATAAAAACAGCTTCACAATTGCTGTTTACTGATTACTGTGTAAGTTACAGGTTCTTGTCTTTCATGATTTATCTTTTTCATGTAAATATGGAAGAAATCTTTTTATATTAGTGATGTTAAATTTCTTTGGCATAAATATTCTGCTTCCCTTTTTCCCATATGCATTCACTATGCTAAGCGCTTGATGGATGCTTTTACTTATTCATCAGAAAAGCCCTTATGTAGCAGCTACTGTGCAGCAGTAACAACGGTTTTCTCATGACCTTGACAGGTGAGAAGATCGACGCCTGCAGAGGTTACGCGGATGCCTGCGGTCTACCTAGAATCGCAGCGTAGGTTTTCTAATCTGGATGTGCCCATCTCGAAGTCAGGGCTCTTGACCACTGGGTCTATTATCACTACAGGTGTTTTTTTATTTTCATATGTAAAACTATCGATTTTATGAAATGGGTTTAGTCCGATCACTTTTATGCTTAAAAGAACCTTCCTTCACCCTGTGATCAGATATAAAACCATCTATATTTTTCTTCTAGTTCTCTTATTTCTTCCTTTACCTTTTACTTCTTTATCAACCTGCATTTTGTTTTGGGACATAGTAGAAGCACCTTTTGTTACTAATTAATATAGAATTATTTAATAATCGATTTTTCCTTGGTGCTCAGAAATGCTGATCTGTCAATAACAGTGATTTCATGTTTTGTCTACACTAATTATGTGATAAGATCAAACAGTTCAAATTCCTTACTCCTTTGTTTTCTACTCTTTTGTCCATTTTCACCTGTATTTTTCATATAATCTTTACAAGTGTTTTAGAATGTTATAAAAACTCTCAAAATTTAAGGGAGAAGTACACTAAGTTTAGAAATAAATTTGATGAGAAATATGTTTCCTTGAACAGTGACCTTAATTACAAATAACTCATAACTATGTTTTTTTTATCTAGTTATTTTTATAGGTTTGATGTGACTCTTTAAGTCCTTTGAAAGGTTAAATGAATTCTATTTTCTATTCTACTTTGTTTACTTGTTTATTGACTAAATCAAAGAATTATAGGTTTAGACAGAATTTATTTCTCCTTATTTCATATATCCCTATTTTTCACAAAAATTAGTTTTATGCATTTCATAATTCTATACTTTAGCAAAGACTTCACCCTTTTTTATAACAGTAAGAATTTAAAGGTTACCTGTGGATTTTTTTCTTTTAAGTAGATAAAGTCACTTACTTACAGTGTTTTAGGAACTTACTATGTTTCAAGGGCAATGTTTATCTGGAGGTTAAAAACAGGAATAATTACAATACCATCAATAATGAGACTCTTAATATGTGCCCGCCATTGTTCTAAGAGTTTTACTCCTTTAATCCATTAAATAGTCCAGTTATCGGAATGTTTTATCACCACTCGCCCCAGTTTATAGATGAGTGGCCCTTCTCACCCACATTCTTATGGCCAGCACGTGGCAATCCTAGAATTTTAAACCAGCGCAGGAGCTCCGGAGCCTGAACGAACCTCGGTGCTGTCCGTCCCATCCAGAGCGCCTCACTTCGGTGTAAAGGACTCGCCTGCACAGATATGGTTCCAGCTCCATGGCACGCCCCAGCTCTGGTGACAGACCGCTGATGGACACAGAAAGAAGTGTAAGCTGTGTGGGAAAGTCAGGACTGACTTCGTGGATGAGACACACACACTGAATTCTGAGGGCATCAGCAGCAGAGTCCCTTGGGAGCACAAGAGAAAGGAGGATGTTTGCGGCAGCGCCCAGGGCGTGTGACAGTGGCCAGCTGGCAGAGCAGGGGCACAGAGCCCAGAGTGCTGCGGGGAGGCCAGGGGGACCAACCAGAAACCTAAGGTGCACAGTGGCTTCATGTCCGTTAAGAGTCCAGTTAGGAATTCCGGCTGGTCGCGAGGAAGGTCTTAATTCATATTCATGCTGTCAAAGAATATTCTATACATGTACCATTGCTTAGCGATCTCATTTCTCTAGAAATAATTAGATTCAGGAGGCCACGTGGTCAGTTGGAGACGAGAATGAGGACAACCTCTGTAAGGACTCCACTTGTTTCTCTAGTTGTCAGAAGAATGACAGTCACACTGTTTCCTAAGTGCACCAGATAATTTCAGCACCACGGTCGTCCTAAGAGTGAGGAGTCTCTTGGAGTCATTTCCATCAACGAAGAAAAGAAGACTGTAAATGATGATTTGCTCAAACCTAGAAAGTTACCTAAAATAGACTGGAGTTCAGTCATCCTGTAAGTGCTTTCAGCAACCTGTATGCCAAATAACACCAATTTCCAGGGCAATGTGGAAAACGAGGAGAAAAGAAAACTTAGCTTATGCTGGCGGGGCCTCGTGTCTCAGGATTCATCTCCAGCGCACTCTGGGGCGTTTACTGTGAGTGCACCAGGTGAAACCAATACTCCCTGAAAAGTTCTAAAATCATCTGTTGATTGTGGAATTGAAGTGTCAGATCTTTTAACAAGCAGGGCTTTCATTCCCCAGGATTTTGGCACTCCACATTTCAATCTCTGTAGAAACCATAGACTTGATCTAAGCAAAGCAATCTTGAATCCATAGCTAGGTTTATTCCACTGATTAGGGAGACAGAAAATTTGCATTTATACTTTTAGCAATTCCTCTCTAAAACAGACCATTTAAATGTTTTCTAAAGTTTCCACTGTGAGAAGTATCTCTAGCATCTTATGTATCTAATTAAGATAGCTATTTGAAATACTTTCTAAAATGTTATAAGTAAATTACTTTATACATATACTTTGAGAGAAAAAGTTAAGTTTAGACCGATTTTCTGAATACCTCATGTTACCTTTAGATTTAAATATTGTCATATGAAAGAGAATGCATTCTTCTATTTTAGTTCCATTCGGGTAAAGGAAGTTAATGGGTTATTTTCTGATGGCTTTAGTTTCTTCAGACGGTCCTTCATCACTCTGTAAGTTACTGAAGGTATTTTGGTTTCCCAGACAGAAGCTGGGGTGGAGGGCATTAGCAGAGAAGGCAAGAAGCCAAATGTCAGGCGATAAATGTATCAGAAACCACAAACACTAACACAGCGACTACTGTGAGCCAGCTTTTCTAAGTGCTTTACTTAGAACAGAATAGTTAATCCTTCTAAGAAAAAATGAGGTAGTTGTTGTCATTTTACATACAGCAGAGAGTGGCAGAGATAGTCAGTGATTTGCCAAAGGTCTTTACCAGGGAGCTCCTGATGGTGGGTAAGCTCACCAACTGTGCACTGCCTTCAGGTCAGCAATATGAATAAAATGAGTATTAAAGTGAAACTTAAAAAGCTCTTTCATAAATCTTAGAACATCTTTTGAGGCTAGATAATTAACTACACAGTTCTGCTCATGGAAAACACCAATACTAATTCAAAAACAATACATAGGCCACAGAATGAAAAATGCCCTATAGGCTGGAAATGATGTTCTACCAGTCACATGATTACTAACCAAAGAAAACTGTCCATTGCAAATTAGAGACTAGTCAAGTTTTCTCAATAGCTGTAGGAATTTATGACAAACCAAAGAATTTTATTTAAATTACTACCGGGGAGGTGGCCTTTACAGGCAGGATGTAAGGTATTTAAAATTAATTTCATGTCATGGTTTAATTACTAATGAATTTGTGCTTTGAAAATCAGATGACAAAGATCATACCTATCTAATTTCATTGGGAGTATTAGTCATTGAATTAGTTAATTAAGAATATTACACAATTTAAATTTTATTATTAGTCTCTGTGCAAGTACTTTTTTCAATTTTCATAAACTACTCCCCTCCTTCAAAATGTTTTTGGGTAATAAAAAACAAAAGTTTAATAATAATGTTTAGTTTCTTACTTTTAATATGAATTTTGTAATAAGTCATTTATTATTATTCATCATTTCTCTGGAGATCAGTGTTATCATAACTCTATTAACTACCTAATTGATTAGTTGTAAGAATCAGTTGAGATAACATATAAGTAACTGCTTAAAACTAAGTATTGTAGGTATTAAGTACTGTAATTATTGAAGATGAAGTTGTTTATTTCTCTTACATGAAAATACATAAAAATTTATTCTTGTGTTTTTGTAGGTACAAATATTCCTTCCACTAAATTTCAAGGAAACTAAGGAAAGGTACTTTTTATATGTTCCTTCAGTTATAAAACTACCTTTATTTCTCCACCAAACTGAAATACATACTCTCCGAAAAACAAGAGATGACAGCTGTTAGACACCAGCAGGTGCTTTCTGATTGCTTCATCTCAAGGGTCAGGTGGATCTTTGTCACTGAAAAGATATTCTATGAAGCACTCGAACTCTTAGAAACGTATGTGATTCTTCTGTATTCCCTTTGACATATAGTAAGGTCAAGTTTTATACAGAACAAAAGTATGCATAACTACTTAAAAATGAGCTACTACCCACCTCAACTGTCCTGAAGGGACTGCCACAGAGCCTCAAAATTCTGATTTGAGAAAATGCAGGTTATACATTTTAAGAATTCACAGGAAGTTAATATGTGAGTTAAATTTGGAGGATACAGGTTGTATCCTAACCTTTGAAAAAAAATTTTATCTTTGTTTTCTATTTTACTTACTTTATCACAACATAAATAATAAGAATAGTGCCATCTCTCTTTCAGACTAAAACATCTATTTCTGCCTAACATTTATGGTAAGATTATCTCCTTTTTAAAGAAAATTCAGGTGAAATTAAGTTCCATGAAATCTTGATGGCATATAAACATATACATTAGATTTTACAGCATGAGAAAATAATAATTTATGATATTTAACTGAATGTTTAAATCTCCAATAAGATAAAAACTACTGATTGAAACGAAATCTAAATTGAGAACTTATCAAGCTTGTCAATTTAAACTGTACTGTTCTTACACGAAATCAAACTCATATTAAGTCTGGATTCTCCAGAGAAACAAAACCAACAGGAGGGAGAGGGAGAAAGAGAGAGGAAGAGAGGAAGAGAGGAAGAGGGGGAGGGAGAGAAACTCACACAGTTCTGAGGGCAGAGAAAGTCCAAGACTTGGAGCTGACAAACAGGAGACCCCTGAACTATTTTGTGGAACAGAGTCAATAGTCTAGTCCCAGCCCTAGGCTGAAAACCTCAGAACTATAAAAATCAATGGTGTAAGTTTTAGTCCGAATCCAAGCTCAAAAGCAGGAAAGACTGATGTCTCAGCTCCAAGAAAAGTATAAGGGATGAATGCTCTTACTCAGCCCTCTTGTTCTGCTCAGACGTCCAGTGGGCTGAGACACCATACTCTCATGGGGAGGCAGCCCTCTACTCGTTCCACTCGTTCCAGTGCTCTGTTCCACGTAAGGACAATCTCATGTGCCTGGTCTAATCCAGTGGACCCTGAAGGCCTTGGCTACTTGAGCTGACACTCAGGAGTATTATGAGCCACCAAGTCCCGATATGAAACACCCATGGAAGATTATCTGTTGAATAATTATCTGTTAGGGTTACCCTTGTGTCTTCATGAAATCATCTAATTTACGCCTTACTCTCTTGTAAGGTCTGATCAGTGCTATTACTGATCATTTTTATGTGAGAAAACTGAGGGTAGGGGAGGGTTTCCCTGCAAATCACATGCTTAATCAAAGAGAGGAGTGATTTGAATTCGAGAGTGTTTGCCTCTGAATCACATCTGTTCTCAACAAGGACATAGTTCCAGTAAATGAAAGACAAACTAAAGTTTAAACTAATATTGAATATAAATAAGGAAACCCCACATTTTATTCATTTTATTAGAATCTTTCCAATGGCATAAATCCTAATGAATGCTTGAATTAGGGTATTTAGAGCTCCAAATTATTAAGTTGCTATATTTTTCACATATAAACTATACAAAATATTTTTAGATTAGTACTCTTAATGTAGTGTAATATTGTGTTATTTATTGTGTTTCAGAATTCTATTACTTACAGTGGTCCACCAAAAAAAAGTATTATTTCTGGTACACATTTTCCCTTTCACTTTAAAGAAAGATTTTTCCATGAAGTCATATCAATCAGACAACTACCTGGGTAGCTCACATTAAAAATGGGCCTGTTTAGCTAACTCTGTCATCTCTGTCTTCCTCAACAGCTGTGATTTACCAATTCCTAACTTTATACACAGGAAAACAGTTTATAATACCTTACCAGATAGACTCAATTATCTTCAAAAACAGAAAATTTGAAACAAAGAAAATTTCATTATTCCAAAATTTTCAAGAAACTGAAGAGAAAACAAAAAGGAAAGGTGCTTTTCAATACCCTGTAAAGGAATTCTTTTGGTATCACTGTCTTGCTGGATTTCTCTCTTTGACAAGTGATTGATCAGAACACTCACTTTGTAAAAGTAAGTGTTAGAAATGTGAATATGAACTTCTTCAAACTCTACGAAGTTTTGCTCACTGAGTACTGACCACAGCACTTGAGACCGGACAGCTTCATTCACACATTCCACTGACAACACCTGCTCAGGAAAGTAGGCTCACAGTGTTATTTTGTGTCCTCTGTGTATCTTTCCAAGACTCAGGTCCTGAAATGTGTACAAGATTTCTAACTTAAATTATTGCAGCACTATTATGTATATGAGCTTATGTCCACATTTACGGACACAGAAGAACCATTCTTACTGTTTCAGTAATCAAAGATTTGATCAACATGCCCAGAATATTAAGTAGAACATTAAGATCACAAAACAAAGTGGAATAGATATAAACATATAGACATAGATGGAAATAAAATATGTAGATATCTCTGTATCTAAATATGTATCTAATTATCTATATGTCTGTTAGAAGATTAAAGAAATCCAAAAGAAAATGGCATTGGAATAACCAGTGGTTACATGTGGATGCTGGTATACTGGTTATATATTTGGTCTGTATTTTATGTTCTATATATTCTAAATTTCTATAAGCAATATATGCTCATTTTGCATAAGAAAACATCACTTTAAAATTCTGTCTTATCATGCGATTGAAGCAGCTAATATTCTCTTATTTCCAATCACATTCCCAGTGTCTGCGCATGAGTAATGAAGCAAACCAAATGTCATGGCTGAAATCACAGTGAAAAAGTCTTCTGTAAATACCTCCATCGCTTTTCCAATATTACTTGCAAAAAGAAAAGAAAAGAATGCATTTATTCAATACTGTCCAAAAAGTGAAAGAATATACTGCAGACGAAAAAAAAAACTGGAATGAGAGGAGGAGCACTGATAGGGTGTTATGTGTTCCTCTCTGCAGTGGTTTTAGTGAACGTTCTATGAACACTCAAGCCAAGTCTAAAGACTGGCAAGATGGTGGGAATTTCATGTTGGTTAAAGTGTAGAATTCTAACAAATCATTTATCTCACAAAGGCTAACAGAACAAACTCTATTGCTCCACTGGGCAAATAGAGTCATTTAATACAGATGGTGCAGATTGTAATGCTGGAAGCTGGGAAAATAAGGGAATTCATTCTGTGCCTCACACTCCCTAAAATGGTGTCCCTTAAAAACGAGCAGTAGTGAGAGAGAAATTTCTTGTAACCAGATATTGGCTTCAATGTTTCTTGCATTCCAGTTTTCCCACAGCTGAGGCCATTCCTCATCTTTCAGGATCTAAGATGTGGTTCAGCTTCTAAGATTCTGCTTATAAAAACTGGTTTCTTGGCTCCTGTCATCTGTCAATGCCATAATTTAAAGATACTACATCAAGCATCAAAGTAGCAGGTGGCCAAAAACCTAAAAAACATACAACTGAAATGTTACAATGCGTAGAGGGCTCTCTGAAAGTCAGAATGACCATGGACAGTATAGCTGAGCGCTGTAACGTCTTGATTAAAAACAGATTAAAGTCCATTGTAGGTTTCACCAAAAACGTTAACAAATGTTTCAGATCTATGAAAGGCACTGTGAATTAACTAGTGTCACTGTGTATCAAACACTCAGTGTGCTCCTAAAGTAATCACGGTCCTAAATTAAATATTTGTCATTCAGCCATTTTTTTTTTTCCTTTTTATTAGACCAGTAAGGTCCCTAAAGAACAGAGCCTTCTGTGCATATTTAGAAGATTATATAGTCTCATATTATAAGCATTCTTCTGTTACTTGGTCTTTTTCATTTAATCTGAATTAATGAATTTAAAGTCTGCTTGTATACATGGAATTATTTCTACTGTTTTATTATCTGTTCTCTGAGTATCCTACTTTTCATGCTTTTTTTGCATTCCTTTGGGTTAACTTTTTTATTTTACTCTCTAATCAATTCATTTAACTACTTTGTTTTGTGGTTTCCCTTCATTTTTATTATGCATACTTACAATATAAAGCCAATTGCACTCTATTTTTATATTTTTATGAACAATAAAATGGTAATATCTTAATGCCATCCTGTGTTATCCTCAATATTATTCATCACTGTTGTAGCACACAGTCAGGATGTTCAAGTTTACCTACACACGCTTGAATTTCTTTCCTTGCTATTTACTCTTGCATCTCAGTACTCAGTTCAAAAGTCAATTTTTTCCTTTTTCTTGAAAAACACTCTTTATTCCTTTAAAAAGGTTGGAGGGAAAACTTTCCACTTTCAGTGTGTCCTTTTATTTTTTTCTCTCACTTAATTGATGAGTTAGCTACATGGAGGCATTTTATTGTAAACTATTTAAAATAATATTCTGTGGTTTCTACTGCTGCTCTGAGAGTTCTGTCATTCCTCGGCAGGTAACGTGTCTTTTCTCTCGAGCTGAATTTTTCCCTCCTCATGTAGACAGATACTTGTTGAGCTTCTTGTGTGTGTTGGGTAGTTGCAGAAACCATGGGGACAAAAGGTGAGTACGGTACACTGCTGGTCCAGTGACAGGCATGGGGGGGTGGGTGAGGACGCACTGACTTGGCTCCACACCTGGGGGTCCCACAGAAGCTACACGGAGTTAATGGAGCAGAGTCTCTGTCACTCTACCCTCCCTGGTTTTCAGTCTTCTGAACTTGAGGTCCCAGGAGATTTCTTTTACATTCTTATAACCTCAAATGTCCCTTTAGAGACTTATTGTTGAATTTCAGCACGTATTGCTGTATCCAGCATTGCTAAATGCTTTTCATCTGGAGAGATTTGGGCTGGGGGTTGGGGGGGAGGTGCCAAACAGAAGTCCTACTCTTTGATTTTATATTCTCAAAAGTTATTTTCGCTACTATAGGGCCAATAATGCTACTGCCCTACCAGAGTCCCACTTAAACACCTTTCAGAACACCACTTTTATCAGTTATGACCAAGTTTAAGTATTTTTAATTGCTGGTAAGTATGACTAAAAATAGAATGTGAATACAGTAAGGTACTGCTAGAGACATTATAGACTCCAAAATATCTAAGCGTTCAATCTGTGACCTTCATAAGATCAAATGCATTACCACCCCCAAGCATTATGACTTGTATTGACATTTTTCTCCATTAAAAAGTAAGTTGAAAGATATCTCAGACTCCATGTGAGAGGCCTGGAAGCTGCCACTCCATCCTAACAAGGGAAAAAGAGAGACAGACTAAAAAACCAAGAGATCTTTTTGGATGCATAAGAGAGAACACTGCATAATGCAGCCCCGAAGGTTAGAGAGGCAGGCAAGTGATGTAAAGACTCAGAGCTTCCGGGAGCAGGGACAGAGGAGCAGAAACTGCCCTGGGTGCCAGTGCCCACAAGGAAGGCGTGACCTGAAACTGTCACATACTGAGGGCCCTGTGTGGACAATTTGCAGAGAGAAAGCCCAGGGGTCCATCCTGGAGAGGTTTCTCACAACACTGAGGTTCATCTACAGGGTACAATCAGGTTTTCACAGTCAGTCCTGGAGAGAAATTATACTCTGGCAGATGGAGAGAAAAAGAAACCACTTTGAAATATGCCAGAACACCCTGATATCCTCAACAAGACCAGCTCTTAGGAGAAAACTAGTTAACAAGAGCCTGACAGACTGGAGTATTATTGGCTCTGGTGGAAAGGAAATTCCCAAATCCAGGACATTCAAGCCTTCCATGTGGGAAAAGGGAAACACCCTTCATGACTTAGGATTTGGGACTAGATGCTTAGATTTGACACCGAAAGCACCAGCAAGAAAAGGAAAGAGTCCATAAATTAAAATTCCTTAAAATTAAAAAACTTTGTTCATCAAAGGGCTTTGTCAACAATGCACAAATGCAACCTACAAAGTAGGAAAAATACTTTCAAATCACAGGTCTATTAAAGAGTTTAACAGTCAGGATGTATAAAGATCTCTCACAACCCAACAATAAGAAAGACCAACAACCCAACCAGACAAACATTAACAGACATTTCTCCAAAGAAGATGCACAGACAGCCAGGTATATGAAATGAGAAAAAGAGAGAAAATTCAAGTCAAAACCATAATGAGATATCACTTCACATCCATGAGGACTGCTTTAATTAAAGAACAAACAAGCAAAAATAACAAGTGTTGGCACTGACATGAACAGAAACCCACACGCATTGCTGGTAGAAATGTGAAATGATGCACACAACAGAAACAATTTTGAAATTCCTCAAAAAGTTAAACATGAAATGACTGTCTGAGCCAGCATTTCCTCTCCTACATATACACTCAAATGAAAAGACTCGTCCACATGAGAACAGGTACATGGATATTCACAGCAACACTATCTATCACAGCCGCAGTGGAAACAAAGCAGCAGCCATCGACAGACAGATGAGTGAATAAATTACATACATACAATAGGGTGTCATTCCATCTGCACAAGGAATGAAGTACTGACACACAGCTCAAAAATACTGTGCTAAGGGAAAGAAGTCATGCATGAAAGTCCCTTTGGTTCATTGTACCTTCTAGATGATCTGCAGGAATAGGAGCCCCCAGAGAGAGGAAAGCAGTTCCTTGACTACCAGGGGATGAGGGTGATGGGAAGGGGGTAATTAGTTAACTGGCACCAAATGTTTTTCTGATGGAAAAGTTCTCAGTTGGCGGTTGCAGAAAACTGTGAAAACAATGTCGTTGTACACAGTTCACTACATAATGTATGCATTTCATCTCATAAAAGAAAATTCTAGAAATCTAAAAGCCAAAAGAGAAATGGAGAATGCCTTTGAAATGCTCATCAGTAGATGAAATGGAGGTGAGCTTCAAGATGGGTCAACAGAGTCTTAAACGAGGGGAAAAAAGGGGGAAGGAAAAGCTGAACAGAATCCAATCGGGATGATTTCAAAGATAAAACAGTTCGTCATTGAAATACTCAAAGGAAAAGAAAGAACTAGAACAGACACAGGAAAGAAAAAGGGACAACTGGACATGACACATGGTGTTTATTTTTAAAGAACTTATGATTGAGACAGGAGCACAAGTGTTGTGCCCTGTAGGAAATCCGTCCAGAGAGCGCAACATGGTGTGGGAAACAGGCTGGCTGAGTGTTTCACCGGCTCATCCTTTGTGAACAGGGCTGGGCAGTGCTCAGGAGGATTCAGCCTCTGAGGGGTCAAGTGAAGCCAAGACAGAAAACGGCCAAATGCACTGCTGGACTGATTTGTTTGAAGGGAGACCCCTCCCCTTCTCCACCCCTCTCAGACTCTAAAGAAGGACCTTGCAGTTAGAAATAGGGGCTCTTTTTGTTTTTCTAATCTACAGAGAAAAGTGAAGACAGGAAAACTGCTCTCCGAAACTTATGAGAACTGTGATCATTCCGCCTGTCTCAAGAGCCCTCACAGCTCTTGATGGGACTGCAGACACACACTTGTTCGACTCAGGGAGGCCAGTTGTTGGCCAATTAATCACAATGGGCTGGACAGAGAAAAATAATTACATATAAAAAGAAATACATGAACACTAAATATGTTCTTTGTTTGGAGTTATGCATCTTTGTAAATCAACATCTATCTGTGTGTGTGTCTGCATAAGTACACAGAGAGAAGCGGAGGGGAAGGGGAAAAGGAGTGGGGAGCAGGAGGGGAGAGAATAGACTAAGCGTACAAATGGAGACTGAGAAGTCTCAGGGTCTGTGGTCTGCAGGCAGGGACACAGAAGCGCAGGCATGAGAAAGTGGAGGGGGTGGGGTACGATGCCATTCCAAAGCCAGGAAAAGACCACTGTCTCAGTTCTACAGTCAGGCACAGAGAGTGATTTCCACCCTCCTCTGCAGGCTTGGATGATGATGCCCATATCCATCTCATCTGTCCACTGAATCAAATGCTAACCTCATCTGGAAACACCCTTTCACACACCCGGAAATCATGTTTACCTGGGCACTCCATGTCTCAGTCAACACACAATTAAGCATCACAGTTCTGGATTTGAATTGCTATATATGCAAATATGTGTGTATATGTGTACATACACGCATACACAGACATAAATAATAGGTTTTTCAAACATTTAATGGATGAGTGGAAGGGGTAGTACATTCAAAAATTTTGTTAAGATTCTTTTTTAATTAAAAAAAGATTCTAATATACTCTGTAAAAGAAGACATGAATTACAAATGTAATATTTCAAAAATGCAAAGCTAAGTTCTCAGTTTTCTACTGAGCAATATTAAGAGGAATTGCATTACATTTTTTTTTTTTTTCTCATAGGATATGTAATCACTTGTAGTATTCTGCGGTGGTTTTAAGATAAGATCAGACATTTTATTGTAAACCAAAATGAGTATCACATAACATGTGTGTGTGTGCTTATAACTAAAAGAATACATTTTCTTCTTACAGCACTATATGGAATACACATTTCAGTCTGAGTATTAGCAAAGATGCAAGTTTTTATTAAGTTGTTGTAACCCATTCTATGAGTTCCCATAAGCAACAAATGAAAGTTCATGAGCTTACACATTCCAGTAGCCACTAGAAAATTTTCTAGTGTCAGGAATATACTGAATGGATTTTACACTCTCTCTAGAAATGTTACAAAACTTGACAATGTCATTTTCAATGACTAAGTAGAGAAGTTGCAGTTATGTTGGTAAATGAACATTTTCTATAGTCATGATTTGAAGAACATACAACATGGTGGCCTTGGTAAGTTTTCTTAATACTACGAAAATACATCAGAGTCAATGAAATAACAGCATTGATGGGAACAATAAGTAAGTGGAATGGGTAAAGCTGAATGGTGATGTATGGAAGCCAGAATTTGGGTGGTGACCATGATGGAGTGTATGCAGACATTGAACTGTAACTGAAACTTGTAAAATGGCATAGACTAATTATAACTATAAAATTATGATTAATAAATATACATGGAAGTTATTTAAAATTATAACTGAAACTTACACAAATGTTATGAACCTATGTTACCTCAAAAACTTTAGAAAATAGTAGTAAAAATACCACTCTAAAAAATAAAATAACAAAGTATTACATATTTATTGTTACGCAGATAAATGTAAAAGCTACATGTGAAGCTGCAGGTCTGTAAAAATAGGATATAAAATAAAATATACATTCACACAGGTCCATTTGCATGTGTCTCTCTGTATGTGTATCTTTAAGTACTTGTGTGTGTAATACATAGTGCTACTCAGTTAGTCTATAATCCTATGTGATTCCTAAATATCTTCGGTATCTTTTTGTTCTGTGGGTGACTGCATTAAACTGTATTTACACTGAAGCAAGTTTTAAATATTTTAGCTTAAAATTATTTGAAATAAAGTTCTGAACCAGTGTAAGTTAAATAAAAGTTTTTGCCTAGATGTCTTGAAAAATTTTCTGAAGTTGTCTATAGTCTCAGTCTTTCAATGTGGCCCCTATATTACATATGTCAAAAAAGATCATAAATTATGTACACAATTTATGTATGACTTTTACTATGTATTCCAATAAATCAGAACATTCTCCTGTTTCACCTAATACCATATTTTTTTGTCTTTCTAAAGATATAAAGACTCTAAATTTTAATTCCAGATGTACTGATGGCACTGACTCAAATATACGGGATAGAGCATAAGAAACACAATATAGAGAGTCTTCAACTGACGTCGAGAAGCCTTTGCAGTTAAGTTCCACTCTCCCAACGCAAAGCCAGAAGACGTCACTCACTCTTACAGGCTTTGAAAAGAAATTGCAGCAAATGAGATTCGGATTTCCAGTTGGTAAAAAATCAGACTTAATAAATCAAAAAGCAAGTCTACATTTTAAACCAAATGGGTATCAAGTTATTTTTTGAAGTTCAAAATATTGTATTTCTAGCCTCATAGCTCCATCTTTCCAGCCTTATCACTTACCCAACCAAATATCCCTGCACTTGCTCATTTCATTCTATTGCTCGAGGCTTGGTGAGCTCACAGGTAGGGTAAGGAGTAAGGATGAAGAGAGTACGCAAACGGTAAATTTCTAAATGGTAAGCGATTTTTCCATAGACCACCTCTCTGATAAATGCCCCTGATGACATACTATGAACACTTCAATTTTAACTAATAGCAATTCAGCATTAACAGGAAAAGAGTTAATGAAGAATTGAGGAAGTTCTTCCCCAACTTTTCATTTGAAGCATTGGAGAAGGTAGCATAATGACTTTCATAATGCTAATGAATTACATAATCACCTGGGGTCTCCATAAGATTATATCCACAAATCATAGGAAACAGAAATGAAGCTCTTTGTTACTAACAACAGTCAAGCGCTAAGAAAGAAGTTTTCAAAGTGACGTGCTATGTCTGTGTGACTGCTGGAGCTGTAGAGGAAAACTTTTTATTTTTTAAAGAATTTTTATCCAAGTGACATTGCATTGCAACATCAAACAAGTTTCAGGAGTGCAACATCATAAATCAACAAGTGTATCTTCTACCAAACTTTGTTACACTTTATGATGTTACACTTCTGAAACACTGTCTTTTAAGATCAGCACTTTCAGGCAAAGGTCTCAGCAGTCCACTCCTTAATTGCTTTTGCAAATCTGAAACAATGTGTAAATCACTCCTCATGACAGGGCTTTGCCAAGTACAGTGACCTGACTTGCCCAGGACTTGAGTTTCAGATCTAATGTCTAAAAAGAATCATTAGCTCCTTACCAAAGCGAGGAGAAGACAGGTCAAAATAGTACTATCGTGGCAGAAGTGAAAGAGGATCGTGACATGAGTATATTGGTATTTCTGCTGAAGCAATAGACAGACTTTTTGCAAGTGGCAACAATGAGACATAATTGTGGTTAACAACTCCAGTAGTTACAGGGAAAGGGGTCTAATTGTGTCTACTGTACTCATCTACTCAGACTAACAAACATTTCTTTAAAGTCACTGGCTGATGCGCACTTTGAATTGATGAGGGTCCTGTCCTAGAGAAACAACATCAGGCAGAGCTCCAAGCAAAACAGAAGTTGCAACGCGACATTTTAAATACGTTTTAGTTTGCATTTCTTCAACTCCTATTTATTAGACATGCAGATGTAAACTCTTGGAATAAAAGAACAACTTGTAACTAAAAAGAGACTGACTGAGGTTTAGAAACATGGTGGGTTCCAACGCAAGCTCTACCACTTACTCCTTCTGCCCAGATTTCTTACTAAAAAAACTCAAAAATGATGAGAACAACTCCAACTGCATAGGGCTCTGTGAGGGTTAATTAAATGGGCGAACAGGAGAGAATCTGATGAGGACATAACACACAGTCGCTACTTACTGCTTCGTGTACGTTGCTAGAAGTGAAATCGTTGCCCAGTTTCTTTCACATAAAGTATACTCTGATGTGCAGAGAAAAAAAGGTTACGATAATAATGACTTAGTTCATCTAAATGTGAATAGCTACCTACTTCACAAATGTGCTGAAGGCTAAGCCTTTCTGAAAATCAAGCTGGAGTTTACGATGTTCTCCATTAGGGAGCAGAGGTCTCATGGTACAAAGCGAAACAGACACGGATGTGAGAGTCAGTGGACTAGGTTAAAGGACATAGGCTTTGAAATCAGACGATTTGAGCTCCGATTCTGGCGCTAACACGTAATAACCACTTAGGACTGGGCGAGTTAGGTTATGCAGGAGAAACAAACCACCTCCACACACGTTAGAGGCCTACAGCAGAGTTGTGCCCTAGTTTATTTCACTTTGAGACCCAGGCTAACAAAGCACACTTGTTGACGACATGGCCAGTTATTGTGAGGAGAGAAAGAAAGAGTATGGCAAAGCCAACTCTCGCTCTCAAAACATCAGCTCACAAGTGACACGTTTCACTGACTAAAGCAAATCACATATTCACACCTGAGTTCATAGGACCAGCGAATAAAAGCAGCAGCAGTGATACTCATGAACAGGAATGAAGCTTAGTAAAAAATATCTGTGTGAATCAAGACTAGGCAGTGATTGTCAGAGTCTCATTTCCTGTATCTACCAAGAGTGACCCGGATGATTTACAAAACAGTATCTGACATGCTGCACAGCGCTGTCCTTTCATGGTCCTTATTCTACAGCTAAATGTTACAGGAAACTCTGGGTGAATAATCTAAAAGCTTTAATCTGTGTCTTCATGGATGCAAAAAGTTATGGACTACATCATTTCCAAACCCCTGGTAACTCTTTTCTGGTGTTATTCTATGATTACAGGTAGTGTCTTGGCCAAAGTGACCGCTGTGGGGTTTACAAGAAATCTCGTTTGTAAAGGACAAGTTGCAACTTCCAAGTTAAAGAACATAGTGCGATGTGTCAGAGGCCTGAGACTCCTAGTTTACACCACAGGTGGCTGGAGATGCCGGTCTCTATTGGACATGTCCCTGCTCCTGAAACTGAAGGGCACCTTATCATCCCAAAAGAGACTTTGCAGATCAGCTCAAGTGAAAGGATGTTGAGAGGGGAAGATCATGCTACATTTTCTGGATGGCCTGATATCACCTCGAAGGTCCTTATAAAAACAGTGCAGGAATTGTCAAAATCAGAGAAGGACAAGTGACGACAGAACAAAAGCCTGGTATGGCATGTCTCAAGACAAGGAATTAGAGCAGTTTCTAGAAACCAGAAGCAGCAATGAAATGGATTCTCCTCAGGGGTCTCTGGCCCTGCAAACACCTTGATCGTAGCACCAAAGACTCATTCAGACTTCTGACCTCCCGATCTGTTAAGAGCGAGCGGTGTTGTTTTCAGTCGGCGGTCAATTTTTACAACAGTAATAGGAAACTAGTACATGTGCCAAACAGAAGGAAAATTCTTTCTCTACTTGAAGATATATTTGTGTTTGCTTCAACTAGTTGAAATCTTACATAATTTTTTCAATTGACATGTTCTATAAAAATAATGTTTATAAAATTGGTAATTTTTGAGTTTTCACTTTTTTTAACCTTGTGGTTATATCATAAAAGCAGAAATAAAAGAAACCAAAGTTTAACCTCAAACCCAATTTTAACCATGATCTTATTTGTTTAAACTTCCAGGTTCTTCTTTCCAACTCTATTTCCATGCAGATATTAACAAGTCAAATATCAGAAACCCTGATAAAGGGCAGTGTTGTCACACTGCCAAGAGATTAGGCCTGAAAGACTCATGTATAAAATCAGCAAGTCCATGAAGTATTTCACCAACCTGACCACAAGTACTAAGCCACCTTCCAAGCCCTAGGCCCCTCCTGCTATTCTCCATTCCTCAGGGAATAAAACATGTTCCCAGCTACATATATTCCTAATTTCATTGCACATAATGATTCCCATAAAATCCCCCCCAAAGTAGTAAGAATGGAGTAAGATCTATTAAAATTCCATCTAGTTCACTTGCACATGTTTCCTTTTAACCAATTAGGACCAATTTATAAAATCTGCATGTATTTAAATTGAGTTGGCTGGCACACCTGGTGGCTCAGGGTTTACGTCCAGGTCTGGAGCAAATCCACATCCAGTCCCGAGTTCGAGACCTGGGGCCAGGAGGACAACAAAGGCAAACAACTAAATAAAATAAAATAATATACAAAAAAAAAAAATAATAAGAGTGCCCACCTTAAAAAAAATTACTACAAACTTCATGACTTAAAACAACATGATTTATTCTCTTCCCAGTTCAGTAGGTCAGAAGTCCAACAGGGCTGTGTCACACGGTTCAAAGCAAAGTGCTGGCAGGGCTGTTCTCCTTGTGGAGGAGAATCTGTCTCCTCGGCCTCTCTGGATTCTAGAAGCCTCCTACCCTCACTAGCTTGTGACCTCTTTCCTCCATCACCGAAGACAGCAACGTCAGCTCTCTGAGCCCCCACTGTGACATCTCTCCAACCACAGCCTGGAAATAGTCCCCACTTTTAAAGGACTCACAAGATTAGTCTGCGCCTGCCAGACACCCAGGAAATTCTCTGTCGCAAAGTCCATTTTGCCACGTAAGGTCCCATCCCAAAGGTTCTAAGGATAAGTGCGAGGACAAATTTTCCCATTCTGTCTGCTACACACACACACACACACACACACACACACACACACACACACACTCTCTAAACTGAACTCTTCAGGAGACTGTGTACAAAGGAATATCATGACCTCAAAACCAACCATTTAGCCAAATTACTAAAAAGGGTGAATACACCAGCTATTGTGTTACTTGATTAAATAAAACAAGCCAGTCTCCTAGACCAGAACTGACTATTTCTTTAGTTTCTTATTTAGACAATCATCTCTTTTTCTGTCCTTTGTGTGGGAAGTGGAATGATGGGGCGAGTGGGAAAGGAAATGTTATGTAAGCTGAAAGATGATCATTATGGATTGCGAATCGCCCTATCTTGGGGAGGACAGGAACAGGACAGACAAGCGGAAGAGTTCCAATGCGCCACCATAATGAGACTGCCCAGAGCCCCAGTCCTCCAATTAATAAAGAAATCACCTCTCCGAGAGTCTCCAGACTGTTGCCGTGGCACCAGAAACGGATGAGTAAGGCAGATAATGTCTTTGCCCCGAAGTTTCTCTGAGTCCAGCAGGGGAGGCAGACATTAGAGAAATGATTTCCACAGGATGAGGTAATAGGCTGGACTCAATTATAGGTGAAATCTCTAAGTGAACATCTAAAGCCAGGAAAGTCAAGAATAAGCATTTTCCTGATTGATCTCTTTGTTCCAAATGCTTACCTACTCTCGTTTCAAACACATTATGGTGGTTTGAAAAATGCTAACGGTGGTGAGATTTAACTTTTTGAAAGCAGATTTACCCTAGATGCATATTAGAAGCATAACTAAAATGCAGTAACTTTAGCCAAAAAGCATCAAATGAGGTTAACTGCACGCCAACATGAAATTACTTCTCGAGTACAGTATTTGTTATCATCACTTAGCATTTCTGCCAAGACTAATACTGGGCCTGGGGCTATGGAAACTGCTCGCGGGCCTGTGGTCTGCGCGCTCGGGTCCTGTCCGTCACGTGGCAGGACCACCAGTTGGAATGGCTGGTCAGGCTGCTGCCAACATAGTAATCACGTCTGCACGTTAAGTCGTAACCTACTTTGCACTGGCACGAGAAACGCAGCAGCAGAAGAAAATGTTGGGTAAGTAGCCTGTGCACAGACATTTTTTACAAACCAAGCTATGTTTCTGGAAATTTTGTTCATAATTCCTCTTATTTTCAGACTCTAAAAATAATTTCTGTCTCTTTCCCCATATATGTAAATAGATACACAAAAAAATACATATAATGTTATATATCTCAAAATGCACATTCACCGGTGTGCCCTGGTGGCTTACACATTACATCTGCAGCTGGGCAAGGTCATGTATGACTCAAGGACCCGAGTTCACAGCACGGGGTCAAGGGAACCACCAAGACAGACAACTAAACAATTAAATAAAATGTTTCTTCCTCCTCCCTCTTCCTGCCTGCTTACTTGCCTTCATTCCTGCCTGCTTCCTTCCTCTTTAAAATAAATATATATATATATGTATACGTCTCTCATTATATATGTATTTATTAATGTATTTTAAATCTAATCAAATATATATAATTAAAATCCTATACAAACCAATTTGCATCTTTTTATTTAAAAGTAGTATAAGCTTTTTCTAATGCTGTGAAATAAAATGTGGAAACACCAAGTGATTATGACCTATTCCTAGCCATATTTAATTGTAAATTATTTTATCTTTCCTTTATTGGTGGAAGTTCATTTACTACTTTGCATTATTATAAATCGGGCTCTGGAGAACATTCCTTTCACAGGTCTGTGTGCGTCCCTTCTTTCATCCTTATGCTAAATCTCCAGAAATGTAATCACAAGGCCAAGAGCATGAACTTTCTATTGCTTTTTAGGCAGAATGTCCTCCTGAAAGCGTCTATCCGTCTACCCTCACCAGCTTGTTTCGCCTCACCCTTTACCACACAAAATGACTGTCATTTTTTCTTTCATTTTCAAATTATTTTAATTAATTAATTTTAAAAAGAGCTTCTTTTCATCGTGTGTCTCCTACCTTGTGTTTCACAGGAGGGTGCCGCACGCACTCGGAGTTGCCGTGGTCCCATCCGAGCCCTCACCCCACGTGCCCCTCTGCTCGAGGGGCTGGGCTCCTGATTCACCACCACTGAAGGGGAAACAGAGGCAGTGACAGGTCATTTTCAAAAGAGGTTACAAAGAAGATCTGAAGATCTCCTGAAGATCATTCTCCCCCTCTCTAAATCCCCTCCCTCATAGTTAACAGCTCTTATGACCGCTCTGGTGTCATTTTCTTGTCCAGAACATCCAGATGATGCCCAGTCTTCAACAGGAGCAATATCACCTCTGGGCTTTCCTTCCTGGCGAAGGGACTGCACGGAGTAGATTACCTTTGGGGGAGAAGGATTCATTAGTCATGTCTGACATGCACACAATTATAAGCCGTGTCTTAAAACTGACAAAATACGACAGGTATCTGTTATGGCTGAAGTTTCTTTCTATCCCCAATAAGCTAACGTTTCACATACTGAGTCAACTGAAGTGCCCAGGGTGCTGCTCCTTGTCTCTGTAAATGGACATTCTGTGCTGAGATGGCATCTGGCGGACTAGCGTCTACTGCCTGTCATTACAAGTTCCGTGACAACCTTCTCTCCTCCTACATAAGAGGGAGGAATTAATTTTGTGAGAACAACTCATTTTTTAAAGAATCATTAAAAATGACAACATTGTAACTTTAATTCTATATCAAGGGACTGATAACTCTCCAACCTGTTCCCGGGGACAATCACTGAGCATTGTGCCAGCCACACAGCAGAGGGGAGTTTCTGCCCAAAGTACATACGATGGCTCGTAAGCCCCTACACAACCGTCATCTGTCACTCTGCCATGTCATTCCATCCTCAACGGCTGTCAGACTTTCCCTTCACAGCTGCAAGAGCTCTCGCTGGTGATCCCAGTGGCCAGACTGTTACCTGCACCCTTCGCTCACCCCAGGGAACAGACCAGAATCTCCTTTCTACCTCACCATTACCCGGCCTCCCTGGGGCCCTGGGTTGGGTCTTCCCTGAGGCATGATCTCTGCTCTTTAGCCAAGGTTTGGAGGAGGGAACATGGAACTTTTTTCATTGGATTCAGGGCTAGGGAAAGGGGCTCAGAACTGATTCTGGCACCAAGCCCTGATAATTTGAGGCTCAGAACTATTATTATGGTTCAGTTTGATTTTGAACTTAACTTTTTATTATAAATCCTTTTTTCCTGTAATAAAATTGAAGCTTGCTGGTGATTTTAACACTGGCTTCATAAGTCTGGAAGTGTCTGCACTGGTCTAGAAGCCAACTGCTATCATGGCACCCTGGCCTGGAGGACCAGTTCCGCTGTGTGTCAGCGTGTAAGAGCCTAGACGAGGCTGCTGCTTCTCGTCTAGACCTCCGCGTTGTCACCTGACTTTACCTCTGTGGAGGCCTTATTTTCTCTCTATTAGGAATGTCTAGGCCAAGCTCATCCTAGACATCCGTGTTCTCGACCTGTGAAGTAGGCAGACATCGCCTTTAGCAATAGTAACCTCTGCTTTCTTGTGCTCCTCACCTTCTATTACTGTCTGGAAACTCATGAACGCTTAGCAAACGCTTCCCCCAGTGACTAGCTGGTAAATATATTTATATTGAAGTATAAATGAGCAACAAATCTTTAAAGTATAACATCTCTTGGACATACATCTACAATGAAACAATGCTTTGAAAATTGGGGGAAAAGTGGATTTTAGTCACAAGTCAGCTTGGAAAGATTTCTACATATACTATCATAACTTTTATGTCAATTCACAAGATCAGGTCTAGTTTGAGACACAGGTGACAGAATGCGCAATGACACCAGAATGTCTCTCTCCTGCAGCACTCATCCACACTGAGCAAGCACTAAGAGAAAGTCCTCTGTAGTTTCCTGCACTCCTCTTATTCCTCCTTGCAGGAACAGAATTGTACCTTCTTAAAGACTGACAACCATTTCCCATTATCATTAGAAGATAAAGATGCATTAGTGTTCTTTCAAAATCAAGCACATAATGTATTTACAGAGATTTTAGATACGTAAGTTATTGAAGGATGCTCAATTTGAATGTTTTTCAAATATAGAGAAGAATCTGGTACTCTGGCCAAATTTTTCCACAAATTCTGAAATTATAATTTGAATATTTGATGAAAAACCTGTCTGGTATTGTTCTGTTTACCAAGAAGGAGTAGTTAACTGGAGTTAGTAGTCCCCAGACTATGACAATAGTAACACAGGACTTATTCTCCGATACCTGACATGTCTTTATGCACATGTTGCCTTCCCTGGGAGAGCATTCCTAACCCTACCATCTTTTTTTGTTTCATAGCATTTGACTCAGTTGTCCATCTTAACTGTTTCCTCTGACCCCAGGAGGTGAACCCAGGTCCTTGGGATGTATGTAGACTGCACCCAACCCCTACTCCACCAGGGCGCGCCATCTTAAATAGCAATCCACAATGCCCCATTCCGAAACTCCCAGTCACCTATTCTCTTTCACTTCTTTTGCCTTCTTTTGCATACTACACATTTACTTCCTATTTCGTTTTCTCTCCCTGATCAGCAGAATGTAGTCAAGAGGTGGAAACTTTGCTTTATTGACTACTGCAGTCACAATTCTTGGACCACTGTCTGTCATGTAACAGGCCTTAGGTAAAACATCAGTTGCATAAATTGACATTAAATAATTTGTAAAATCTGGAGCCAGTGCCTAGATGTGAGTGGCGAATGCTCAACAAATGTTTATGGCCTCTGGAAAAGCAATGTTGTACGAATGCAGATGGAAATCATTAATGTAACAAGAAAGCATGTCTGATACATTTATAGCATATTCTGTTATATATTTATCCAAGGAAAACCAGGAACAGATAGAGTAAATTATGGATTTTAATGAAGCTTAAAGATAGATATACTAAAATGATAATTATTCAAATATTCAAAATAACCTTTTAGAACTGTGATTATTCCAAATGAAGCTAAATGTGCTTTAAAACATTTGCATTATTAGCTTTCTGTGTTGTGTTCTCTTAACTATTTAGCAGCAATAAACGGGGTACAACATAATTTAACTGAGAAGAATAAACAACTATTAAAAATGATTACATGTTTAAACTCTAAAATGTCATCATAAAAAAAACACATTTCAATTTAGACAACAAGGTTTCACATAATAGCTAAAATATCTTTTGTTCTATCCTCTAATCAAAGCCAACCAAATTAGCCATGAAGAACTTAAATAAATTAAATGTCTAAGATTTTTATGGGGGAAAATAGGTGAAACTCCAAGTACTTTTTCCTTGCAATTAAAAAAACCGACTGCATTTTGCATCATGCTTTTTAAAAGTTTATGGGATTACATTATGTATATCGTTAAAAAATTCTTTTTTAACCTCACAAAAATATTTAGAAAGCCCTAGCTGCATTTTCAAAATACTTGCCAGATAACTAGTTCTGACAACAGTGTGTATTACTTTAAAGAATCGCACTGACTCTACATGCTGAAATGGAGCACAAAGCAGCTTGAGCCTCTTTCTACCTTCCAATTGCACAAACGTATAAATGGATGCAGAGTTGTGTTTCTTTTAGCAGATTCCAAATCCATGCTTATTATAAGCAGGAAGAAAAGCCACAGAGGTCACAGGAAATATGTTTTCCATGCAGACCACTAGAAGGCATGTTAATGCGAAGCCCAGACCCTGTGCAGCACCATGCTGCAGCGTGCAGCCTGAGCCCGGGGACCCCGCTAGCGATGGCAGGCTGTCGCCGTGCCCAAGTGCTCACAGCTGCAGTGACATGGTGCTAAGCATGTTTTAAGACTAGTCCCAGTCGAGCGGCATCTTATCCAACCAGAAACAATCCCACAATCCAGCTCTTTTTAAGTGATCATCCTTGTATCACAACAGATTAAGGTTGCAGCTACTTTGGATTATGTTTAATCTAACCTTTATCCATTCACATCTTCACCTGAAACTTACAAGGACCAAGAGTCAATTGCCGGGGCATAATTCACAATGACACTGATCTTTCCTTCCTCACTCTAATTATCTGGATTAAGAATAACACTTTTGAGTAATTATTTTCACATTGGATAAACATTAAGCTTTCCCGGATTTATCTGAGCTTTTTCCTAACATGAAATAGATCCAACCAGGCTTATAAGAACATAACTGACAGCAGTGACAGCTTAATCAAAGCAACCCTAAACAACTAAAACAATAAGGAAATGTTTATTTCCCAATGTTTAGAAGATTCAGGAATCCAAAACTTGACAAATACAGTGGCAAAAAAAAAAAAAAAAAAAAAAAAAATCCTAGACATTCAGTTACAAGGCTCTCACTTTTGATTTCCCTAAGAAGATTCAGGAATCCTCAAGCAAAGTTCACATGAACAGAATGAGAACCATGTTGCTGATGGGTACTGGCCATGCTGATACCAGCCATGAAAACCTAATTTTCATAACCGATGGGATATCCTAAAAAGACAGAGCCGGTTACATCAGAATCAAAGTCCTGAAATTCTAATTCGTGCAAATCAGGGTTTTTGCTGGATGGCGTTTGATGGCTATTTTTGATCATTCTGAAGTGTCCATCTAAGACTGCACACAATCCCTAAAATTGCTATCACAAACAGGCTAGAAAATCTTCCAAGCTTGTCTTTGAAACCATCGAAGATCATATACAATTACACACTAAAATCACATCACAAAACCCAATTACACTCTGGCTTCGCAGATCCACAGATAACCTCTTAAAGAGCAAACTCCCTCACTGTGGTGACCTCTGACCCCAAGCTCTTTTCCAATCTCCCAGCAACAGCAGAGCTGTGCTTCTCTGCCTGTCTGAGGAGTGCAGCTCAAAACGGCCAAGCTGGCTACAGGACTTCTGAAGGATGTCAAGTGTTTCTTCTATCACAAGTTTAAGGTTAAGGAGAAGACAGCTAATATTTTATTCTTTTCCTTTAATACATTGTATGTACTTTTCTGACACTTACCTATAAGCAAATATTTTAAATGGAGGAATGTCTATATTCAGTGACCTTTTTAATGGTTTAATGATCCCTAGGCAGTAACATTATTTAGCTTCAAAAAACAAAAGGAAAGGAAAAAGAGGTTACTGCTGTGTTAATGGAATTAGGAAAAAAAAAAACATGGCAGACAAACAAAAAGATTCCAAACAAATTCCACATAAGCATTTAAAAAGAGACAGTGAGTCCCACAGAACCATGTGTCAGAAGGCCCTGACGGCTGGTGTCAGTCCATGTATCAGAATCACCAAGTATATAATTTTCCAGAGAACAGAGAAGGACTCCAACTTCAAAACAAGTCTCCTCCACGGTTCCTGAAGAAAAAAACCACCCGAAAGGGAGGGAAAGAAAAAAAGGGATCAAGAGCCTATGACATTTCCTATGGGTAAATAAGTAACATTGAAGATAATAAAGAAAAAGAAGTAAATAAAACAGCACTTGATTCCAAATGTGAAAGAGACTGTTTCTTTAGATTCAGGGTCATTATAGTGTTAGGTCCTGCTGCGCTTGCCCTTCAGCGAGTGCCCCACGTCATCATGTCATTGAGGCGCGTCAGCGTCAGGGCTGCAATGGCACTAGGAAGTCATCCAGCCTACCTGCCCAAGCCTTTCCTCTGCGGAGGATGTCGAGACTGGTAAGGCCTATTAAAATGACTCTCATATATGCCAAGTAGTAATGCCAGCTGTGTGTGATTAGCAATATCGAAGACACTCTTGCAATTGTCTTTCTCTCTAATGAAATATCTTGGTTTTGTAAGGTTACATCCAAGGTGTGAACAAAATTATCGTAACACATAGAATATTGTCTTAATACCTAACTTGGGGCATCTTCAGCAACAGGCCATATGTAATCAATTTCTCAGACTCATTGTCTTAACACATACAATCTCCGTTTCCTCACTACCTCAAAGTGTCCAGAATAGGTCAGGAAAATAATTAGGCTTCAAAAATGCAGTGTCAGCAAGAACCATTAAGAAAGTTGAAAAATATTGCAATATCCTGGAGAACAAAGAGAACAAAGGATGACACAGAATTAACATCCTAAAGATAAATGAATATCCTTAGATGATTGCAGACATCTTCTGCATGAGCATATTTGAGTTCATATATGAAGAATGCATGATCAGGATAAAAAGAAATTAAATTCCTATTTTTCTGCTAAAATAATATTCTATCATTTGCACTTCATGAGACTTTCCTTAAAATTGGAAATGCATGAATATGTACTGGTCTATAATGCTAAGGTTGGTGTGCCCTGGTGGAGGAGTGGTTCGATCAGCCACTTCTGCGGTACAGTCCATATGCATCCCAGGACTCCAGCTGATCTCCCTGGGTGGTGAGGAGGTGGGGTGGCTAGGATGAACAACTAAATAAAAGACACTTAAAAGGTGCTGCTTCCTCCCCTCTCTTCCTGCCTGGCTGCTTCTGCTCGCCTTTATTCTGGCCTGTACCTTCCAGATGAATGGATGAATGAATGGATGTCAGCTTAGCTGTGGAATTCTGAGAAGTCATAAGTTAGTCTTTGTTCAGTTAGTCCATTTATAATGATTAGTCAAGTGAATAAAACTCTGCAAGCACTCAAAGTACGTGGATTAAATTGAGCTGCAGTAACTGTAATTACTAATATTCAAAATAACTTTTCTATAATTTAAAATTATTGTGGATCCGCCTCCATATGCATCATTTTTATGTAATGGAGAAAGAAAAGAACTCTGCAAAGATTTTACATTCCTAAAAAACTGTGACAAGTAAAAGAGAAGTAACCAGAGACAAGATTATTGAAATCTGAAAAGACCAAAACATATCCTAGTGCCTGAAACTATTCTGACATTAAAAATGTAAGATGCAAGACAAATGTTCAAGACTGAAATAAATAAATGAGGTGTTCAGTGGACAAGGGTGTGCAGCCTCACACTGCTGACTGTGGTCCCTAAACATTTAGATTATCCCAGTGCTGCTCACACTCAGATTTCCTGAACATGACATAGCTTTCCCCATTGTTGGAGAAACTGCCTCCCTCATGCATGTCTTGTACGAGTGGTGTAAGGCATGTGTTCTTGACGCCCCTGACAATTCCTTCTTGACAGTGCTTAAAGAAGGCTGAGGCTACATGACAGCCCCAGCTGGTTTTTAAGGGAAGGATAGAAAAAGTCATATAATTGATTTAGTGCTAGCTGAGATGCCTTAAATGTTCAGTTTTAATTTTACCTAATCCATCGATTCCACCTTCCTTATTTCTACATTTTTTTTTTAAAGCAGCGCCACCGGGGACTGAGGTTACTGGTCTTGTATTCTAAAAATGCCTCAGAAATTTTGCCAGGGGAACAGCTTCTTCCCAACTTTTCCCTATCGCTCAATTTCTAGGGCCATGTTGTACGCTCGGTCTCCAGAAGGCTCTACACCAAGATAGTTACCAGGTAGGCTATCCCCCTGCTCAGTACCCTTTCCTGAATTGCTCTGAATAAACATCCTAAGCTACTTCTAGAAAACAATTCCCAAAGAAAGTTTTCAAATTGGTATTTGAAAGGTCATCTGTTCAGAGCGAGGGAAACAGGAACAGAATTCCTGATTGTTGATAAACAGACAGAGGAACTCAGGGCTGTGGAACTTGCTATGTCGGAGTTTAAACCAATCTCATCTGCACAGAACGATCAATCTAGTCTCATCTGCTGAGCTGTCTGGCTTCCTCGGTGGCACTGGTCTTAGAGAGGAAACCAGTCTCAGAAGAGGACCTGCTCTGAGTGTGACAGGCAGTGGCTTAAGGACCTGCTGAGCCCTTGGCAACAAAATATGGAAGACAGACTTGCTTCTCCAAGGCTCTTCAAACTAAGAAATGAGTATTTAAAAGGACGCAGGCACCCTTTAGATGCAGGCACGCTGATGGAGGAGGGCCATGGGTGCTCCTGTTCAGCAGAGGAAGAAGCATTAGTCAGTGGTCAGTGAGAGCTTCTAAGAGCTCGGCTCAACTCTGTGTGCTTAAACAGCCGCTGAACACACTGTTGAACACCCTTTTTAAAAGTTATTTAGTAAATAAAAAGGTTCTTTAATCACATCAGAGAGACAAAAGTGTTACGAATATCCACAGCCATATTACATGATTAAAGGTGTCAATAATTGGTACAAATGCAATATTCAGGGAATTCAAAGGGCACAGAATGCTTGCTCTGAATTTGTGATGAAATATGGGGGGAAATTTAATGAAGTCTTCACTTACATTCTCTCATTCCTCCCATTCTCCTGCCTCCTGGTTTGTGCCAGCCCAGCATAAATACTCTTCATAATACCAGTTGCAAATCAAACCGGTAATTCAGAGTATTCAGGCTACTGTTACTCGGTAGTGTTTGAGTGTATGGAGGCACTGCCTCAACACACACAGTATGTATCCTTCTCACTACTTCTCTGGGTCCGAATAGGTCAGGAAAATAATTAGCCTTAAAAAATGCCTTCAATGTACATGGTACCAAATAACATAACTTCCTTCAATGGGCACGATTCTAAATAACCTAGCTTGCACCTACTTCTCTGACACAACCCTTCTTTGTTCCTTCTCCTGCCTCCTCTCTCTACTTGTCCCTTAAAGATAGAATGTTTCAGGGAGGTTCCTGCTGGTGCCCTGCATCACTGATTTTCAGTCACCTGCTGGGCGGAGCACTCCCAGATGCTTCTATGTCTCCTGGTCGCCACCAGTGCCCCTCCCATTAGAAGCATTTGCTTCTTTCTTCCTACAGGGATTCAGTTCATCTTTTAAGGCTCTGATCAAATTCCACCTTCTCCATGTACCTGTTGCTTCCGGTAAGAATTAATTTCAACTCTCTATTTCCTGACATGTAACTACTTAAAGCCAAAAATCTCACTCATGTTTGTCCAATATTTTTATCTCTTCTTTACTGGGAGGGACACTAAACAGTGACAGGGAAAAAAATCTTTTATAAAGACTTAGCTAATACCACCAGTGAAGAAGCTTCAGCATTTTAGGGTGCAAGAAAATCCTCATATGATTTTCCCCATAGCTTCAATTAATGCTAAGTAGAATTAGAAATTAAGTGAGAGACACAATAGGTCTTTTCAAATAAAAACTGTCTTTTAAAGTAAATCATTACAAGTCATTTATTATTTATTTCTCTAATACTATAAAATTTCTACTTAAAACTTTTCAAATATATCCAGCTCTACATCTGTTGATTTTCTAAAACTTCTGCTACCAAACCTTTGCTAGCATTCTGTCATTTTGAGACTTGCATTGAAGTGCTGCACTGGCACACATGGAAGTGGCGTGGTCATCCAGAAAATGTTCCTCAGGAAGTTGTGAAACCCTGATCACGTTTCAGTTTTAGGAATTCCAAATTGAAAATTAATCTTCCTCAGACTTTCAAGAAGTTCCTCCTATCATGGGAATAAATTTGAAATCAACCTTTTCTTTATGTCCACCTGCCATCTTCGTAAAAGTCAAAACCATATGTGCTTCGTCTTTGAAGTACAATTTTGTCCTCTACTGATAGCCTTCACATAACAGCATTATTCCACTCGTCCTAATTTCCCATTGCCTAACCAGAGCCAAATTCAGAGAAAAAATGACAAATGTGTGCACAGATGGGTATTCCAAGGTGACAAATGACCACAGACTATGAAGTTATGAACACAAAAAATGTCAACAGAAAATTGCCCATAGAAAATGAGCCAATATAGGCTGAATATTTAGGGCAATTTCTGGTTTGAATTACAAAATCAATTTTTCTTAGATGAAATGTTTCTTGGAACAGAGGAGCTATTGTTTATTTGTTTAAAATATGTGCTGCAGTCTTTGGCTAAGTAATTGTGATTAATGTGCATTGATTCACTTCTTTTTTACAGTCAATGAACTTTCATTTTTGTTACTAAAAGAGATTTCACTTAACAAATGCAAATTCTAATTCACCAGCCTTGAACTCTTTAACTACTGCCTCATTGCTAAAATCTTTATAGACATCGCACTTTTCTCTCATTTAACTCAGAGATGTGGAAAGGAGAAAGCACCTACTCTGCTAATAGCAGTTGACAGAATGCTTGACAAGTAGGGTAGAGTCTTAGAGAACACAGGACGGCTCCAGTCTTCAGAAAAGGAAAAAATAACATCTCAGGACAAATAAAAAGGAGAGCATTTTGTGGGAGAAATGACATAGCAATTGGACAGGGAAATGTAGAAAACAGATGGAACAGAAAATCATCAGGCAAGCGGCTCCATTTTTCAATCACACATCACAAAGGTAAGCCCACAATGTTTGAAGGCCAACAGGTTACGGCGCCTCATTCTCTGCATACCGACCTTTATAATCTTGTCATCGGGAATCCAGGAAGCGCTTCTGAAAGACTGAAACGTGCATTTCTGTTCCATGTTCATCATTCATAAAGGGTCCAATGCAGTCAGGCTGTCCTTAGAAGAAAATGTCACATATAAAATTCTTTTAATCAACCCATTCTTGGGTTTCAAAATCCAAGCAGACAGATTCTGGGAGAAATTCCTTCCTGAAAACTACGCACTGAGTCTCATGTGGGAATCAGCTCAGTCCGAGCCCGGGCCCCTCGGTGCCACACGGGTGGAAGCTCTACCCCGGAATCGCAGAGCGGGTGCCTGGCAGAGAGACTCCAGCCTGCAGTCTCCACCCAAAAGCACACCTTCACTGGTGTGGCCCGAGGAGAGGGTCTGATGGGCAGCCTCTCTGGCCCCAGGGCATGGAGGTCACCTTCACCCGTTCTGCTGTACTACACGAAGCACGGCGCGCTCAGCAAAGTGCTCTGCCCGAGGAATGACTTCAGCAGCTGGGCACCACAGAGGCACTTGTGTTCTGGGTCTCCCCTGGGAACAACTGACTGGAGGAGGACAAATGATGGAGAGGAACCCTAAAAAGAAGTTCTGTGCAAAAGCTACCAGCTATGTCTGCAGTTGTCAAACTAGAGTATCTTCTAAAAACGTACATTTGGGCTAAAATGTAGAACGTCATCCTTTGGGATGATTATGTGTTGGATTCAACATGAACATCAATTAAAAATACTCAGCGTGGTACACCCTGGTGGCCTAGCAGCTAAGTCCACCTCATCTGGCCAGGAGTCATCCATGTTCATCCCGAGGAGCCAGGTTCATGTCCAGCGTCAGAGGGAATAACGAAGATGAACAACTAAAAAAGATAAATAAAATGCTTCTTCCTCCTCTCTCTTCCTACCTGCCTTTACTTTCCTTAAAACAAACCAAACACAACAACTCGATACTATAGTTCATGAGAAAAAGGAAATCAAAACCATAGTGAGTGATTACTACCCATTCACCAGAATGACTGAAGTTTTATAAGACTGATAATACCAAGTGCTGGCAAGGATGTGGATATAACTCGACTCTCACACTCTGCTGGTGAGCATGTCAAATGTTACAGTCACTGCGCAGAGCTGTTCTGGTGGCTTTTTAAGAAGCTGCCACAGAGCCAGCTAGGGATTTATTTACTCAAGAGAAATAGAAACACATGTCCAAACAAAGATGTGCAGTGCATATCCTTAACACCTCTACTCACGATAGTCCCAAAGTGGAAGCCACCCAAATGACATCAGACCGCTGACTAGAAAGACACACGTATAAACATATCCATACCATAAAGTACTCATTCCCTAATAAAAATGAATAGACTATTCAAACATGCAACAACATGCATACAATGCAAAAACAATATGCTGAAGAAAAGAACCAGATGAAAACAAGGAAATAGGATGCCAGTGACATAACTACAAACTAGACTATGGTGACAAAATGCCCTGGTTGCCTCTGGCCTGCAGTGAAGCCAGGGATGAGTACACAATGGCCAGAAGAACCTTCGAGGATGGTGGAATGTTCCGTGTCTTGATCGAGGTGGAGGTCCACAGATGTACGCAACTGTCAGCTCATAAAATGCTACCCTTGACATTGATGCAATTAATCAACTTGTTATTCCTCAACAAAGTTGCTTAAAAAATCTTTCATATTGTCACAAAAATTCAAGCTTATGTTTATGAATGTTTGCTTATTTATAAAACAGATTGTTATGCATTTTAATGTGTAATTTTTTTATTATATTCTTATTGGAAAAACCATATTCTCTTTATGATTACTACTAAGAATATAGAAAGCATAAACATCACTGAAATTCAAAATTACAAATAGTCACTCAAATATAAATCCTGATCTAATGCAAATCATGTAGATGAAAATTCTTGGTCTATCCTTTTAAAATTTGAGACAATTTTACTTGACTAGAGAATATAAGTTCAATATGTGTTATAGCAGTATTTTTACTGTATACTGCATTACCGAAGGCCAATATGCTATTTTTCCCTCAAAGCCTTTGCAAATATCCTACTTCATCTGCTCTATAATTTTCATTTCCCATGTGGGCCATGAGGGGATCACACTGGGCAGTTCCCAGCCAAGGCTGGTGAATCAATCAGCTACAGTCGCCCAAGCCCAACGTTTGAGGAGCCTGGGAAAAAAGTACAAAAGAAATGGAGGCTCATGTCCATGTCTCAATAGTTGGAAGTTATAAGTCATGCTAACAAACTATGATGCGTCCTCCTTTGACAGACTTTCAAACAAAATGAAAACCAGGTATAAAGCTATGTTGTTTATATGACTAAAAACTCACAGATAGCAGTGATGACTGAATTATGATTACTTATGTCTAGGATTTCTATTGATGAGCAAGTGATAGCAATAAAACTATAATCATATTTAGTCTATAAATTAGTAATATTTTATTTAATAAAATCGGTTTTGCATTTTGAAAGATTATTATTTTGATTATCATCAACATTTAAGTCAGTTTGTGTTGGTAAGATTTAAAGATATAGTGTAATAGTATTTAAAGTATATCAAAATTTAATGCGTTTGTATTGAAAATGTAAGAGCTAATATAAAAAATAATTTATCAAAAGCCATGCTTCCTCTAAAATATGAAAATACTTTAAGGTAGTCAAGCACAATATAAAATTTTAAATGCAAAAAAAATAAGTAAATAAATAAACGCTAAATGATTACTTGTTAATGTTTACTTTATTAATCATTTCATTAAAATATTAGCATTTTGGTATTTTGTGTTCATCTAATAATCATTTTATAGAAGAGGTAAAATGCTCCATGTAGATTCTCTCACAATTTACAAAAAACACTTTTAAAAACTGATGAATTGTTTAAAATTACACTGCTGCTCAGCTGCTCTGTGCAAATTTTGTAACTTCTGTGCTAATGTGTGAGTATTCACTAGACTTGCATTTCTGATATAAAAAGAAAGTTGAAAAAATAATCAAACACTTGGCACTTAGGAATACTTGTGAGGCAAAAAATCAGTGCATTCAGACAGTATGGGAGGAAGAATTTGTCAGATTTTCACATTTGCTCTCTCGTGACCTCAGTGCTTCAACTACCCCGTGACCTGTGCTCCAGAGGACACACAGCAACAAGTGGCACAGCTTCAGGAGTCACTGCTGGGCGCAGACAGCGGCACAGAAGAGCTTTCCTGGGCTTGAGCAGTCAGTCACGAGAACAGACGCTGACAGGCCCGCGCCAGGCTGAGTCGGCACATAAACATTGGATCCCAGTGACAGAGTGCCTCACGAGCTCTTTAATGTCTGACTAGAGGATGGATGATGGATGGATGGACGGATAAAAACTACATGCACCCATAAAATAATTACAATGAACTACATACTTCATTCCTAATTAAGATACTTAGCATTCACTGTATGAATATTATAGAATAAAGAATGACTATTACAGAATAGATTGGACATGATATAACAGATGTGTTTATTCATGTATATGCACATACGACAATGCACTGCTCCCTGTGTCTATGCATTTCTCCCCTGTGACGTGCAGAGCCTTCTAAGTTACAGGACGCAGGATGAGTACTCATTGCTCAGATATAGTAGCAATACTGAGATTCAGAATGAACAGTTCACCTGAAGCTGACAAACATCTAACAGACATACAATGAACTCTTTATCAAATATTTTAATCCTCAACATCTATAGTAAAATGATACCTACGACTGGTACAAATAACATTTTCCATATTTAAAACAGGAAAAAAATCCCTGAGTTTTCTAATTACATTTAAAATTAATTTTTAGCATAATGAAGCATCCTTTGGTTAAATATAATTTTGTTAGTGAGCTAATTTTTTTAAATATTTAATTTTTAGAGCAGTTTTAAGTTCACGGCAAAACCCAACACAAGCACAGTCTCCATACACCCTGCCTCGCACATGCTCAGCCTCCGCCACAATCAACATCCAGCACCAGGTGCATCTGCTCCAGTCGATGGACCTACTGGACACGTGGTATCACCAGAAGACCACGTTCACACGAGGGCTCACTCGTGTGGTGTATGGTGTGCACCTGACAGCATCTTGCAGAATAGTTTCAATGTGTTAACAAGCCCCCCGTGTTCCACGTCTTCATCCTTCTCTATCCCCTCCTCTCCCTCAGCCACGGCAACCACTTAATCTTTCACTATGTCCATAGCTTTATCTTTTCCAGGTTGTCATTTAGTCGAAGTCATGCAGACTTCTCAGACTGGCTTCTTTCAGTTAGGCACATGCATTTAAGATTCCTCCATATCTTTTCAGGGCTAAAAGCTCATGTCTTTTTAGTACTTAATAATATTCCAGTATCTGGAAGAACCACTGTCAAGTTATCCACTCACCTACTGAAGAATATCGTGCTGTTTCAAGTTATGGCAATTAGGGCTAAAGGCCGATAAATATCTGTGTGTGAAGGTTTTGAGGGACCCACACTTTCCATTCATTTGAGTATGTACCGAAGGGTGAGATTGCTGGATACAAAATAAGAATGTAAGCATGTTAAAATTAGCTTTGTAAGAAACTACCAAAGTACCTTCCAAAATAACTACTTTGCATTCCCACCAGCAGTGAAGGAGGTTTTCTGCTGTCCCCATCTTAGCATTGGGTGGTGTTAAGTGTTTTGGAATCTGCCTACTCCAATAAGCATGCAGTCATACGTCACTGATATTTTTAATTCCAATATCCTGATATTAGTTGCTAGGTGTCTGTTTCTGGAATTTGTGTCTTTTTTCTAAACATTAAGTTTTATGAGTTCTTTACACATCTTAAATAACAGATGTCTTTTGCAAAGATTTTCTCTTCTCTGGTTTGCTTTTTTTCATTCACTTGACAATGTCTTTCACAGAGATGGTGTTATTTTAAGGAGTCTAGTTATCAATTATTTCTTTCATGGATTATGTCTTTGGTGTTTTATCTTAAAAAACATCCAGGGTCATCAAGATTTTCTCCCATGATACCTTTCAGCACCTGTCTAGTTTTTCATGTCACATTAAGATCTAGAATTCACTTCAGGTTAGTTTTTGTGAAGAATGTAAGACCTGTGTGTAGGTTGTTATGGGGTTTTGTTTGGTCGTTTTACAAGTGCTTATGTAGCTTCTCCAGAGCCCTTTGTTAAAAGAATTGTTTTCATCGTGCTGTCTTCATCTCTGTGTTGAAAATCTGCTAATGCCTTCTTATTTCATTCTTATTTAACAGGTCTAGAGTGTGACTTTTTAAATCTCCTCAGATATTCCAATGGCTTGAGAACTAAGGTTTTTGTTTTTGCTTTTTTTAATCTTCACACAACTTGCAACTGGCTTTCTTTGCTTGAAAGACATTCCCTCCTCACCTTTGCCTCAATTTTGATCACTTTATAAGATTGCTTAAAATTTTATGACTACCTAATTGGCCATCCACTTAAAATTGGAATTTTCTCATTAACCTGAAGTTGCCATATCTTCCCAGCCGGATTATGTTCTTAAAGGAGGGCCGAAAGGGAGCTTGCTACCTGCTCACAGTATCTAATATGCCTGACAGTGATATGTTTACCACTCCATGACAGTTATTTTTCAGTTCTTTAGACTGTCAAAAAAAGTGTGTATTTTAAAAATATATATGAAACCCACATAAATTCAAAGCCCCTATGCCAGAGAGGGTCCATATTCCTTAGAGTGGAGTCCCACATGGTATAAGGAGTAAGCCAGGGGCTGGACTCAAAGATGAGACCTGAGTGGGTGACAGGAAAAAGGGCAGGAGGACCCCCTCAGGCTGGGGGGGAAGAAGGCAGGCAAGAGGCTCTTCCCGAACTCCCAGGGGAAGGGAACTTTGCCATCAGCTCTCTCCTGGGTTCACACTGCCCTGTGCCACGTGGCCACAGCCTGATGCAGACTGGAGAGACGCAGGAGGCGAGTCCAGCTGCCGTGTGCTCAGCGAGCGCTCGCACGCTGACCTAACCCTGAGAGGTCCACGTTGACATTGCCCACGTGGACCTCGCTGCCCAATACCCTCTGAGCACTGGAGCCACATCCTGTTGGTCTTTTAAAGTCCAAATACTTTTTTCACTCCTCCCCTAAAGTTACTCTGCTAACTGTAAAACAAAGTGAATTGGCAATAACATTCACTCCTAGAAACTTAACTTACCCAGTTTTTCGTGTAATTCATCCTAGGTTCCACGTCAGGGCTTGGGGAAAACAACCTTCCCGGCCATGGTACCGAACACACGCCCTCACAACCAACTTGAGGAGAGTATGGTTTCAGTTATTTGACCCTTTAGGAGTTTAACATGGAAGTGTTAACAAATATCCCTGTGCAACTGGGTCACCCTTTACCGTGCATGTGAAATACTAGAATTTGAAAGTATTTCGTTAATTAGACTTAGATGATTTCTACATACTCAGTGCCAGCATAGCTCTGAAAGCAAATGTCTCTTAATCCAATCAGCTGTGGCCCCTTATAAATTGTAGGGAGATCAAAGTGACTCAGATGTCTATGTCTGTGTAGAACATAAGCACCACAGCTGATCCGTAGGATCAAAAGAATATTTTCACCTCACTTCTGCATTTCCTCAAGTAGACGTCCCTTAATATGATCAACTCTTTTATGGGTCATGACAAACTCAATATGATTTTCACCATTTTAGTTATTAGTCTGAATTTTAAAGCACTGATGTTATAGTCCAAAATTTCAATGAGTGAGAAGATGAAGATATCACTGTATATATCAAGCATAACACTTCCAAATTTTATCATAAAGGCCAGTTGTGTTTTGTTTTGTTTTCTCACTGCAGATATGTTACCATTCTCATGATGATGTTTATCTTGGAATTTTAAATTTCATTGGGTGTAATCTGTAGACTCGCTTATCAAATGCTGTTCTCAGAGTCACCAAGACCAAGTGGGTCTGTGTAAAGTGCTCTCTAGCCTTGTTCAAATAATACTGAGAGGAGTGTCTCAATGTCAATCTGTCTGAATGACAGAACTCTCTGGTACCTATCATTCTTAAAATACACTGTAAAAATATTTAATAATTAGCAACAAAACAGCTTCAAATAGGGTCTGTCTAGTTAACCTGAGTGACAACCATAAAAGCTGGAAACACATTCATAACTAAAAAACCAGAAAACTTGGTTCTTGGTTAACTTGCAGCTGGTTAATTTCATAAAAACATTGACAGGTTCAAAGCTCTCATCCCCTCCAGCTTGGTATCACCGGAAATTTGATATTCCCTCTTCCAAGTCTGATTTAAAAAAAAAAAAAGTATGAACATTAGGGAAACTAGGCCTGGCTCTTGTAAGAAAAATCCCTTCAAGAAACCAGATAGACTACATGAATTATAGTTGAAACATCTACAAACAGGAATCAATGCATATATTTCAGTAACAGAATCTGATAAATGACAACATGCCTGTCTCTATGAATTCGTCACTACAGTCAAACAAGGAACATGCCACCCACCCAAGTGTCCTCGTGCCCTCTGTAACTCCCCCACACCTCCCTGCTCTCCTTCTGAAGAAGGAGCCTCTGCTCCATCGTCTGTCAGGTTGACACTGGATACATTTTTAAATACGAAAAAAGAAATGCGCCCTTTCAAAAACTCTGATCATCCATTACATTGTTTCAAAATCCAACAAATCCTAGAACGTGTGACGTTCTGAAGTAACATGCCCGATTTCATCAAAATCAAATACTTAAAAGATGGTCAAGTGCATTAAAATGCCAACAGCTAAAATATCAGCAGAGATGCACTCTGAGAAGCAGTTAGCCCCTGATGGGCCTGTGTGAAGTGGAGTGGGAAGATGCGGGGCCCATGCAGTGCAGGACGGAGCACGGCGCTCCTACCGTCATCTCTGCCATGTAACCAGGTCAGCCTGCAGGTCAATGAGTATAAATGTTACTTCTAACTTCCAGGGGAGAAAAAGACTTCTCCCAGAGACCTAGCCTATCAGTTAATAACTGCTTTGTATTTAATACTAATAATCTGTCATTTTCCTCTTATCTAAAACATTAATCTCTTGTCGTTTTACATGATTTTTCACTATTATATACACCTGTACTATAATTCTGAAGCAGAAAGAAAAGAAAGGAAAAACTATCTTTGTATTCCTGACAGATTTTTGCTTTTGAATTCTAACATGAATTCCACACTATGTGAGCTGGAGGGTAATAAAATTGGTTGTGTTCATTTAGTCCTACAAACTATATAGGAATTAGATTCAAGTTTTCAAATATTTTTACTGTAAGAGTACTTTTTATGGGTCTTTTCTCATCATCTGTACTTAAAAAAAAAACCAGAAGGACCAACTCTAGAGCGTCTTTTTAGAAAAACTTGTAACTTAGAAATGGGAAAATGTTGAGTACATGCACACTCTTGAACACAGCAGTGGCAGTCATTAGTGCTGCCCCCCAAATATGTCTGACTCTCTGCCTTTCTGGGCGTGCACTTCCTGAAGCCCTTGTCAGTCACTGAGAATCACGTGACTAGTTCTGGCCAATGCGTTGCAAACAGAAGTGATATGTGTCCTTCCAAAATCAGCCACTGAACTGTTTCTGTGTGGTCTTCCACAGTTTCTGGCTCTAGCCTCTGGAGCTAGAATATTTCTGATAGTCTCCTTTGTCATTCTGAGCCTAAGCAAACTCTGGAAAAAGAGTCCACAGCCAGTGGCCCTGTTGCGTGGGTGAGACACCAAGCTTGGTGTTTGTAATTCACAGGGACTGTGAGTGGCTACAGCAGCATATCCCAGGGAAGCCTAACTTATCTCATCTCAATCTTTCAAATTTTTGTTGCACCAATTCTTAGTGTATTCTTTTGACTGGACAGTCACGGAAAAATGAAATAGTGGCGAACTAACAGTACTACACACAGATGTTGATTTACTCTGATGCATACACCTTAAACCTATCTGATGTTATAATGCAATATTACTTCAATAAAATTAAATATAAAAAATGAAAAAAGAAACACTGGAAATGGTCCTTAGCATATGCTAAAATGCATGCCAGTAAAAGGGAGACTATAAAAGTCATGCATTTTAGACATCAAGCTACAATGAAGTAGGCATTTCCAACCTGGTTATCTATTAAAACAATCAGAGGCACTGTTAACATGTCTGTCCCAACTCCAACAAACACAAATGAAATCAGAGCACCTGAGGGTGAAGGCTCTGCTAACTGTAATGTGACACCATTGCACTGAAGAATTAGAAACATATTTTCCTAAAATTCAAGCACATATACATGTCTTTACGAGTGATCTCCTTTTGCTTTGCTTTACAAGGATGAGGGTCAGTTTACAAACCATCCCATATATAATTGGGGGAGTGTTTAGTGCAACGAATTAAATAATATTCAATTACCAATAAATGCCTAATTATAATTTGTCTCTTCATTAAGAGGGATTTAGTGATGATGAGCTAAGAAATCAACTCTTTAGAATAACAATGAGTATAATGACAGCACGGATGTGCTAATTATTATGTGATAGTTATTTCACAATATGCATGTATATCAAACAATCACACTGTACACCGTAAAAATATATAATTCTGTGTGTCAGTGATACCTCCATAAAGCTGGGAAAGAAACTACTGTGACTACTGGGTCATTCAGAAGTCATTTTATTCTGACTTACTAATTCTGGATAACCTCCCCTTATTCAAAGGTAAACTATTATTTTAGAATGCACTTAGGTTGACTGGATAGAACGCCAGATTTCTCAACATTCCCTTCTTGGATTCAATCCATCCGAGTAACCAGGGTCCTTCATCTGTACCTGACACTTTTAAAGCTTTGTCTGAAACATCTGTTTCCCATTTTTTAAATGTCGACTTGTCCATCTTGAATGGGCATTGGGTAAAGTAGACAAATCCTGCTTTGTCTAAAGAGTCCACCTTGATTGTTATGCCAAAACCATATTTGCACCATTAATCTACAACCATCAGCAAACAGTGGGCAGCGGGTGACCCTCTGGGCGACCTCTCAGCTAAGCACTCCACAAAACGCTTGTGTGGACAGCAAAGAGCGCTTTCTCTCCTAAAGCTGTATTTTCCTGCCACGTCTTGTTTTGTACAAAAAGTTAAGTTGCATGGTTGCAAAAGAGGCCCAGAAAAATTTTTAAATAATGGGCACTAATGTTTCACCCTCTTGGCTCCTTCCCTGCAGCCAGCTCAGTTGAGCTCTTCCTGCTCTTCCCACTGGAAGGCCTAGCACAAGAGCTACAGCCCTGAGGAATCTTATCAATAAAGAGATCTCCAAGAGTGACACTGGGATACTCAACTCTTGAGTCTGTCTAAGGACCTTCCACGTCCCCTTCCTGCAATCCCACTGTACGGAGACTTAGTGTTTTACAGGAGGCCATCAGGGTGGACTAGAGTAGAGCCTCACAGGATGCTTGCTCTCTTCAGTGGGAAAACTCTTTCTGCGCCAAGCTCCATCCAAGCAAGAGCCCATGGCGCTAGCTTCGCCTCAGTGAAGGTGAAGGGGATTCAGGGGCAGCATCTCCACAGCAACTGGAATAAGGGCCCATGCAAATGAAGAAGAGCGTAAACTTGCCTACCGGGGCACCCTTTCTAAGTTCCGGTTCTGTTACATGACAATCTTGATCATTTCCCAATGTCCCAATTCTCTGAAACTGGGAAGATGTGAGAATGACCAGTCTGCTCTGCCAACAAGTCACATGTGCAAGCTGGTCTTGACTTAACAACAGTGGCTCCAGCACGGATTTTCCATCTCTCTTTTTATTTTATTTTTTGGCCTTTCTGGTTAGCCGTCAGCATGATCTCGTTAAGGCTGGGTGACCCGGCCAGGCTGCTGCAGCTCACTCACTTCGTATGCTGCTACTGTTTCCTCTCCCGAAACATCTGCTTCAGCACTACTTCAGATAATACTTCATTATGTCCTGGAAATGTTTCTTTCCACTTGGTGTGCCATTGTGTGCCATTCTCTTTGAAGTTAATGTGAGTCTTATGTGATGACATGATATATACATCAGAGTATCGTTAAAAATAGGTACGCTGAATAAAAAAGAAAGATCCCCTTTTCATTTGTTAAATTCAAAATAACAGAACTCCAGTCTCCCTTCAATGCAGGCTGTTTGCCTGGAGATTGAAGTCAGAGAAATAGAGGAAAATATGTTTACTTCCGACAGCAGATCAGAGCACTAAGAGGGCAAAAGAATGCTCATGCAGCTGGGTAAGCGATGGTTTTTCAAAATCCCTGATAAAACTCTAGAAATATCCACATAACAAATATGTAAGTTGTTAGAATTTTATAGTATGACTTTGAGTCCATATCTGTTAGGGCTCTATCGGTCTTTAAACCACCAAAGGGCAGGGTCATGTGCAGTCATTAAGTTGAGAAATATTCAACAAGGTACAAATATTAGACTTAGTAATGACGAAAACTTAAGAGTGAACTTACTTTGTACAATGTGGTGGACTAAACACATGACATAAATTTTATTATTATAGTCACACAAAATCACCCATGAGCTAATGATGCCAGTTTCTATTGTAGTAACTGAGGAATGGACAGAATAATTCACTGACTTGCACAAAGGTCCAGTGGTAGAAAAGGGACCCAACAGGCAGGATAAAACCAGAGCACATTCTGGAAACGATACTATGGAAATCATATGCACGGAATTCAGGAAAGGAGAATCCATCTTGGGTCGGGTAGAATTTCAGACCAGAAGTGGGATGGTGACTTTTTCTTGGTAACCGCCATTTGTCTCTACTCTGCAACCAACTCTGTCAGTTTTCCATGTCCTTTGAAACATTGCCCCCTTTATCCACCTTCATAAAGCAGATTATTTATCAGAAACAGAGACAAATGAGCAAAGTCTCTGTCTCTGTGTTAGGTCAATTTTCAACAGATTGATGGCACATAGCTACTGAACTCCGAGTAAATGTGAAAAAAAATTAAATTTCTACATGCCAGAGGAAATTTGCCTCTAAATGGCAAATCTATGAGTTCTGAATACATTTATCTGCAACACTGAAAACAGTTACTAAGTAGCTGAATTCAGTCATTTGATCTTTATCCTATTCATATAAAAACTTGCGTGTCAACTTCAAGAGTAATATATTGACAGTAGTTCTTCCTAAATTCTCCAAATTCACTAAAAGGGACAAGTATTGCTCTTTAATGAGGAAAAAAGCTATTTTTAAATGTTTGGTGGAATTAAAAAAAAATTTTCTACGTTTTGCTCAAATAATACCTTTTTGGACTCCTTATCAATAATGACATATGAAATACTACCTCAAAGGGATTTTTTTCTAACTACATTGCCTATGTGCCTATATCACTACAGGGTAAGAGCTTAGCTGACTCTATATTTTCTATTTCTGGAGAAAAAGTATTTGTAGAAGATATAACCTCCCAGTCATTTTTATCCTCAAACCTGCTCTGCTTTAGCTATGATAATATATATCGTGCAATAACTCTCCATTAGAAGATGGCATCTACTTGAAAAGATCTCGTTTCCTAAGTGTTTCTTTTTTTGAATTATTGGCCCTATTCTCCCAGTGGTGTGAAAAGGAAGGAAGGAGGGAAATGAGGGTGGAATTCAACTTGAGACTGACCAAGAAGACAATAAAGACATCAGGAAGTGTCAGAACAGCTTTCAGATTTCAAAACCCAAACCCAAACCAGTATCCCCATAAAGTATTAAACCTCAGTCGTAAACCACTCCTGACATCCTCCACCATCTGTAACTTCCAGAAAGTGTAAACAAAGGCGGCAAAGATGATGCATGCTCAAAGGGGCTTTGAATCCACCACCGTGTGCAGCAGATGTTCGCAGTGGATGTGAGACCTGAGACCTTAACGCATCCCCAAATTCACAACTACCACCATGTCCTGTTTTTCCCTCACATGCTCGAAAGGATACATTTCACTGAAAACTTTCAGTTACCTCTTTGATTCAACTGAACTTTTCCTAGTGAGAGCATGAGAAAACCCAAATCCACGTAGTTAGAAAATGAAGGAAATGAATTTGCTCACGGAACTGAGCAGTCCGGAGCTTCTCCCAGCAGCTTGAATCATGTGATCACCTCCTGTCCTACTGTGAGCCCCACCTCGCTGCCTGTCCCCACCCGTGCAGGAGTTGGGGAGGGAGGAAGATGGCTGGTGCAGGTGAAGGTCCCTGGGAGGGCCCATGTGTTCTTTCCTGGACCAGCATCCGAGGGGAGGGGCTGGGGAGTTTACAGGGAAATATGCCCGAGTACTGAGATCTGAGGTCAGAGGGATTTCAATCTTGTAACACTGGGCTGGGGTAAAGGCAACTCTCTCACAAAGACAAGAGCCTCCATGAGGCAGGGAGAGGAGGAAGGACCTCAAACTGCCACCTCTCACCAGAAGCAACAATGAGTCACAAAGGACGCAGAGATGGAGAGCACCAGCACTCAGCCGCCAGCTGGATGAGGACAGTCAGGGGACGCGGACACCAGAGACAGCCTGCTCCCTGGGAAGATGCTTCCTGACATCACCCCAGAGAAGCCACAAGGGCAGGCAGTGAGAGATGTCGAAGACAAAGGGGCTTCAGAAATTCAAAAGTCAGGACGGTTAGTAAAAAAGGAACCCATACAGCCTGTGAGTCAAGAACTGAGTCCCCTCCATTAGACAAGACTCATTTCCTTCTAAATCAACAAGCAGGAATGGGTTTGGATCCTGAAGGAAACAGTTTTTGTCCACTGACCAAACACATACCGCAAAGAGTATCTGGCTCTCCTCACATTGTCTCAGACACATCATCTTCAACTCCACCAGTCCTGTAGGTTTCTCCACAGCACAGCCAATCAGACCTCGGGACCAGACCAAGCCATCTGCCTGAACACTCTAACACACACCTCCTCTTGCTCCCGACACTCCCAAGAACTCAGACGGAAAAGACTTGGCATAGTCTGTCTCTTGGCCTTTTGGACCCATGTTGTCTAAGGCATTCCTGCCTGTCTCTTTCCTTCATCAAGCTTCTCCTCATTGGTCCATGGAGAAAGGCCATTGTTATCTCTACGAGGCACAGCTCATTTCCACTGGGATCCTTTGCAGTGGCCAGACCACACCCGCTAGAAGCCAACTTCATTCAGGCTAGTTGGAAACGCCCTTTTTTCTTTTTTTCAGATTTTTATTTGTTATTTTGAATTAATTTTATAGAAGGAACAGTGCATCATAACGTCATCTAGAGTTAAGGTGTATGTCATTGCAAACCACACACATTAAGCTCACCGCTACCATTTTGATTCCTTCTTCACCATACTGCTGGAGTAAGTTTGAGAAATGAGGGAGAGCTCAATTGGGCCAAATGGCTCTGAAGGTTCTGGATTGCTGGGAATAGAAGTAAATTGAATGTGAAAATATGGTTGCAGACTCTAAATTCTTTCTAAAATCTTACATAGAACTGATGTCAGAGGTTGGGGAGGTTTTTTGATGAAGACTGGGTGAGAAAAACCTTGGACGATCCCTCTTGAGAAAGAATTCAAGGAGGTCGGAAATGGATGCAAGAAGAGACAGGTTTATTAGAAAGCGGCACGCACTCGGGAGCAGCTGCTCTAGAACGAGAGCCCAAACTGACCCCGGGGAGGTTTGATTTCAAAACCCACGCCTGCCAAGTAGTGTATGAACCCCACGTGTGAAAGCCATCTTCGAGGTGAACAGCGCTCCAGGCAGCAGAAAGTTAGTGTACATAAGAAGAGAATTCACCATCACGGCAAGAGAAGTGCCCCTGGAGAAGCACATGGGCGCCACCCAGACAGATGCACTGCGCAGGCGGAAGACCAGTCGCAATGGAATCGCTAAGTGACTGACTGCCTCAGGCTGCTTAACATTCACGAAGCTCCTACGAAAAGGGTGGGTTTCCTCGGTGGAAGGTCTGTCCTTCTTCAAGCAGACCATGCATTTAAACCCTTCTACAGGTTTCCTTAGGGAGGTCACGGCCCCCAAAGGAGCAGTGCTGTCTGTCACCTAGTTTTGACGGAACTTGCTTGTCTCCAGATGTTCTAACCGGCTCGCATGGCCACTCCCCCTTCTCCTCCCCGTCGTCTTTGATGATCTCAGCGCTCTGTGTGCTCTCCCGCCAGCCTACCTCCACCTGGGTTTCATTCTGCTAAATTCCTGCGTGCTGTACTTCTCTCCCCTCTGCGGCTCCCACACCAGGATCCCCGCGGCACCCTTCCTGCTGCCCTTACTTATCCAGGATATTCCGCATGGACTTCCTGCCCCTTCTCCCTTGACATGGTTCATTTTCAAGACATTTTGACACACATTTATATGTTTAAAGTTACCACTGTTGCTGGGTATCCTATTTTCAGTTACTTAAGGATCTAGATCTACTTTTCTTGACGCCAGTAGCACCCGGCGCCTGGCTCCCAGCTTACTGAAAACTGCGTGCTCTCTCCTCCTGTCGCTCCAGGCCCTTTGCACAGGCATTTGTCCTTCCTGCAACGCTTCGCCTCCCATTCACCTGCCTCTCTCCTCACCTCTTCCTCTCAGCTGAAACAGCGCATCCTCCTTTGAGGTCTGCAGCCTGACCTCCAAAGTGGGGAAGGTACTTAAGTGTCCTCTATATACATTCTCCCATCACACGATTTAGCACTGTGAGTTGTAACCTATTTTCCTTGCGACACTGGGAGAGCCCCTAAGATTGTATTTGCCGATATAGACCCACTGTACAGAACGGGTCCCACTAGGGACAACTATCACCATGTGGAAAGTGAGTACAATGTTGAATGAGAAACTGAACTGTATGTACGCAGTTATGCCTAGTATAAGAAAATGTGTACGCACAGATTTTTTTAAACTATCAGCAAATATGCAAAATGCACTAGGAATAAAGTTTATATAAAAGTAGTGCTTTCTGGAGTAAACATCTTTCATTTTTGCCTTGTCTACTTTTGTCATAATTTTATGAGATACAGAATGAGATTAAAAATGCACTGCCACATTTTCCAGCTGTCAGCAACACACAGCAACAATAACACACTTAGAAGTTTCTTTGTGGAATATGCTATTGGTGTATTTCCAGGCATGAATTTCTGTAACATAGCTCTGAGTCTGGAAATCCCTAAGAAAATGGGATGATCAAAACACGAACCCCAAACTTGCTTGTAAAAGAAGATTCTTTCCTAACAGGCCTTGTTCCCATGGATCTGGTGCTACTGGCGCTCTCCCTGCTCGCTCTCAAGTATAATCTTCAGTCTACAATTCCTGCGGTTTCAAAAACATGGCCACTTACCTAAGGTCATTTGTGATGCAAACGCATCCAGATTTGATCTCTAAAATCACTTTCATTTTAAAGAAGATGACTGATGTTTTGCTTGCTGGACACAACTTTACCCAAACTCCATCTCCATGTCCAAGTCCAAGACAGCAGAGCCCACAGACCTGTCCTCTGTATCTCAGAATCTGAGCCAGGGGTGAGTGTGCTGTCTTCAGGGCGTTTTTCAAAATCCTTGTGAACTTTTTTAATGTATGAAATTTTTCTTTACCTTTTCATCTAAACTGTGGAAAGTATCCAGTTTTATTTATTTCTCTAATTACTAGATGACAGGACAAATTTTAAGCAATATGCAGTTATATAAATTAAAAAGTTGAATTCACAATTCACCTCGCCCAACCTGGCCTTCTGCAAAGAGATAATTATTGCTGATATTATGATTTATAAGCTCGCAGATTCCATGTTTATACTACCATCAATTTCATATATTCCCATACACATACATGTACCTATAGTTTTACAAATACATATATTTTGTTTTAAATATATTAATTTATGTGTACATAGGGGAGATAGTGCTGCACTTTATATCCTCTACTTCGTACATCCCATTCATTCTATATGTACGTATATGAATATTTATAAATGTGTATGTGCAACTTACACATAGTAGAAGAACGAGCAAATGTTAAGTAGCTTTGCTTTTAATTAAATGGGTCATACAATATATATGGCTTTTCATAAATTATCACATAAAGAAAAACTAATCACAGTGTTTTTCTCCAAGTCAGGAAACAGGAATTGTTTTTGTTGTTGTTTGTTTTGGTTGCTGTTTTGTTTTAAATAAAGCATAGTTGCTCAGAGTATGATTATACCAAATGTATTTATCCATTACTCTTAGATTGCTGTTTTAAAATCAATGATGCAGTTATTATCTTTTCACATAAGTCTTTGTGTAAACAGATCTGTTGAGTGAATACATATAAATAGAACTACTAAATTGATACACATATTTAAAATATCAGTAGATACTGTTATTCCAATGTATTTACAAAGACTCGATATTATCAACTTTCTATTTTTCTTAGTCTAAATTGTTGTTAAGATCATCTCTGCATTCTTGTCATGTATATGTTTACTCAAAGATCTAATTATTGATTAAATATTTATTTGAAAGTTGTATTCCTTTTTATTTTCTTTATTTACTTCTGCTCACTTTTGGGTTAAGTTATTAACGTAGCCTGAAAAAAGAGTTTAAAATGAGCAAGGATTAGTTGCTTCCCACCACCTCACTGCCATGTCAAAAGAGCACACTTCAGGTCAAATTCTGCTGCCCACACAGACACTTTTTGGATGAAGACAGGAAACAATGTGTACAATCTGTTCTGCAAGCTTCACAAAGTCTCTGCTCACTGTACTGTGGGGTGCTCTGTTTGTGGGAGAAAATAAGGAGAAATAATCAACCCTGAGCACAAAGAAAGTTCCAGAGACTGCAAGTCAGCTAACAAGAGGCTGTGCAGATCCCGTGAGCGACCCAAGAACCAGCAGAAGCCCTCACACTATGCTGCTACCTCCGGGAGAATAAGCACATGTAGCCTGATGGTTAGCCAGAACCCAAAACACCCAAGAGAAAAAAATAAAGTTCTTTTAAGATAAAATCTTGCACCTAGTCCTTTCCTTTCTCACTAACAGAAAGCACCAGAGAGATCCCTGAAATGTGCGCCTATTCGATTTCCTCTTTGCAGTCATTAGCACACGGCCTATTGCCTGCCCAGCCCAAAGATGCTTCACGTGCTTGGAGGCGGCTCCTGTGTGAACCACGACCACCTTCCTCCATCTTGTAAGATCCCAAGACATGCGTGAGCCGCAGAGAAAAGCAGAATGAGGTCCGAGAGAAAGGAGGTGGAGCCCTGGTACATGTATGGCAGGTGAAGGCATCAGCATCTGCAGTAGCTTGTTAGCAGGGTTATAATCGGGATTGGCTATGCAATTATCACCCTGATTAGGGTCAGGATTAGGGTTTAGGTTATGGACAGGGTGAAGGCTGATATTTTCATCATGGTTTGGTCAGCTAGTGTCAGTTTTAGCATCAGGATTAGCATCTGCTTGAGACGGGCACCAGCACTGGTGTCAAGACTGGGTCCAGGAGTGACTGGGTGGAGCAAGCAGCAGATTAGGCCCCTACGGTGATGAACACACAGACCCCTGCGAGGTCGGGTGAGGCCCAGCACAAGCAGTGGTGCAGGGATCATTGCGGGAATTGGCATGGGGTTCACTGGGGTCACTGGTATGGAGACTGGTGTCACAACTGGGGCCGGATTAAGGTCAAGGTTAGCTTCAGGGTTATAGCATCAAGCTTGGTCTCTGACTGGTGCTGGGATTAGAGTGGGGATGGTGCTGAGACGGTGCGGGGACTGGAGTCCAGACTGGCATGGAATTAATTGCGGGATTAAAGTCAGTTTTAGCACAGGAAGAGCTACAGGATTAGCGAGGGGCTTTCAAAGGCACTGGAATCCAGGTGAATCCAATTATCGTAGGGACAGTGGTTTGTATTAGGATCAGAATTAGTGTTGGGATGAGGGTCCAGATTTGGTTTGGGGTTAGTGTTGGGTTTAGCATCGGGTTTCCCTTTTGGGTTAGTGCTGTCAGCTTGTGTTGTTATTGTCTAGAGCTTGCTATGTCACAATAAATTAATTCACAGAAATAGCCAGCAAAGGTCAGCAAGGGATTATCAGTGAAGGAAGCAAGTGAGGTGAGGTCAAGCCAAGATCTGATCATTATGATCCCATGAAGAGTAGATCAGTCCAAGGGAAGGCATCTTAGATATTCACAGCTTTCCAGAGGCTGGAGCCATCAGAGGTACATTTCCAGCAAGTAGCTAAATTCTCATTTATCCAGTTCATAGAATTAACCCTGTCAACCTTGGTCAGTGTGGGAATACTTAGTTGACCACTTTCTGACTTCAGAGAGAATCTCTAGCTGCTCTCACTTTTCCAGTCAACTACAAAGGCCAGTCCTGATGACACTGGTGCCATCTGGAGCAGATGACCCAGTGGCCCCTAAATTGGTGCCCACCTCGACATTAACCCAGATGCCAGTCCCAAGCCCAACAGCAACTATAATTGCACCCTAATGCTCATCTAACCCCATGCTATTCCCTTTGCCCAACTAATCCCCAATTCCAACCCTAATCCCAAATTTACTCTAGATGTTATTATGTATACCTCCTCTAATCCCAATGCTAATCAAAGATGCAAATCCCCATACCAATCCCTTGGCTAATCCCAAAGCTAATCTTGACACTAGCCCTTAAATTTAACTCTGACTCTAATCAATCCCAACCTTTATGAGGATTGTAATCATATTGTCAATCCTTATTCTAATCCCACACTAATACAGAGGCGAATACAGATGCTATTTCTTCTCTAATCCCATTGCTATCCCCAACCCTTATCCTGATGTCAGTCCTGAGCCTAATCCTGAGACTACTCTGGACACTGATGATGACACTGCTCCTGATCTCAACTCCACTGTCTGTTCCGGAGCTGAAGTGCAGGCTCGTCTCCACAGCGGTGCCCAGGTCACAGACCAGACTGACCCTCAAGTCGAGCCCCCTGCTGATCAGATGGTGATGTTGACTCCAACAGCGATGCCTCTCAAGCAGAGGACAAAATAACGCTGTATCTGACTGGACATTAACCAGACCCTTGATTGACCCTAATCTGACTATGATCCCAACCTTAACCTGGATGCTACTTCTGGCCCGAACCCCAAGACCCTGGCTAATCCAGGCTGAAATCTACGATCACCCTTCACTTGTCCCAGGACTAACCTGACACTAATCTCAACCCTAATCCTGACAGTAAGACCAACTGCAATCCCACAGCCAATCCCGAGACCAATCCCCACAGCAATGCCTGCACCAATGTCCATGATGATGCCCCCACTGAACACAGCAATGATTCATCTGCCAATCTGTCTGCCAAACCCAACACCAGTCCTGACACCAATCTCAATGCCAATAACCCTGACCCTAAACAGACCCAAATCTCAAATATAATCCCAACCCTAATCTGGACAGTAATCCAATCAGCGATATCCATGCTGATCCCATGTTACTGTCTATACTCATTCCAGTAGCTAATCCCTTCACCAATCCCAAACCTAATCCAGAAACTAAACCGACACTAATCACCCATCTTATCACTAATAACCACTCTAATCCCAATGTTAAAATGCTGTCCTGACATTAATCCCTTTGCTAATCCCAAGGGCTAGCCTGATGATGACAAACTTGATGTTGATGGTGACAATAACCCTGCTGCTAATCACAGTGCCAACCCCCATGCCAATCCTCCTGCCAATCCCCAAATGTCAATCCCCACTAGTGCCCATGACTATCCCCAAACCAATACCTGAGCCAATACCCATGCCAATCTACCTGCCAAACCTGGCACCCTCTCCCCTGGGATTTCAATACCAGAAAAGAAGAGAGATGGGCCCTCCCAAAGACCTTCACCTACACCCAGCCATCTTCCTTCCTCCCCAACTCCAGCACGGGTGGGGACAGGCAGCAAGGTGGGGCTCACGGAAGGACAGGAGGGAAACATGGCAGAGAGACAGGAGACAAGTGCTGATCATGTGATTCAAGCTGCTGGGAGAAGCTCCTGACTTCTAAGATCCATGAGCAAATTCATTTCCTTCATTTTCTAACTACGTGGATATGGGTTTTCTCGTGCTCTCACTAGGAAAAGTTCAGTTGAATCAAAGAGGTAACTGAAAGTTTTCAATGAAATGTATCCTTTCGAGCATGTGAGGGAAAAACAGGACATGGTGGTAGTTGTGAATTTGGGGATGCGTTAAGGTCTCAGGTCTCACATCCACTGCGAACATCTGCTGCACACGGTGGTGGATTCAAAGCCCCTTTGAGCATGCATCATCTTTGCCGCCTTTGTTTACACTTTCTGGAAGTTACAGATGGTGGAGGATGTCAGGAGTGGTTTACGACTGAGGTTTAATACTTTATGGGGATACTGGTTTGGGTTTGGGTTTTGAAATCTGAAAGCTGTTCTGATGCGTCCTGATGTCTTCTTGGTGAGTCTCAAGTTGCTTCCACAAGAATGTATTTCCCTAGAGAACCATGATTTTTTAACTAACAGATCTCTCTGATGAAGAACTGGGGGAATGAGTATTATCTAGACTACCTTGCACTGCAGGTTATTACTGTTCTTTTTTCTGCTTAATTATCAATTTTTTAGTTCCTTCCTTCTCTTGTTCCTTTTCTGTTTTCTTTGTTCCAATAATTAGAAAATTAAAAGCTTACTTTTGTTCTACTAATGGATTTCTTTAGATAACATTTTTCTTTAATATAAACACTAAGAAAAAAATAACATCTAGTAAATCTCTTAGATTAAAACATATAGTATTCTTTATCTTTCCACACCACTTTCTCACTCACTTTCCAATATCATTCATATAATTCAAAATTTTTCTTGCTTATTCTAATTACATTATATCCCTGACCTAACATATTTTCTCTCAAAATTTATTTTGACTTTTTAAAATACTTATGACCTCACTAAAAAAATTAAATGATGCTTATGTTCTGTATCTTTTTAAAGTTTTATTATTTTCCTCTTTTTGTTGGAACATTTTGTAGCTACATTTTTTCTTTTTGAAGTATTTTATCAAGTTTTTGAGATATTTTTTGCCTAAATCTCTCTACCCCTCTTTGCTTTTTCTCTTTTTTCTTTTCCTCAATTTTGTTTTCTTTTTAATAGAAGATTTTATTAACTGATTTTCTATTTTGTTCATTACTTTTTGGAAGTATCCAGTATTCTCACTATGGCCTTCAATATTTTCGAATCCTGCAAGTATGTATTTTCATCACTGTCCAACCTTTACCAGTCACACATTGTTCTTTAATCAGACACCAGATTTCGTTTCATAGATTGAAGTCCCTTGAGGATGAAGATGCACCACTTCTGACTCCTATAATCTTGAACAGGTCTAAGAACAATTTTTTAAGACCTCACTTTTTTTTTCTGTCATTGTGAATGTTTTCTTCTTGTTTCATCCTGATCCCCTGGAGGAGGAAGATTTGTGTTGTAGAGATTGTCCGCAGTTCCCTTGGGAGGACGCCTGACAGGTTCCTGCTAGGGGCAGCAATCCACTCTGCAAGGGAGTAAATGTTTCTACCCCTGACTGCTCGTCAGGGAGACCCACCAGTGAGTCCCCTTCAGCCCCTTCAGGTGACGACTGCCTCAGCGGGCCAACTTCATGTCTCTTAGCTCTGCTTGTCTTCTAATCTGAGCTCTCGATGAGACAGATGATAAGTACACCTGTGACAATCAATATGCCCATCAACATCCCTCTTCCACTCTGACGGCAATTTCTGGAAGGTTCTCGATGTCCTTTTCAATATCTCTACGCTTATTCAATTTCTAAGTGAAGTTTCTCAGTTTGCAGCACATAAGATTTTCATTCAATCAACAACCCTTTTTTGAGAGTTGAGGATACAGCATGGATAAAAGATAAATCTTGAATTTCAATCATTTATCCTAATGGGGGGGATAATACATAAATGAATGTGCAGATGTATATTATGACATAGTAAGAAATGTAAGAAAAGCAAAGGACAGAAGAGGCAATGGAAACACTTTGTGCATTTCATACTGATTTAGAGCTTTCTTCCCAATGAAACACCTTCATCTTAATTTCTTTGGAATCTAGTGTCTGACAGGAGGGCAAGGTATCAGCCATGGATGGAAGAGTTGGAAACTCCCATACACATCCTCTTGCCCTGAAGTTTTTCTTTTTCTCCTTTTGCCTGTAGACTGATCCATGACTCTGCTCTTATACTTTATCCTGCACTTGGTGTTTTGCCCTCATTTCGTATCAGCATTTCTGGTTGTCCAGCCATGACCACAATGATATATGCACCTTAGACTCTTCATATCCAAACAGAATTTTCCTTCCTCAAAGCCAATTCACCCTTCTGCCCTCCAGAGTTCAGTGCCACTGTAATGCCCAGGGACTTTCAGGTTGGTAAGCACTGTATCTTCAGTGAGTGTTTCCCCTCTGCTTCACAGACGCGCTTCCTTGCACCTGGTCACCGGAACCACGAGGATGTTCTTCCTAGTTCCTCCACTTCCGTGGGTAACCTGTTCACTGCAACTACTTGAGAGGAAGGATTCGATTTCCTGATACTATCCTTTCCTTCCAATCCATCCTACACACGGAAGACAGCAATGTCAGTCTAAAACCCACACATAATAAATAGATAATAACATCACTCCCAGGTGTCAGAGCTCCCAACAAATTACTTTTAAAGCAGGAAGTAAGTTAGGTACTTCTCAGTATTGAAAGCACATTTAATTGGAGACGTCTTACTCCAGTCTCTTTGTATCTTAAAAAATACGAAATGACTCATGAAGCTGTAAGATGGTCTAACTGAAGAGCTAACACACAAAACTATAATTTTCAGCATTTTTAAATCTTCATAAGGTAAAATATGTAATTGTTATGCTTTAGATTTGGCTCAGGTCTCTTCCACTGATGAGGACTATAATCATGCAGAGATTGAAGTTTATAGCTTCTATTGGCTTTGAGTTGAAGGAATGATATAAAGTTCAAAATCATTTTCTTAGAAGGAGAGTAACTGCATTTGCCTTATATGTGAATAATTTTAAATGGCTTAAGTAAGTCAGCTCATCCATGCCAGAGTAGGCTAAACAAACAATCTAGCATGAATTTTTGTCTAAGAGAAAAGTTTGAGAAAATGATGACCAAATGAAATATACAAGAAAGAAGCTATAATCAGATGCCTTCCATTTATGGTCTTACCCACAGACCTATAAATACAGAAGGATACCCTCATCAGCTCAACTACTATAGGAATGTGAGTAGCTTTTCAGAGAAAAGCAGCAACATTTTAATGAAGTACAACACACCTATATATCATTTGGACAGAAAAAAGAATCACCTTTAAACAGTGAAATCCCACAAGCAGAGATGTAAGTAAAATGACGGCAACCGGAGTGAAGCACGGGCCAAGCGCAGCACACTGGCACTAAATTTTCTTGTCTTACAGAGGGGACAACTGAAACACCAAGGTGGCTATCTAGGACACTGCCTTTACTCTTCATTTAAACATATTATGTAATATTTAAGGACTACACATGATTAGAACGCTGGATTTAAAATTAAAAAATTAGCTATTTCAGCCCAGGGCGAAAAATAAGGAATGGAAGTCAAGGGTACAGTTCTACAGTGGGTACATTTTATCATCTGTATTGCTGTGAGTTATTAAGAGATGGGGAAATTTTGGAAGGTCTCCATGTAGGTAAAACATGTCAAAACTCCTAAAGAACATTTTGATCACAATGCTGTACCTGGTCTTTCCCATATTCTCCCAGGAAACCTATACTCTCTGTCCTCATTGAGCCAACACAGTAGAAATGGTTGAAGAACATGAAAAAAATGGAGATGGGGAGAGGATCTGGGGACGGCTCACCCCTCAAAAGACCTGAGACCACTTTGGTCCTGGGTGTTTGTAAAACATAACCCTGGGAAATGCCCGCTGCAGCTTCTTTCTTCCCATTCTCGTTACCACACAACCTTCTTCTCTTTTTGACCTCTTGCTTCCCAATGTTTTATCCGCAGCGCTTCCTCCACATGACCTGTGCTGGCTGGAGAAGCACACATGAGCGTGCACAAGGAAGCCTTCCATACGCAGGCACGGTGGCACAGGGATGGGCACAGGGACGGCGGTTCACTGCTGAATTTACAACATTCAAAAGTCTAAATTTCCAAGTGCAATTTTCGCATAGATGAAAAGGAGGCTTGAACTCCCTTGCTCACAAGAGATACTCCAATTCAAGTATCCTCTAAGCATTCTGGCAGAACACAACAGCTTTTCAAGGGATTCTCAAATCGAAAGCTCTGAAACTTTAGAAATATTATTTTCTAGTCAAGGAATTTTCTTACAGTCTTCTTGACGCCCAATCTTCTGACAAGCCTCCACAACCATATGCTGACCCGATAGGATGACTAACCCAAAGGATTATCCCAGAGCAAGTGCCTGGGCCAAGTTCCACAAGACAATACACATTAGACGTTTGTGTGACAGTCACATCTTGTGACATTATGTTTTCAATACTTTGTCTCTTAACTCGAGTGGCTTCGCTTCTCTCACCCACACAAAAATGTAAACAGATATTAGAGTTTTGGAGAAACTTCCCTGGCATTTCCTTTCTGCTTTTTCAACTACAGTCCTGCCTCCATGTGCCAAAGGCAGACTGGTTCCAACAAAGCATGCTTGCAAATGCACAGCAGAACTATCAACAATGCCATTATCTTTACAGAATGTGCAGAGAAAGAGCTGACACTTGACATACAAGGTAAGCCCAACAAAGTATTCAGAAGATTCTTCTTTCCTGCCATTAAATCCACTAACTGCTTGCTGTTAGTTCCTAATCCAGTGTCATGTCTAGACTGCTTCTTCCATACCTCCAACAAAGCTTTGGGAAAAATAAACTTGCATCTTCACATGCTCCTACGCCCTTCAGCTACGACTGTTGGCCCAAACATGGAGACAACACATCGTGTTCACCCTTTGGAGTTTTTGTCTTTCTAGGGCAGTGGCAATCTGCTAGGAGTATAGTAACAGACAAGAAACACAGGCACTTGAGGTGCTTTTTATCAGATTAATTCAATCTCCCTTTGAAACAAGTACTAAGCAAACAGTAAGAGGATATTGCTCTAACTTCTGGAAAATGTGAGTGCAATATAACAAATACATACTCATGGTATTCTGACTATATTAAAAAGAGCATTTCTGAAAACTTTAAATGTGTCTAAATAGATGCTAAATAAAGAAAATAAACTCTAAAATAAAATACATAGACCCTCCTTGACCTGAGGCATTTAATATTAGAATAGATGAGATTTTCAAAAAGTGAAGAGGCATTTAAATACCAGGGTGAAAACCAGTCCCCTTTACTCCCAATTCCCCTGCGTCTAGGTCAATTTATAACATCCCTAGGAACAAAAAAGACTTGTTGCCTTTTAAGTTAGAGTTGCATCAAATAAGAGACAAAGAAAGTTGATGCAAAATGATTTGCAATTTCCTACAAAATGACTCCTGCGAAGTTGAAAGGCATCCAGAATAGCAAAACTGATCCCACAGATCAAATAAATACAAGCACACTTCAGTTTTTAAACCATATTACCTTTTTATTCCAGTAAGCATCCCAGTGGATGTTTGCAAACTAGAGGAATACTAGGTTATTTTTCATGGATGCAACTTTTTTAAAATCTTTTTTTCTACCATGTTTACATTATCTTTCAACTACGAAAATTTAAGAGACAAATTAGGAAATATAGCTCATTAGACATCCAAAATATATTTGAACACCTTTGCTATCTGTCTACTCACAACCTCAGTCTCAGGGACGGTGACAACCAAGAGTCAGAAGAAGATAACCCCACCATGGATATGCGAACAACACAAAACAAAATGAACTAAGTATTTTGGAATCGGTGGTAGTTATTCGTGGATGAGAAAGACCAAAGAGGCAGGAGAAGTGCAAAGAAAATGAGGTGAAAATTGGCTTGCTTTTGAGTGAAGATGGGTGAAGGACAACACAGCTGTCTACACAGCGGGCAGGAGGGAAGTCTCACGGGGCTGAGTAACTTGAACATGAGCTTATGGATGTACCTGTGTGCTGGAAGTGGCGAGGTCAGCCAAGGCTGTCTCCACAGTCACAGAACGGGGCCTGGGGATGGCACTCCCTTCACTGAGCACTGCTAGCTGTCCTGCACTACAGTGCGGGGAACCTAGCACTTACTGTGTCTCTTCCACGTCCCAAGCACCTATGACGTCGGTTAGTGTGTGACAGAGGCGGAAACAAGACAGGTAAAGAATCCTATTGCGGAAGACCTGAAAAGATACTGGCCCATATCAGGTAAGTTTCTCTGACCTAACCTCTGAGGCAGTCATGCATTCATCCATCAGTCCTCACTCACTCCTTCAGTCATTCATTCATTACTGGAAAACAGAAGATACCCAGCTTCTGCCCGTAGGCAGATGAGCTGCCTCCCTTCCTCCCTGCAGCTAAATGTGGAGAGAACACAAGCAAACAGGCATGAGCACAATGTATCTAGCAGCCTAGGCCTATGTGAGAAGTATACGAAGTGGAGTGATGAGTTGATTAGGAATCTTCATCACAAAGGTGGTCTAAATCCCTGCATCTCATAAGAAGGAGTATAACATTTCTGAACATTCCTCCACCGGAGACATTCTTTCAACAAATATTTGCTTAGCACCCACTACAAGCCAACCGCTGCTGCAGGCCCTGGGGCCTCCCTGCCCTCAACACTTAGTTGTGGAGCAGAACTCAGATCATCAACAATCACTCAATAAAAATATTTCACATTACAATATAAGGGTGAAGGGGATCCATCTTCTTAGACTTACCTTCAGAGCAAAGGGGGCAAAGTCAAAGTAAGAATCTAATGGGTATTAAATGTAAAGTATTTCTTTTGGTAACTGGAGTAAAAAGATCCCTGAAACTGTGAAATTTATGTTAATCAACCTGAGGATTTGAACCTGAAAACAGTCAGACAGATGGCCCTGTACAGACTATCCACACTTACTGTGGGTGGGCTTTCAACAGCAAAGGCCCTGCAGTACATCTGATTTGCGTCTATGTCACAAAAGAGTTTGAGTTCTGAATATTATCAAGAGATCAAGAGAGGCAGGTACTGGGCGGTTAAAACGTTACCTAAACTGTGTGGAGTATCTGAGAACTTTAGGGAGGATTCAAAAGGCTTTTTTTTCCTGGAGCTATCTGGCTGGTGAGGTGAGAGGGACCAGCTTATTACATCTTTCCAGGGTTTCTTCACAGAACAAGGCCAGTTTTGTTCTGACTCTACCGGTGCAGGTCTCTCCTGGACCAAGGAGAGGGGGTCCCGGGAGAGATTTCGTTTAAACTTTCATACGACATCAACCTCGGGCATATTATAAAGGAAAAGGCAAAATCCACCTGAATCTTTTAGATGAAATAAGAAATTTCAACATCATTTGTGCTGATTATTATATCAATTATATCTGCTCTAGAGGATACCTCATTGAGAAAGTTATCATAGTTCGTGGATTTATTTTGCTAAAATACATCTAATAAACATAGAAGGATTAAAATGCACATATTTTAGACAGATGTCTAAAAAACTAATAGTGAATGTATTCTAAGAATTAGTGGATGTATTTTGCCATTGTCTAGATGGATAGTCAGGTATTGGCAAAGATTAAATATTTCTTGGAAGTCTCACAGATAAAAATTATGAGAATTCTGTGTATCATAAAAAAATTTTTCTCAAAAAAGTCCAGTCTTAGTTTATTTGAACTATTTCAGATGGTGGCATTTTTCCAGAAGAATACATATGCTAAATAAAATCACCATCCATCTCTAGCAAATTTTCAAATAAAAGACTTTATTGAGGATGACTTATTTTACATACCCCAATTTGGACTGTGTCCTTTTTCATTCTAACTGCAGCATGTCTAGATTCCGTGAAGGAGGTGAGGAGAATTGGAGCTGGGGCTCGGGGAGGAGGAGTGGGGGAGGCTCCTCCTTGTTGGGAGACTGCCAGAATAGACCTATGCAGCTGTCATTTAACACCTGTCCTCTTTTCAAAAGCAGGGGTGGCATTCTTATAGAGAAACCAGAGAAATATGGACTAAAGGAAACTACTACAAGATGGATGGCCCATTGTTTCTGATCTTTTGGGGAAGCAGAATAATTGCTAATAGACCATTGTAATGTATGAAGAAAATGTTCATTATATATTGTCATCTTGACCAATTAATCCAATGATGTGTTATAAATTGGAAACACAAAGGATAACAAAAAAAAATTAAGCATGTTCATAGCGACAAAAAAATAAAGTGACTATAAATGCCAGTGAAGATATGAATATAGAATGGCTTTTATTGCATTGGAAAAACTGCTTGAAATCAGATGTAAAATGAATATATAAATGAATAATCTGTTTACAGCAACACAAGAGGACCAAAGGCTCTGGTGCTACAGGTTGTCGGCAATAAACTTAGAAGGATTAAAAAAAAAAATCATTTCCAATAGAGGCAAAGACTTTAATACACCTAGATTTTAAGCAGATTGCAAAAAAGAAAAAGTCCATTTTTTAGTGCTTTGAGTTACTACATCCAGGCCTACTTGAGCATTGTGCTCTGTTTTGGAAATCAGATGTTTGAAAGGAAAGACAAACTGGAGTGAGTTCAAAGGAAAGCCACTGAACTGATAAAAGGTTTGGAAATAAGACAGACCTATGAGCAATGGGCATGTCCAGGCTAGAAGAGAGAAAACTGAAAGAGAGACATGTTAATTGCCGACAAGCATTTACAGAGATGTTATGGGAAGAGAAAGGATCAGCTCATGTTAATCATTAGGAAGAGAGTAGGAAGCCATACACTTTGGATATTCATAGAAATGAATTGTCTAGAATGATTTATTTTATTTGTTTCATGGTAATTTATGTAACTTTGTCATTAGACATCATTCAAGTTCAAGTACATAGGCAGAAATGGCATGGGCTTTTAGACCTGAGAGCACAAAGAGACCACAAATCAATGTTTGGGGCGCAAGCTGGTTAAAAAGAAATATGTGGCCTTTATCTTTTGAGATGAGTCGCCTGAAGTGATCTATGTGACCCCAATGCCACTGAAGATACCTGAGAGTGAGACAAGTTTCAGTCTTTTAGGGAGAGTTCAGAAACACGCGTACGCACACAGAGTTTCCTACTAAGCAAAGGGACAACGTAAAGTTAATATATTTCTAGGAAGATCTTTATACACAGATGTTTCTGGAACCTACTGGCTAGCTCTGAACACTAGTAAACAACACTGTTCTTTTATCATGCAATATTCCCTAATTTCCTTGCACCTTCTTCAACATCTCTCCTTCCAAAAGAGGCATTTGGTAGTGGAGGTGGGGAGGAATAGGGGAGGCAGGAAACTGAGGGACTAGGACATTTTTATAATTAAGGCTGGATTAGTATCAAGAACGTCCAGTAATCCAAAGGCTGCAGAGCATTTTTGATGTATCAAAGAAGTGTGTAATGTCGGATTAAGCTACAAGGGACCAAGCACTTTTTCCTCCTGGAGACTTCGCTGTCAGGGTTTAAGGAGGCCTCTGCCCCTCTGTCCCTCTGCAGTCGGCTCTCCGCCTTTCTGATGAGAGCTCCACATTCTGGTCCATTGTAGCAGAGTCCTTAAGCCAAGAAAAACTGACACTCTTCTCATTAATGGGTTCCCCAGGATTGCTTTTTTGTTTTCTCTTGCTGCTCAGACTTTTTCCCACTTTAACATTTCCTAGTGACTTTGATTGATTTAATCTAATCTCTCTTTCCACTTTTTTTCAAAGCATGAAAATTTCCCTGCCAGGTGAATATTCCCCAATCCTCACAACTGGACTTGGGATTTTTTTTTTTTTTTAATGAGAGTGATTCTGAATGGTGAGAACTCATAATTTATTTGAATGAAAACAGTTGGGGGGTTGCCACACTTCACTGGACTTGATTGTTGACACTGGACGCAGCTGTTACTGCCAATCTATCTTCAACCAACTGTGAGCAGATCAAGATTACACACATACACACGTGTGCACACACATATTCCTCTTCCATAATAGCAAGAGTTTGGAGAACACAACAGTGTCTTTTCTAAATTTGTTCTCCAACAACATTTAGAAAATTCAGGTTGACTGAGGTTTTCTCGTGTCCTGTCCTACTCCTGTCATCTTTACCTGCAGCGATCGGCACACAGCATTCACTCAAGTTAACAAGAGGCAGATGTAACCATAGCTTTAAAAGAGAAACCTAATAAAATCAAAGAGTCCAGACTAATTAATGGCCCCTATTTATACAATTAGGAAAAAAAGAAGTTTCTTTATTTTCTTTTTAATACTCCCATGGCTAGCTACCATTTCAAATTCCAGAGAGTGATATATGGATCAAAGTATGCTCCTGGTTTCCATTTGGCCAATACTTAATGCAAAACTGGGATTTTTCAAAAGTCTAGCAAATGAATAAAACAAGCTAATAAACTGAATTTCAGGTTCCAATGGGTTTGATAAGATGCATACGGAGTCTGAAAGCTTTTCTGTGTTATAAAGATTCATAAAATTTCCTCTGCCCTGACCTACTGACATAGCTGCCATGAACACCTTAGATAGTTCTACCAATTAAGCAGAGAGTCTGTTACACTTCCCTCTCCAAATAATTTCACAAACAGTCTAAAGGAAGATGGTACAGGGCCATCAGTAATGCATAAACCCCTTCTGTGTGACCTCTTCTCCGAACTCTTTTTATCTCTGAAAGAGGTGAGCCTCTTCCAGGGAATAATAAACACTAAATAAAACAAGCACAAGTGAAATGCACATCCACTGAGCGATATGATGAGCCAATCACAAACCACTTCCGCACACTGAGTTCTGTCAGTGTATGGGCCTTGCAGCTCCTTGTTGGGAAATTAGGACACACTTGCGTTTTTCCTCTAGGAGGAGAGGAAACTCACTGATTTTCATATATTTTAGAGACTTTATACATGCAATCATATTACTCATGAAAAGCAGTCTATCAACTAAGATTAAACTTTCACAAATTTAAAACTTTCGGGAATATTTTTATCTACTACAATACTGGTTTTAGATCAGTTAAAAACTAAAGAACATGGAAAAGCAGTGTTATTCTTTCCTTTCCTTTCTTACTCTTCATTTTCTAGACGTGCTATGGAAAAGAAGCAAGGATCAGCAATAACAATTAATACCGTGCCACCACACAGATTTTTTTTCCTATCTAATCAACAGGCAAATTTTTATTAAGATCAACATTTGGGGGGCTGTTAAATGTAGCCACCTCTCATGATAAGTGTCATATTATAAATCATACTGAACAACATTTTACTCCCTTCTCTTTTCTTCTAAAGGTGTCTAGTTATAAGACCACACAGACTTGATACTGCATGCAAGCATACAATCCTTACACATGCTCGAGTATCGAAAGTTTTGAGACAAATCAGTGACACAACTGGTGAAAAAATAAGTGTGAAGTCAACTGAAAGGGACAGAAAACATTTCTGTCTAGTTTAGTAAGAACACTATTCGAGTGACCGACAAAAACAGTGCTGAAAAGGCAGAGCTCCTTGCCATCTGTCCTACGGGCAGGAGCTTTAGGATAGGTGAGATAGGACAATCGAACTCAATGTGTTCAGACTACTTGAGTTCAAAATAGAGAGAAGACTTTATTTTTCCTCTAAGATGGGTGATGTTGGACCTTCAGGAAAGAACCAGATCAGGGTTTCAGTATCTCTGAAGTGAGCTCAGAATAAAACACAGGATTTGTGCCCCGCCACCCTCAGATATGAAGCCCCCAGAAAGGTGGGGTGTCCGACATGGCCTTGGACGGTCCTGAGCTGGCTGCTCCACCCAGCTCACGTGGGACACGCGTATGTAACTCTCCTCCCCACTGAAGTAAGACTGCCCTGGAATTCTGCCTTACCACGGGCAGAGAAGGAATGTTACAAATTACTGGTAAACATGTACTGGTGTTCAAAACCAAACAATGGAAAGATATACAGTGATTCACTGAGTGAATATTAAAAGGATAAGAAATATAAAGAAACCCCAAGAGTATTTTCTGCCAAGGATTTAAAGATGCACAGATTCCTGCATGAAAGTAAAATAGCTTAGTCCCTGCCTTCATTTAGTAATTCTTGGATTTCAAACTATTATCCGGTATTAGAAAAATAACTCCTTCTCTCTTTTCTTAATATCAAAGATCCACCCGCTTTCTATAAAGAAAACAATACTGCAGCGAATCAAGGGATTCTATTGTTTTCTACTGTGTGGGTTCAGAGCAGTTTCAGTAGCACAGGATCATACAAATCATGTGTGTGTATATATATATGTGTCACGTATGTCATATATATTTGTGTGCTTTGCTTTTACCCTAAGAACCCTTTTCCCCTCTGTTTTGTTTTTGTTGCTCACTTCTTAGAGTTAAAGAATCCATTGTTGATTATTTGCAATTTAGCACTCCAATTTGAATTACTGCTGCTCAGTCTTTTATGTCATTGCGTAGTTAGCAAAAACAGTCCTGATTCTACTCATCTCTGCACTTCTACTTTGGACTTCCCATGACTACCTACAGGAATTCATATGTAGTGTCAATGAAAAAGTATCTTGACATGGCATACACAGAAATGGGGGCCTCACTCTGGAGTCCCCTTATTTTTAAATACTTTTATGTTCAGCTGCCTAAGAGAGGGATGATACCATTTAAAAATACCCAAGAAGAGGAGAGAATTTAATAAAAATTTAGAACATCTAAACTGTAACCCATTTTAAGATGTTTTATCCAAAAGTACCAGTTATTTATTAAAAAGTGTATTATCAACACTTTTGTCAAAAAAATCTGAACCAGTTCAATGGTAATTATGACTTCCCAACAATATCAAAATACTTTCTGAGTCACCCAAAAGTAAAAGTGCACTATCAATTTTTTAAGTGTTTATTACATTTCAATATTTGAATATTAGCAGTCTGTTTTTTCAATTCATGCTAATTTGATATAATATAGGCCAGGAGAAAATTGTTATGTAGAAGAATCAATTTCCCAATCGAGAGTATAAAAAGATCAACAATTTGTAAAGAAAAAGTTAAAAAAAGGCCTTATTTTCAAAAATATTGAGTTCTCTTATTAGAATTCCAGGTATTTAACCTTTGGGAAAAATACTTCCTTATTAGGTTAATAATTATATTATTAAGGCATTTCAGTGGCTAAAAATTAAATGTTTTAAGTATCTACGTGTAATTATAAAATGTTTTGGTGATTTAACTAACTTTGCAATGAAACTGATTTGGGAATTTAGTGCTTTTAACTTGAATTAATTAAATATTTTAACAGTATCCCTGAAATACATTTGCTTTCCTTTTGAACAAAAAATATATTTAAAGTAGGATAATATTTGTAAAGTTGAACTGAAATACTTAAAACCTATTTTTTTTTAATTTGAATCACTGCCTAAGTAATTATAGTTTCTCCCCCGCTTCTACTCAAAAAGCACGTTGAGGCACTGAACAGACTGGTCTAACAGTAGAAAACACTGACCGAACTTTTTTCTTCAGATCCTCTTGATAATTTTTTGACTCAACTTCTCTTCAAAGTTGTCCTGATTAGCCTATCAGATGAGGGTATTTTCATATGACTCATGAGCATATGGGCAGGTAAGTAGGTTAAGAAAATAAATTCTAAAATTAGAAAATGTCTCTATGTCAAATCCTGTATGTTACTTACTAGCTGTGTGGTCCTGGATAAGATACTGACTTTTTCTAGGTCACTACTGCTTTAGGGAAAACATAGTTACACACGCTTACCTCTTAATTAGAACAACACAGGCGAACCATTTCCTTCAGTGGCTGATACTGCTTTGACTTCTTAGTATTGTGTCCTTTGTTTCTCAAGAGATGAGATCTGATTTCAAAGATAGCTGTTTTGTGATCATTGTAACAGTACTACTACTACTAATAACAAACGTAATAATAAAAAGCACAGCACTTATTTGGGGCCAGTCATTTTTCTAAGCATTTTGTATTTATTAATTTAATTGATACAACAACCCCAGGGGATAAACTATAATTATCCTTTTACAGGGGCAGAAACAGGTCCCCCAAGTGTTAGGAAACTGGTCCAAGATCACACCATTAACCCTTGGTAAAGAAGGCATCCGATCACTGATGGGACCCGAAATGAACCAAGGGGAGTTGTTCCTGAGTCGTGCAGAGCACTGCAAAGCAAGCATCTAGACATCGCCCCGTGCAGGCAAGCGTGGGATCCATTTTCTTTCTCCTTCAACTGCCTGCTTCAAATGTCAACCCAGGTCCACTGTCCACTGTCCCTGGCGTGGCATTAAGACCTTGATGTTTATTGATCAAGAAACTAGTGAGAGAAACTTCTGTGCCAGGGATGGTGGTCCAGAAATCTCTCAAAGAAAATGGTCAGAGAGTCTACTGTCCCATAAAAGACACATTCAGGCAACTGGCTTCTGTCTGACAGAGGAATGAGGAGGGTAAGCAGTCCCACCACTAGCACAGGTATAGACATGACTTTCTCCACTGCCCCGGGACAGACATACCCGAGAAGATGGCGATCTCCACGACCTCCACTACCACAGAAAACATCTGATGCCAGCAGTCCTCAGGGAGCTGATTTCCAATCCTCGGCTAGTCACAACTAAGTTCTGGGTGATCTAATCCATGCCAGTGCTGGGTTTCTGAGACGTGAAAGTGTCTGATATCGAAGAGACACGCCATCTCTATCTGTGCCCCTCTCCCAGGATATTCGGCATGATTCTATAGTCTCCAATGAGATAGCCATTTTAGCCTCCTTGCTAACTTCAGGGGGAAACTTGCAGCTAATTATCAGGTGCCCTCATCTGAGTCATCCAGTTTGGAACTACTCTGGCAGCATGGGTGAGCAAACAGCTGCTCCACGGACCCACTGCGACCCCTGCTCTCATCCCCTCTAGTACCCAGTATAGGACGCGGTGTTTGAAATCACTCCTTCATGTCTGTCTCCACAGCCAGTGTGCGCACACAGGCACTCTTTGAGCTGCTGTTTCATTCAGGTTCCCCACGGTGCGGTGGCATTTTGCCCGTCTGTTTAGACCCGGAATGTTGCAGCACGGTTCTGGTTATCTGTTGAGCATCACCTTCTCCCTGAAAGGGAGAGGTACAAATCACTTCATAATCTCTCGTGGTTCTGCAGGTTGATGAGTGTCAACTTGGCAATGTTTCTGTTGGCCTCTGGCACATCTCATGCCCTTCTAGTCACAGAACAGCTGGCTCTCCCTGGAGCCGTTCAACGAGGCACCGGATGGATGCTAGGATGACCGAGTCTCTCCCCTAGAGCATCGAGTCCTCTTCTCCGGGAGGCTTCTATCCTACATGAAGCCACTGTTCCCTGCAGTACAAGAGCTGAAGCGTCTAGGCTTTCGGAAGATGAGGACTGAGACGGGGTCAGCATCAGCACCAGCCCCCAGTTTAATGGGTGGGTGAGTGAATCCTGATGGGCAGGGTGACAAAGAATTCATGACTATCTTTATCTCCCTGGAAACCAAGTATTTTTACATCCCTCCCAACCTTCTCAGCAATCATTTACATTTCTCTACATGAAGACACCTCCTCAGGAATCCGAAAGTCTCAGCTCATTAAAAATCAGCCTTAAAAAGTCCAGGATCACTTCATCTAAATCAAATTCACGTCATGAGCATCCTCATGAGGCCCTCTCTCCATCTGAAGACCTGCAAACTAAAGAAACAAGGTATATGTCCCATCTCCTCAAACACCAAACACACAATGAAGATTCGAGTCGAGTGGAGTTGTGACTGACATTTAAAATGAGTTGTGAGAGGCAGGTACACACTATTTATTCTACTGTCAGCCGCCATCGATTCTAAGCCATACCCCACCTTCTCATTAGGTTTTCATGAAAAAAATATAAATAATAAAAATAATAAATGTACTTATGAAACCACCTTCATATCTAAGCTGCACCCTATCTTTAGTGATATTAAAATGACAAAAAAACAACAACGTGGGACTTAGAATCGAATAAATAGGTCTACAGAATTTCTGAAACACAGTTGACTAAACATTGTCGGCTCTCTGACCAAGACCCACTCCCTGCTTCCTATGAAGGTTCTCACTCGCTTTTAACGCCAATCGCTAAACACTGAACATATCATCTTTAATAATTCTGAATGAGCTTTTGGGTAGGAATACAGGTACCACAGGTTCCAGGATGGGATGTTACTGTCCTTCCTCCTAATGGATGAGTTGTCCAATTACATGGCTGGGTTATTTTGGATTGACTGAAACTGAAGTGAAGGATTAAGATGAAAGAGTGTGTGTGTATGTGGTGTGTGTGTGGTGTATGTGTGTGTGCATGTGTGTGGTATGTGTGTGGTGTGTGCATGTGTGCGTGTGTGTGTAATATATAAGATGTCTAGACCACACTGCGCTTATTGTTAGAGGAGGCCAAAGGACTGAGGAAACTGAATTATCTAGTACCCATTAGTCAATAAAATAAAACATAGCTGTTCCTTTTTTTTTCCAAACTATCTCTGTGGCTGCTGTTCTCCCAGATGCTCATCATGGAAGTCTTCTCACGGAAAGCTGAACTACAGGATGAGTAACAGTGTCTTAAAATGCATTTTACAGAAGATGCAAGACTTTCTTTTCAGGCTTTTTTCCTCTATGTTAAGCTAAAAGCATATTAAAATGTTCTCTAAGAAGGTTTTGTATTCTTTGTGTTTCTCAGGGGCTGGGTTACATGACATCACTTAAGGGACAAGATGGACATGTCAGTGTCTGTACCTTTGGAAACTGTGAGCTCAACTTAGGAATCAAGTCTGGAACAAGTTACGGATGGCACGGAAATATATACACAATACATATATATATATATATATATATTTATACATATATATATAGAGAGAGAGACAGACAGACAGACAGACACACAGACAGACAGATAGACATGGGCTTACAAAAAGCCCCGCTGGCCCACCTTCTGCACCCAGGGGCGATTATCTGCCGAGGCTCAAAGAGCAGACAAAGCTCTTGACTTGTTCGTTCGCAAGCCTGGCTTTACGCAACAGGCTCAACACCTGTGGACGTTTGTACACACATCTTTTACAGCCAAATGTTTCTGAGGAAAGAGGGAAAGAGGCCACAGGAAAGGAAATAAGCAGAAGGAGGCAGAGGGAGGTAGTCTGTTCATTCCATTGATCAGACACAAAGCATCTATTCAGCGTTCAGTAAACCCTTGCTTCCCAGCCAGATTCATCAGATAATCTGCATTACGCTGTCGTTTTATAGTTGCAAAGAAATCACAGGTTTCAAACTTCTTCACTGCTGTGATAAAAACAAGGGTAGTATTATAGATAAAGTAACTATAATTACAAAAAAAAAAAAAACACAAAAAACCAAGAACAACCCAGCAATGATAATGTAAGTGCCAAGTAAAGTTTTAAATGCCATCAAAAACGAGTACTTCATAACTCATTAGAAATGACCATAACCTGTGATTTCAGAAAGAGCAGTTAAATGGTCGGCCACATCAAATAAGGATTCAGACAACCCACGCCCTCACTATACGTCCACACGCTATTACTGAGAGCAAGGGCACAGCATTCCTCAAGGAAAAGGTCCATGATTAAGTGTAAATGAGATACCACCCATGAAATATTTTATACCTATTTGGTACATAATAAGTGCCCTGTAGCAATTAACTTTGTCACAAAATAAGAACAAGATAAGCTTGGGCAGATAATGAGCAGTTACTATCACAATATGAAAAATACCAATAGAAAGAATTTTTTTTTTCAGTTTTCTTATTGTCAGGAGACTCTGGTCAACAGCTGTTGGGCTAGCAGGAGGAGTTATTGTTTGCTACAAATGGTTCATAAGCAATGAAGCTGCTTATGCAATGATATGCAATGCAAAGACATATAAATCAAATAAAAATAATTACCAGACTCCTATATTAATAACACAATGTGTTCTTCAATTGTTCTGCTTTCATGTTTTATTTTTCCCTACCTGGCTGGAGAAGTTTTGATCATCAAAGACTAGAGCTCTAGTGGTGGATTAGGTGTGATGGAGACACTGATTGAGGCATGAGTCTATTTTCCTGAAACTTACAGCACTACAAACTAATAAAACAGTAAGGAAAAATAAAGTGATTTACATTAAGAAAATAATATATTCATCCCACTGCATCATTCTTAAGCTATGTTTCAGAGAGGATCTCGGACCTTCTATCACCTCTGATGCCAACCAGGCAACCCTCAGCCCCGCCACCACCGCCCTGGCTGTGCTCTTTGTTGATTCTCTCTCTGCCACCATTCCAGAGGAGAAAGAAAACTGAGAGCTACAGTGCCAAAGATTCTGTTTTTTAATGTTGGCCTCATTTTAATATAAGGAAATTGTTTCTCCACACTTAAGGGGGAGCTTCCTGGAAAGAATAAATTTCTCGAAATGCTCTGAGGAAAGTAAATTTCTATGTTCAGTGATCCTGGAAATGCAAGAAAGCTGACAGCAGTGAGGAACTTGGGGAAGGCTGTGACTAGCAATGACACAAAACAGTACCTGCATCCTCAGCGGCTCTGATAGTTTGTCTCTTCCCACCACCCACCCAATGGGATCCAGAAAAGCACAATAACCTTTCATCTTGCTCCCAAGACAAATATTCCTTTCACTTGAACCCATAAATCTCTATCACTCTACTGTAACATTCATCAGTCTAGCACCAAAATCAAGCCTAGGACTCTAGGTTTTGTGAAAAAAAGTTCAAGTGCCACGGTCATCTCACAATGGGAATCAAATGAAACTGGATACATTGCGTGCTGTGCTGTTGAAATGTAACTCATATTATACTTACATTGTATTTAACCCAGCATTTGCAAGAATAAATAGGAAATCTTTAAGGATATCAAACGTGCAGCGTATTCTCCTTAAGTGCCCATTCTTTGAGTAGCACTAATGTGCAAGTTAAAACATTTCAGTTGTTGCAACCAAACTCTGCCTACATTTGACACTTCCTGCTATTCCTTGATGGTTTTTTCTTCATGTTCCCTGAGACCACAAATTTCCCATTTTCATAAATTGGGAAACTACTGTTCTGTTCATAAAATTTCTCTTCCTCATCCGTGTTCTGTAAAGCCTGGGTCTAATGTTACCTCCTGCAGCTTCGTTAAAACAATCCCTCTCCACTCTGCACTTCAGTGTTTATGCAAACCTACTGACAATTACCACGTATTTCATATAATCACAGGGGGTCATGTCTTGTTTTGCTTTCATTTTATGTGACACCTAGCAGTGCAAATTGTACATGCCAGGAACCCCGTTAGTTTGCTAAAAACAAAACAAAAACCCTAAATTACTGGTGTGTTTATTTGTAAGCTCAAAATACTGTATGTAATTTGATTTCCCTGTAATACAAACAATTATCTTATCTTGTGTGCACATAAGATGTAGCTACAAGGATGTTTATGTAACCATTTTTTTTCATAGAGAAATTTGGAAACCACCTCTGTCCAACGGACGAACACTAAGGAAATAAACATGGTCTATTCCTACCAAAAAGTACCAGATAGTTAAATTGTTATATAAAGGACTGTTAAATTGTCATAGGGAAAATGTTCATCAAATACTCAAACAGAAATAAAAAGAGATAATGAACAAGGTCATGGTATAATAATATTATTTTTGCAAGAACAACAAAAATGTGAGTAGAGGTAACTACAAAATTGTATGCTCCAATATCCACGGGAACGACTTCAAAAGTAAAATGGAATTTTATAAGATTTTAACTTTTTTCTTTTTGCTCATTTGATATTTCACAGAAGCTCTTCAGTGTATGTACATCATTCTTGTAACACACATACAAAGCTTTTTAAAATAAAAATACTAACATTGTTTTAGAATATTAATAGCACTCCTTTCCAGAAAACAAATCTACAGAAGAGCAAAGCATAAGAAATTATTATAATTCTTTAAAATGAAAATTCAACAGCAAAACTAAAACCCATATTTAAATGGACTCAATACCAGTACTTTTCTCCATCTCCACTGCTTCCTTGCTTAAGCCTTTCTAGACGTTCCCTTAGTCAAGTTATCCTGCATCTTTCACAGAACACGGTTTCTCTGGCCCAAAGCCACCAGCAGCTCCCTCTCATTATCACATGGTATCAAAATTCTGTTGCTGGATTTCAACCCTCCTAAGTGATCTAAACGCTTTTTCCTAGAACGACCTTCCCTCTCCAGGCTAGCTGCCTTTCTGTCTTCTGTGCACACCACGCATGACACGAGGTGAGCCCTTTTCTCGCTCTCCAGTCTAATCGCAGGACTTCCTTCAAGGTTCATTTCAAACTCTCTTCTTCCAAACAGCTGTCTCTCTCGAGCCCACACACATCACTGACTCCCGCAATTCCCATCTTGTTTATCTGCCCCAGCACATTTCCCAGCACACACTACGTGCTGGTCTGTTAGACTACTGCTGCTTGTGAGACATGTTGGCCTCATGTGGTCATGCGGTCAAATAATATTCTATTTGTTTCTGGATCTTGCTCAATATCTTAACAGATTACTAAACCAGTATTTTCATATTCCTATACTAGCAGAAAATAATTTACTGTTTTAAACAATGAATTTGCCTTTGTCCACTTCTACCAATGTAAAAAATTTACCAAGAAGGGGCACTGACATGTATATTGAAAAATCATAAAATGTAGGAAAAAAGGATTAGAAACAGATTGAAAGAACTATTATATTCTCACCCTACTTATATCCAACATCATTTAAGCTTACAATGTTTTTTAAAAGTAGATATTTTGGAACAGAAATGATGCAGTAAACTTCACTAAAGATATTAATGATGGATGATAAAAATATAGTAACAAAGTGACAGCAAGTTTCCAATACATGCATAAGTTACTGACATCATATTGTGTCTATTTTTCACGACGTCTCATATTAACCACAATGTTAACCAAACTATGATCCTCAGCAAAGATAATTTAATAAATAAATTTATTTTATTTTTCAGAGTTGTTAAGAGTGTGTGTAGATCTTAATTGTTCTCATCACGGGGTTGGGGGAGGGTGTTGTAAACATGAGGAGACAGATGTTAATTAGACTTACTGTGGGAATCCTTCCACAAGATACATCAGTTCATTATGTGTATGCCTTAAACAAATATAATGTTACATGTCGATTATATCTCAAAATAACCGGGGGATAAAACGTTAAACCTAAAAGACCTATGAAAGCAAAGAAAATTCAAATGTCATTAAAACATGTATTTCCTCTGGGCTTTTTCTTACAAATTTACTATTAAAGCAAACGCTGTGACCTGTTTATTAGAGCAAATGTTAGGTACCTGTGTTCAACTTGAAATAGTTTATGTTTCAGTGATACTCTACCCAAAGGTTACTGTACAAAAGGAAACACCATATATCAGATAAAACGCCTGGGGCTCCTCTAAAGAATGTTGTAGATTTCTTACTTAGTCTTTCACCAACCAGGTACTTCTACAAAGACACACAGGGTTTGGGGAATTTGACTTCTGCAGCCCTTGCCAGGGTCCTAGAGGACTTGGAGGAATTCTAAATAAACAGTCTTTCAGCTCAACCTAGCCACAAAGCACTTACCAGCCCTGTCCCCTACCTTTAAGTGGCTGCTACAGCCCACACTCATCAGCACAAGGGAGCCCAGAAACCAGATCCTCCCAGGATGAGTAAACACCCATCAACAGTCCCATTAGCCTCCAGAGGTCTCCACACTTTGTTTATAGTAAATAGTGGGACAGCCCTGATGCCTGGTCCTTCAGGACTTATTTCATTAGGATGTTGCGTTGTTATAGGATTTTTCAATGCTCTACCCTCTCTGCTTTTTATTTTTAAGTAATAACTTGTTCGGGTTTTTTAATTTTGATACACATAAAAAAAAAAAAATGAAGGTACATATCTGTGACCTTTCTTAACTCCATGTCACCATCTGCAGGTAAGTCCCCAAAAACAGAGGGAGAAAAGGACGATGCCTTAATTTTCTCCTAAACTCTACTACTCATGCTCTTACAGCCATGATTAGTCACGGGACCTCCTCTCCCACTTGAGCCCCAGACATCTCGATTTATTATTCATCTAGAGCTGTATTTGAAATGCAGATGTTGCAGGCCACAGACTCTTCTAGTGGATGCAGCTGGCCTAATTCTTTACTGCTGCCCTCAGATAATGACATGTAGGCGCACTGGGCCAAGTTTTGGATGACACTCTGCTGCCCTGGGACTGGCTAATCTCTGAAAGGCATTAAGACAGCCAAGAGTTGCCATGGCAGCTCCGTGGGCAGGTCACCAAGCTGGACCGGAGAGCGGAGCGTCTCATCGGTGGATAGTGAGGAAGTTAAGTTACGGCACCATCTCCAGAGGGGTAAAAAGTCATATTTCCTTGTTGGACCCAATCTGTGAATCTCGTGCTGTTCAGTCACTTCCTTTTAGGAGTGAAGGACTCGCATGCTGGTTCCTAGTGCCATTCAACAAGTTTCAGTCACTTCTTTCCATCTCACCCCATGTCTATGAAAAAGATACCATCTTAATTTTGCAAAAATTTTTGACACTCATATACATCTATAAAAATATTCATCAATTCAGCATATTTCTATTTTTGGAACTATTGGGAGTTTTCTTATTCTCTCATTGCAAAAATCAAGGTCCTGAGCTCCTGGATCCTTCATGACACAGACCCCTGTGACACCTGTAAAGAGCACAACCTTGTCGTGGTGGGAAAAGTCTGCCTAAAAGAATATGCTAACCTTTAATATTGCAGTGTGACGCGAACATTGCCACCATTCATAACTGCTGATGGCACACTCCAAAGTCTGAGCTGGAGCAGGTCAACAGGACGTCATCACCTGGAAGCAGGTCGCCTACCTTCACCATGTGGTCTCAACTGAGACCACTCCCCCTCCCACTTAGCAGGGTTAAATGTGCTGAGGAGTGGAGACTAAGGAACCTTCCCAGCAGCTGAGAGAAAAAAAGGAGTCTCAGTCTACTAGGCAAAAGTTCTGATATTTCTCGTGCACAATTTTACTCCCCACACGTCCTGAGAGTGTGGCCCTTACATTCCTTGCCTGAGCATCTCGGATCAATATGACAGGAGCATACAGCTTACGGTAAACCATCACCCTATAAGCTGACGGGAATTGTCATTTCAGCGGACAGCAAGCACTACAGGGTACAGTAAGCTCACAAGCATAAAAAATTCATCGCTTATTTCCAATGATTGATTTGTATTCTGGTTTAATTAGCCATGAAAGAGTCCATTTTTTTAAAGCTCTCCTTTACTTTTCACTTTTATTTCTTTTAACCACAGCCCGTTGCTGAAACTAACCCCCCGCTGTCAAGTTAAGGGAATTTAATGGTGGACAGTAAATGAAAAGTCTGCCAATCAGGGATGCATTTTCCTATCTCAACCAAAGACTTTATAGTCAAATTGGGATTTATAATTGTATTTCTGGAAGACTGTCATCTTATGATAATTAACAACATTTTCATTACAAGCTCATCATTGATAGAGATCATCAGTAAAGATGATATATTTAGCCCCCCCAAAAGCAGATGTTTCATGCTATCCACTAAACATGCCATCTTGGTGTCGCTCAATTCCTAGTAACAGACAAGTGACATGAGAAGAAGACACGTGTCTAGCACTCAGAGAAGGAAGGAAGCCTGCGCCACCAAGCGGGTGGGGTCAGCGTGGGATAAAGGATTGGGGAGGAGGAAGGAGGGAGCAAGCGATTTGGTTACTAACACAACAAACTCACAAATGCATTCAGAAACATCACCAAGTGTGTCCATGTTTATTTTAACCAGTCACCACAGAAAAAGGAAAAGTCAGGACAGTAGTGAAGGCCAGCTGTTGTTTTTCTTGAAGAGGTCCCAGATCTGTACTCTGAGGAACACTACTTGAGGTGGCCTGGCCGAGACAAATGTTCTGTCCACACTTCAAATGGCAGCTGCTTATTAAACGACTCCCAATAGAGTGAACACTTGCTATTGACAACAGAGTAATATAAGGACCTGCAGAGCAATCAGGATGGGAACGTGAATGAAAAATCTTTAATCTGAAATTACAGCTGTCAGGGCTATATTATAAAACATGAAAGTTGCATTTGCAGTTAGAATGAATGTGTCCCCAAAGCCAAGTTTCTCATAAACTGCATCTTGCAGATACATATTTTATAAATAGACTATGAGTCTTCTATAAATCAAAGAGAACTGTGTCCTATGTTAAGGAATTAAAAGGGGTCACCTCTCCTGGCACTGGTGTTTGCTGAGCAGTATTAGGGCAGTGGGGTGCAGTGTGAAATAAACATTGATTTCCAAAGTCTGGCAGAGAGGTCTGAAGTATTAGCCTGCACAGTAACATCCACTGATTCTGGCACCATGTAAAAATGACTCTAAGTTATATTTTGTAATAAGCTGTGAATGAAGAAAAACAGGGGTGATGACATAATATAAACAAGTAAAATTGCCTTCTTGGCAAATTTACCAACAGAATGTAAAATTCAGTTGCTGGGGATTTATTTTAAAATCTGATATGATCTCTCTGGAGCTATCACATACTTTTAAAAAAATAGTCATAGTCTTGTTAAGATGATTTTGCATCAGAGATACATTCAAACCCATATTCTTAATGTCCCATAAAGACATATTTTGAGACTAGGAAACACTATTAGAGAGGATCTAGTGCAGATACTCATTTGTTAAAACCTGGTTCATTGTTAAAACAAACATGTCAAGTACCAAACAGCATTTATATTTCACATCTCTGAAAACATGACCCATTTGAGCTCACTGTGGCTGAAATCCCATCTTGATGTTTGATGATGCTTCTCACTTAAAAGACTGAGCTGATTGGATTGAAAGAGGTGCTATTCTTAAGACTAATACTTCAGTCAGGGTAAGCTTTTAAAAAAGATAAAGCCATGCCTTTTTCATCAGCTACTAATAGAACAGATCTTCTTCACGTGACAGATGATTAGAGAGCAGCATTACCCCCACAAGCCCAATACTGGTCCCATTTGGCACTATTTAACCTGAGGAATCCTCAGGAATTTACCACCACAATAAAAAGCAGAGAAGACATTTTTCTTTAGGTTAGAAGGCAAGCTCTCTCTAAAGAAGCAACCACTTACTCTGAGAAGTAATTGTTGCCCCTGCAAATGAAATACATATTTTAATCTTTAATACAGTATTAAATAGAAAACCAAATGGATAAACAAAGAAGAAGAGTCGATCACTTCCTTGTGCTAATCACATGGAAGACTAGCTTAGCAGACCAAATCCAAACCTTCCTTGGTTTCCAAGGTGCAGAGTTGCCCGAGCTAGACAGGCAGACAATAGCAGGGTTTGGGATTCAGGAAGCCTAGCTGATAGAACGGGCTTCTCTTTACCACCAGGGTTTGAAGACTGCTTCAGTCACCAGACACTACTGGATTATTTGGTGGTATCAATGGCTGCAATTTTTTTTTTTTTATTTATTTAAACAGGAAGGCAGGAGAGAAGGAATGAAGGCAGGCAAGCAGCAGGCAGAAAGGAAGAGAGTGGAGGAAGAAGCATTCGTTTATTTAGTTGTTCATTTCAGTTATTCCCCCTGGTCCTGGGGCTCAAACCCAGATCCTTGGGCTGTATGCAGACTCAACACCTGAGCCACCAGGGCATATCTAGAAATACCTTTTACAGGTTTCACAGTCATATTATGAGTATGTCTCACTTCTATGAAGTTTAACCTCAATGACCCATGCCTTTGTGATCTGCAGACTAATTCTGGAAGGAACTTTAGCTGTCTCCTTTGAGATGCCACCCAGAAGCTTTCACAGGTACAAAAATGCAGCATCCCAGCTATTTAAGATTTGGGGGCTGAGGAGAAAACAAAGGATACCATCAAGCACAGATATGCACATGCAAAGACCTCACAGGGGTCTGTGAGCACAGGAATTCCCAATCAGATTTTGAACTCTAGATTAAAGTCCCAGAGAATGAGCCAACACAGATCCAAAAGTTTGCCAACAGAATGTGAAGTTGAATAGGTTTTTAAAACTGCAGCACTGTCAAAGTTGGTGAACTCTGAATCTAAAAACTCATTTGTATATAACAGAGCTGTTCAAAATGAAAATAAGCTTAATTATATGCATTTTACAGTTATGAATTGTACTCCTAAAATTCAAAAGTGAGTCAACTAGAAAAGAAATAAAGCCTGGGGTGACAACTTAGCCCTGTGAAAGAGAAGTGCTTCCTGATATGCTAGGCGCCTGGAAGGAAGAAGAATGAAAAGAAAGGAAGCCCACCTAAGAAGGACAGCAAAAGTGAAGTGGAGAGCAGGGAGATAAACTGTGAACAACCTGTAACACAAAATGCTTTCCACTGTCACCTGGTCACCTGGAGTCACAGACTAAATGTCAGGAAACATGATGGCCCTAGTTACCAAGCAATTCCTCAAAAATACACAGAATTGCTTTTGGACATGTGGGAGAAAAAATTTAGCAACAGGAGGACACTGAGAACCCTGGACGAGCCACTGGAAGTTTGGTTCCCAGAATGCACACAGGTTGCCCTGTTTTCAGATGATACATCAAAGGAAAAAAGAAATCGCCTAAGAGAGTGGCCATCTTGAACACTGTCACAGAATAGCATTAATATAAACAAAAACTGAAAGGTAACATCTACTCTTCCCATCCTTCCTAAACAAAAGAGCATTTGGTGCCTTAATTTCCAAATTAAGAACAAAATATTAGAACAAAGTTCTCTCCTTCCCACAGAGGGTACATAAGTATATTTTCCTTCCTCCTAAAAAAATACATTAAAAATAAGAATGCAGAAAAGTAACAACACGAAAATATATGTACATAAATAAGAACACTGCGATCGGTGCAAACGTTTCCAACAAAAGTTTGTCAATACGCATCTACCTGCTACGGGGCAACACAGAGGAAGCTCAGAGGTTCAGCTTGTCCCCACACTCCTGCTGCCACCAGTGTCTAAAATACCCTGACATAAGGCTGCTGATATCTTTGCTTTGTTTCACAAGCATCTCTCAGCTCCTTATTCTTTTTGTGTTATAACTAACTTCCTTGAAGAGATCTTGTGCCGTAAGATGACATACATTTAAGGTTAGCAACCTGCTCAGTCAACCTCCGCATGACGCCCTGAGTTGAGCACCACAGTCCAGATGTAAATTAAGTCTCAGTAGAGCTGCTCAGACTGTAATTTCTATGCCCTGAAGGCTCTCCTGGAAACAGAAATCATGTTGGTGACTTTAATTTAGTAAGCAGTGAAGAACTGCAAAGACAATAGACTGAGGACAGCAGAGCAGTAGCGGCCTCAAGAAGAGCAAGCATGCCACTTACAGCTAGGAAACAAAGAAAAGAGGCTGCAGTTAGTCTAAGTTAGCAGGTTAGACGAGATGAAACTCAGATCTCCAAGAAATGGTTATGCTAGCTAACCCTGGCTTATGCTAGTTTCTAAGGAAGTATGAGATGGAATCTGAGTGTTGGGAAAACAGCAGAAAGGAATCAAATGCTGCTGGTGAGAAAATTATCCCTGCTGGGGTCAAGAAGCATGGTGAGAGATGACCGCAGAAATGGCAGCAAACAGGAAGGCGCATGTCATTCCCACAGCCTCTGGCCTCCAGCTCCTGCCTCAAGCCCTTCCTGGCTGATGCGAATAGGGAGCAACCTGCACAGGAGAACTGGGGTGTATGGGGTACAGTCTCACTCAGAAAGCTGACTAGACAAAAGCAGGTTTGACGCTCAGAGCACTGGCGAGGTAGCAGCCCTCAAAGGCAGCAGGAAGTAGAGAATCCCCGTGGTCTTCCAACCCCAGTAGCGGTAGCTTTAATGACAGGCTCGCATCCGAACCCGGGCCAAACCCTACCCCACCTCCAACCACATGGTTGACGACGAAGTTCTCACCCAGTCTGAGCAATTTCTGACTTCTGAGTGGCCTTTTGTGGAAGGAGAGTTTTCCAGGGTCTTAGAAGCATTAACCACCTGGCCACCCAGACACCCGCCTCCCTCGGCTGCTTTTTACGTTATCGAGCCGGGATGCGATCAGACATAAGCTTTAGGAAATTTCCTTCTGCATCACAAGCTTTTCATGGAAAACTGAATTTGGTCATTTTTTGGAGAATATTTATGAGTTATTCTACTTTATTATGGAAAAAAACTCTCCTGGCTCTTTTATTTACTATGCCACACTGGGTTTATAAGTGAAAATACTTTACGAGGATATCTGAAACTGGTTTGAGGGTTTCCTCATCATCTTGTATTAGAGAAGATGCTGCTGAATCATAATGCACACTTAACAAATCAAACAGCGACAAACATGTGTAAGTAATGAAAATGCCCGTAGTGCATAATCATCACAATGCCCCAGAGGAAAACAAGACTTTCACTTACTTGACACATTTTGCTGTCAAGGAAGAACAGTTTACCGTCAAGGAAGAACAGTTTACCAAATACTGTGGGACTAAAATCCTGCCTTCCAATTTCATCCTCTTAAAATAAAGATTTTTAAGTGTCTACAGAGATACTTTTTTCTTTGTGAAAACAAATTTCCACGAGACATAAGCGTTATCATTCTTGCGACTGGTCCAGATGACTATCCATCTCCTTTCCAGAATTTGGGGGAAAATCCACAGGCATCAAACAATGTTTGCCAAGACGGAAAAGCCACAAAGAAAAATATAATGATTTCTATAGTTATAATAATGATAAACTGCAATCTATGAACAGGTAGAGCTATTTTCTCCACACCACAAACCTAGTCATGCATTGTATGCTGTAGATGAACAATACAAATAAAAAATCTCATAACCAGAAAGAAAGTAGAAGTGGGAAAGTAGAAATGGAGTACCCATGAACAAGAGATTTTAATTCATTTCAGAAAGTAAAAAAGTTAGGAAAGCTAAGAGGTGGCTGAAATTAAACTAGAAGGTGTGAGCCCAAGACATGCTGTGAAGGCTTGTAAATAAAGGGAGGTGGGAGTCACATGTCACTGGGAGCCTCAGAAGTTATGTCAAGTACAAACAGTGAGAAAGATGAACATAGGGATGTTAAAAGATCTGAATATGGACCAATTCACCAATCTGTACCCCCAACTGGCAAAACTGAAAATAATTCAGTATCTCATAATTCAATAATAATAATTCAATAATTCCCCTCTAAATGAAATCCCTAAGAGGTTCTTCTCTGGCAACTCTGGAGAGATCACTTGGATTAAGTGAGGGCATCTAGTATGAAAGTTCCTGCCAAAATAAAGTCTCTTCGCCTGGGCTGTTGAGGGACCTGAGTGCCAGGAGCTGCTGTCTGCGACTGGACTAAGTAAGACCCACGACTCCCAGTCGACACTGTGGGTCGCACATCAGCCTGCTCATCGATTCGCGGAGAGTGCAGCCAACTAACTAGTATTTCTTTATCTTTTTTTTTTTTTTTTAACAGAATGTTGCAGCTTTATCGCTAAAATTTTTATCCACTCTCTGAGCCTAGCAAGTCATACTATTTTTGCTGCTGGATGGTCTTGCAAAATTTCAGTATCTACAAAGTGCAGTAAAACAAACAGCAAAACAAAGCATGCCTTTTTTCTGCAGATGAATCTTTATCTGATGAGTCGCCATCATGCAGTGTTCTTTAAATTACTTCAGAACGGTTTCCTGGACTTCGTTTTAACAGATTCATGATGAATGCTTTCACACTGCCCTTTCCTTGCTCCAACATCTCAGCCTCCTAAGCAACAGTTCCTATTAATTCACTTTTGTTAGTGTTTATTCTCTGCCTGAGTCACTTTTTTCTTTTCATAATTACTTTGTTGAATCAGCACAGGTTACAGAATATGTTTTAGGAACTATTTAGGCTGATTTCCCACTAGTTGGCAGCTGATATTGCAGTTTGGTTTACTATTCTGTCACTTCTCTGGACCAATTTTTTTTTAATTCTCTCTCAAGCACAACTTTGTCCTTGTGATACTTCTTTCTTAATATAAATAGACCACCAAGGCTTTTTACACAAATGAAGAACAGGAGCAACAAAGAAGAGAAAGATCCATATAGCTTAACGGGAAAAAAGAAATCTTAGAATGTCCAGGTGATTCCAGAATTGCTGTGTCCATGTTGCTGGAGGGAGTGTGAGAAAGCAGGAGGCTCTGCGCGACACTGCATATTCATCATCACTACAACGCTGTGAGAAAAGCACCAGATTGTCCATTTATAGATGAGAAAATCAAGGTTTGGAAGAATTAAGTGATGTGAGTAAGGTCATACAGGTAATAAAATCCCATGCCTGATGCAGAACCTAGGTCTTGTGACTATTCAGTTTTTCTTTTAGTTGAATCTTGCCCCAAAACTATGTGTTCAGAAACATACATGTTAGCATTGAGAAGTTCTTTCTACAAATTGAAAAGCATGAAAAATGCACTCTCTCCAAGACCATGAGTCATTAAATTGAAACACACAGCTTGGTAATCTGATGGTTGAGAATGTATTTTCTAACATCTCAAAAACACGAGCACATCTAAAGAAAAAAATGTATGCACACATAAACAGAACAAGGCAGTCTACTTTGAACATGCATTTCGGATAACTAGACACCTGCTCTCTGATCAAGAATGAAGGCACCCCACCATTTCCATGGAGGCAGGGTGCGGGCACCAGGATTGTGTGCCTCTCGTCAGGCAGCTACAGAGTCGAACACAAGAAATGCCCCATATCCTGGCTTGCCTTGGTTAAGGGTACCAACAGTTAGGATCCTGGAAATATCCATTCCTCTTCTGTAAAAAAGTGAACTTGAATCCTCAATCATATCCCAATGACTGTGATTGGAACTCCTTTCAATCTATCAACTACACGTGATGAAACCTGATTTTCTAACATTAAAGATGAAGGTCTGACTCAGAACTGTAGTATATATTCTGAGGTAACCGGCAAAGCTCCCCCTGCTTTAGGTTTAAAGTAGACTTTTCTCTTTCATGAAAATGTGCACAATAACTGTCAGATAATACCATCTTCATAGTTCAAGTTAAATGTATGATGTTTTATTTTTACAGTACAACTTTGACAATATAGCCATTATTTTTTATTGCAGCCTATGTTTTCAAAGGCTTCAGAAATGACTATGATTTGGTTTTCTATCCAAAACAGTTCAATCAATTGATAATTATCATAGGCTTCTCTCAATATGGAAATATTTATCTTAATTTCACAGTCTTTGATGTTTGCATAACTTATAGCTATGACAATGGAATATAGATTAAATACAGACTAATATACCTTGACCCTGGACATATTTTTAAATATTAAATTCTAGAATCTTCTGTCATTTGTATGGTGGATGAAAGAAACAAAAACAAAAGCACTGAGGTTACTCTCAAGGAACATACAGTCAAGGCAAAAGTGTTTTAGAAGAGTAACACAAGTGCTTACTGCTCCAGGAGAGCCACAGCAGGACAGCGGTTCTCAGTCAACTCAGCCTAAATGCCTCGTGACTCTGGGTGACTTACAAAGTAAAGGCTATGTTCTCGCTCACTGCATGTCCACTGAGGGTCAGGCATGACATCTGTTCCATGTTTTTCATTTCCTACCTGAAGGGGTTTGCCTTCTGACAAGTAGAAAGAAAGCATGCTGGAACCACAGAGAGCCCTTAAAACTTCTGTTCAGAAGCAGTACCTGCTATTCTACTTACAGTTTCTTGGGTCAAGGAAACTGATGCTGAGAACCCGAGGGGGGAAGGGGAGAGGGAGAGAACATGGGGATTCTTCAAAAAGAGTTTCAAAGCTAACATGCATATTTGCATGAGTCATCAGTTTGCTGACATCACAACAGGAGACAGGGTTTCATCAAGTCCTTCATTTTTCTTGATTTACTTACTTTTGGGCCGTTTGCCTCTTGCTGGTACTCAGGGCCTTTGCTGGCTGTAGGTTCTGCAGCTTCTGACCCACTTCAACGTGGTGCGACCTTCTGTCCTCCGCACATTTCATCATCACTCTCACCAGGTCCATCAGGTCCTTGATCCGAAAAAAAGAGCCCCAGGGCCCAGCCTCCGCCTCCTCCAAACACCTGCACCACATCTGCCTGCTACTCAATCCAACTGGCTCCTCTCCGCCAATCTACTAGGGCAAGGCCACTGCTGTCTGCTGTTGGGACATAAATAGAAAATAAGGAAGCAAATTATTAAGTGTATTTGGAGTAAATAAATCTGGAAACATGGTACAAAGGGATGGAAACTAGCTTCCTCTATGATAATAAGTTTAAGAACTGCTGTTCTGTTGAATTTTCTTGCAAAGAGGGAGCCTCTACGGACTGTTTGACCGCGGTAGAGTTTATGACGTGGATGGGACTTTGGACTGAAAGCACTGGAAGGAATGAAACAGGAGCTCACATCATTGTTTATTTAGCAACTTTTTAAAAATGCAATGAAAAAATATACATTATTATCACACAGAGATCACATGGACTTTCATTTCATCTAATCTAGCTGTAACATTTCTCTTTCCAAAGCATCAAATTGTTAAGCTTTGGCTTAACTATAAACATTGTTAGTTTATTCCCAGGTTTAAAAGAAATTCAAGTGTAAATGACACAAATTAAGTTCAGGTATATATTGGTTATTCTTAATAACAAGAGACAGTAAATAAGTCCTACTGGGAATATATGTTACTACTACTGATGACATTACTATTTCTTTGATTACAGCTTATCCAAACTTTTTTTTGCTTCACATTCTGGATAAAGAGGCAGAAGAGTGGGTTTTGGATGAAGATCCTACCTATTCAGGATTGAGACTCAGTCCAACACTGAAAACTCCTCTTCTTTAGCTGTAAGTAGATGAATCTGAACACAAAGACACTTTATGAAAACTGTATCTGAGAGCAGAATCATGTCACTGAAATTTTTGGTTTTTTGCAAAAATGAAAGCCCTTGTCACAATGTTCCTGTTTGGAGGCATTTTTTCCTGACTAACATAGGAGAGCTATTTTACATAATCTTATCCAACTTTCCTTCCAGTACGCTCCAGGGAATCAGCAACGCAGGTTAGCTGGTAGGTTTTTGTCTTTCGGTATTTTCTTTTCAAATGGGCTGCTCTTTACAGCTCAGTCATTACCTATTTCCAAGAGGCTCTGAGATAACACAGGTCATGCGTGTTGGGGATCCTTCGTGAAGGGACAGCGACAGAAGACACTACAGCTGATGTGTGATCAAGGTACTTAGATTTTACTACGGTTGCTTTGGTTTTCCATATGGAATCCCTCCAGGAAAGGAGGTCAAACATCGAACTTACATTAGCCTTGCTTTAAGGTCTAAAACGGAAGGAAAAGGGGATTAATTTTTCATATGAATTAAAGATGACTCTAACAATATGCCTCTTTACAAGGCTAATAAACAGGAAGTAGCAAGTGATCAAAATACGACCATAATAATCACCAGGTTTAGTGCAGACTGCTACTTAAAGCTACCAGAGTATTATCATTACAGCCAGTCCTCTCTGACGTTAACATCAATTTAAAAGGATTCAGGATTTTCCAATAAGTGGTCTAAGCTTATTCAAGTTTTAAATGACATTATAAAAAGAATGACATATCTTTACCATTGAATATTGATTTTAAAAAAAGTAACATGAAAGTATCTGCTAGCCTCACACTACTGTCTTGACGTTAGTGGTAGAGAGGGAAAATTCACAAAATAAGCCAATGTAAAAATGTAAAATCAATTTCAGATTAAAAGTCAAGATCAAATTATGAAGGAAGTCTGCAAAGTTGTGCTGAGTGCTGACTGGAAGAAGGTGGGAGCAATTTCTTCAGGTTGGCAGACTAATCATCATGGCCTCCAATAGCAAAGGTGCATTAATTCACTCCGAGCTATGCTTTGATCTGAGCTGGCTCATCTATGCAGGAACTTACGTGCTAAAGCAGCATAACCACAGTGATGCTAACAGTGCAATATTCTATAGTTCACCGAATTTACTAATCCACAGATACATTCAAATAAAGTTCACCCAAAAGTTCAAAATGAGGGGGAGAAGAACATCTCCAACTGCTTGTCTGTTCTAATCTCTCTGCTCTTATTTTCTATTCTACTTCCATTGGTAGAATTACAATATGTTCACAGCCATGCTCTGTTTCAAGGGGCTCCCTTAGATATTAGTGCTAACAGCTTGGTTTGCAGGCAAGGATTCAAGACCTGACACTGAAATGATCTGGCCTAACTTACAGAGCAGATTCTGAAGCCAGAAGACCTGGTTTTGAAACCTGCAATTGCCACTAACTAGATGTTTAAATAGGCAGAGAAAAATTTCCAGAGCCAAATTCCATTATCTCCAAAAATGAAAATCATAGCAATACCTACACCTCATAAGGTTGTTGTAGATTTAAAAGTGTTAACGTCGGCATGCTCTGGTGGAATAGTGATAAGGTCAATCTCCTCCAAAGGAGCACAGGCCACATACCCCTGGGCTCAAGTCCCAGGTCTGCAGGGAAACGAGTGTGAACTAAATAAAAATAAAACAAAATGCTTTTTCCTCCTTTCTCTTCATGCCTGCCTACTCATCTTCGTTGGTGTCTGCACCTTTCCTTTAAAATTAAATAAATAAATGTGTTGGTATCTATTCAGCCCTTAACAATACCAGGCTCAATGAGTATTATTAGCATCTTGATTATTAATGGCTGACTGACTTTCATCAAAATTATTTAACCTCACTGCCTATGTCTTCATTCTTAAAGTGGGATAATAACTGTCTCTACTCCTAGGGTTGCAGTGAGGACTGGAAGACATAGGTCAGGTCAAACCTCAGAAAGTACATGGCACGCGAGCAGGGGTCGGTTGGTACATTTCAGCAGCTAGTTCTGGGGATTTCTCAGTTGTCTAGGAGAAGGACTTAATGAATCCTCTCGTCACAGGATGCTCACTAATTTTCTGATTATCTCAAACTCACCTCCTCTACTTTCATTCGGAGGGATACCAATCAGAAGGACCACATACTCTCCAGAGTTTGAGATGATCCAGAAGGCGGATGTGCCTATTTTCACCGAGTCCCAACTGCATGGCCCTGCTAACCTGTGAAAACAGTGTAGGTGATTACAGCTGGGACAAAGGAGAATAGCAATATTCACATTCATAATGACACGGCGTAAAAATCAGTCCTGCCAGTGCTTGGGTCTTCTTGACTTCACCACTCTCACAGTCTGGCATGAGCGTCCTTGACACCATTTCTGTAAAGGGCGTGGCTTAAAATGTGGCACTGACATGGGGTGCTAGGCCCCAAGACTCCATTCGGAAGAGTAGTCCACTGCCAGCATCATGTCTTTGTATAGAAGACAAGGGTAGAGTGATTCTTTTAAAATCAAATTCCGGAATCCAGGTGCATCTATAAAACCATCTTTTATCTGAACTTGTCTTCCAACAGCTCCATACAAAGTCTGAGATGGAGCAGGAGGTAAGCTGTGCTTTCCAGTTTTCAAATTCTCCATCCCCTTTTCTTCAGTTTACTTGACAAAACCCTCAAAATCAGGGCACCGTTGGCCTCCTTGTTTACATCCTGGGTGCTAATATGCTGTTTCCAGACAACAGTATCTGCTTCACTTCTCCTCTCCTTGATGTGGGCTGTGCCTAGAAAAAGCACCAGGAACAGGAGAAGTAAAGCAGAGTTATCACCATCCAATCCGTCCACCTTGATGCACGAAGACTTAGAGATGAAATACTCTCTGGGTAAAGAGGCCAGTGATTCGCATACAATCAGCAACTCTTCTGCATCAAGAGAAAAATGGGCTCTTGATTTTTTTTTCAGGCAAAAATTCTACTCCACTCTTTTCCTTTCTAGGAGTGTTATTTATATAATCAGACATTCCCAAAGTTTCACAGTCTCTCATTTTACTCGATTAGTAGTAGGGTGTATCATTTTACTGGACATTGATAAATATGGCTTGACATTTTGAACTAAAGGTGTTTTTCAACCTATCTGCGGTCTATTTTCAAAGTAAATCTTATTTCACAGTAAGAAATGTGCACATATTAGAAATGTGCAAAGTTGAATGAAACTATTACTATAGGCAACACCTAATGAGATTTCTGAATGACTTTGAATACAATAAAAAGGATAATGGAACCACAAATAGAAACAGATATCAGAAATATGATCTTGTATTCAAGGAAAACATTATTTTTGAATTTTAGAAAGACTGAGATGATGGCAGAACACATAAGGGTAAGAAGTTTGAGACACAACTACAGGGGAAGAAAAAGGTCAAGCTTGTGAATGAACATTCGGGAGTCATTAAAACACCGCTCTGTTTCTAAAGAGACCACTTAATGATACGCTGTCACACTGTGTGTCAGATGACACAACCTCCTGCATAACAGCGTTCACCACTGTGAGGCGAGAGGGCGCATCCGACAAGATTCCATGTGGGTGCCACACCTGTGGGAGGGCGCTGCACACAGCGGACCTGAGACCAGGCGCTGATGCGTCACTGGAACTCTGTGCCTCGGCTACAGACCCACCTGCTTATGGTCCAGGTGGACCCAGTCACGTACCAGAACCTCACAGTCCACCCCACCACGTGCACTGAGTTGCTTTTGCGCTTTGCCCTTCTCCTCACTTGCTCTTTCGTGCTCCTGTATAACACAGCACACTGCTAACCACGTGTCATTTTCCACCCAAGAGATGGTCTCACGTCAAGCTGACTAAACTGATTTCCCAACTGAGTTTACCCAAAACTTGGAGATGTTTCTGAACCCACGATGTTGGTAAAAGCAAAATCAGTGTTGGTCACCAAGTCTTATGCCAGAAGGAGCAAAAATGCAACCCAATTTCAAAGCCAGTACCCAAATGAGAGACAGAATGAGAAGTTAAGAGCAAGGGGTAGGTGGGGGCTCTGCCATGAAAGTCGTTAGTTCTTAATTTTCATTGATTCCCTTATTTACATCAAAGATTGCAAGAACTCAGAGATCAGTATTATGTACTCACAAAAACACATTTTTGAGTTTCCATGTTTTAAGAACTTTTCAAATAATAGTCCCATCAAAAAAGAAAAGAGAGATATCCTCTTCCTTACATGATTTTAAAAATTCTCCTTGGACTTCTAGTTAATATTCTCACTTAAAAGATAAGGACAAAAGGGCCCATAATGGCATATAGGTTACTTTAACTTGTTTTTTTTTTTTTTTTAATTTTCAAGTCCTTCATTTCAAGTTATTTATTTCTCAGTAAAATCTCAAATATAAACAGCTGACACTTGAACAGTGAGGGTTAGGAGCACTGACCACCCCTCCCCACCCAGGGCAGTTGAAAAACCATGTATCACCTTCTCCTTCAATGCTGTACTAGTAGCCTGCTGTATGATATATGTGTTACATACTGTATTCTCACAATAGAGTAAATTAGGAAGAAGAAAATCATACAAGAAAATATAATTATAGTACGGTGCTGTATTTACTGGTTCAATGAGTTTACAAGAAAATCCACATGTAAGTGGAGCTATACCTTCAAACCTATGCTCTTCGAGGGTCAACGGTCTATGTATATATCATTACATAAAATTATCTGATTTGTCAAAATCTAACACTTATAAAAATTAAGCTTTCTCTTGATTGTTATTCATTATTTTAAATCAGTGTGCCAAAGGAAAATTTGGAGACATTTCTAAATCCTTAGAAGTCTATAGTAAATCTAGGTTCAAACCCAGGAATTTGAATTTTCCACAAATATAACAAGTCAGTATCAGTCATTAATTATTCAGACAATTCTCTGAGAAGCTGCTCTAAATAGTTCTAAGAACTCTAATAAGCAGAGTGAATGATATAATACTAGGGAATAAATCATGTTAAAGTGACTATTTTTGGCCATTCCTTAGAAAAGATAAAAGCATGTCTTCATAAACAGAAGTATATATTTAAAGTATCACACAGATTCCTATACCAACAGACAGATAGACAGACAGAGAGATACCCAATGCAAAGAGCTTTAATTTGGGGACTCCTTAACACTTGCATAAGTGTGACATCAATACTATTCATGAAGAAACCATCTTCGGTGGTAGAGTTCTTAAGCTCTACTAGTATATGTTGACCTTAGAGGTCTCTGTTATGATGAAAATGCTGTATAATAGCAAACTAAACAAAACAGACTCTGGTGCTGCTCCTCAAAGATACGAAAGAGTACGTAAGAGCAGAAATTCTTACAGGAAATCTTAGGGGTGCAGATTTTGAGCTGGAAGGCCTAGAAACAAGGAGTGTAGTTTCACAAACTCGTTTCTTACTTCACATTTTCCTTCAAGTAACTCCCCCTCTGTCAAAAAGCAATTCTTTATGGAAAAACCTTATAATGTACTACTTAAGAGAGGTGTCCTGAGCCTTCTTTTGGTACTGAAAAGTAACCTATGAAAAGATAAGCCATCTATCTGGGATGAACATTAAAAAACCAATTTAAGAACTCTATGTACAAACAGTATTTCTCACATCGGGAAAGCTTTATTTTGGAAGGTAATTGTTGTGAATACTTTCCCCAAAAAGCATGATGAAAGTCTTGAATAGTTTACATGTAATTTTACTGTGAACAAAATTAATCTACTAAAATTATTATTGTTCCAATTAAATGCAAGAAAATACTGCATGAAGCTAAATTACCAAGAAAATCAATTACCAATAAACCGACAGTTTATTTGTATTATAATTCGTCCTTTAAATCATCAAATGTTCTTCCATAAGCTTTAGCTTATTTCCCCAAAAGGGTCAACATGGCATTTTGTCTTGTATTGAAAGCTATCTTTTGCTGTTAATTTGCATTAAACAAACAACAAAAAAGACAAGAAAATCAAAGGAAGTACCCCGATATAGTTCTGCCACACATCTTGAGCTGTGTGAGCAAGCAGTTAAAACATGCAAATCCAGTTTGGAAGAAATTCGACATCTCTATTATAGATGAAAGGTAAACAAAGCAGATGAAGGATTAGTGCAATTCCAAATTTAAGATATTGCTCTCAGTGACTTATAATAAAGTGGTGTTGCATACGGTGGCATGTTTTAGATGACATTTCAATTGTACCAGCAATTTGCATTCTATCTGACATTAAATAACGTTCTTAGTATTATGAATTCCAGCAGCATCCTCATCTCCACAGCAGAAAGATATGAACTATGAGGCACATCTTAATGAAGGGAGTAAGTTTTCCTGTCAATCTGAAATGTGAGACAAGGCAGTACCTGGGCTAAACCGCCAGCAACATTATTGTGAGCTGCCCACTCCTGGCACAGTACAAATCTTCAGCTAAGGCATTCTTCTTATTAAATAAAGATCTATAACTGAACACATGTATCTGTAATATCACTACAATCCAAAGAAAATTAAAAGACAGATTATGTCCAGGATATTACATGCACCACCACAGAGCACTGCTAGAATCTGGTATGGTCTTGTTGCTAAGATACCTGGCTAATGCCACGGAAACGAGCCCCTCTTACTAATCTAGTACAATCCATGCATGCTTCCACATATTTTGGCAGGAGAAGGTAGGAGTCCACTGACAATGGTTTGGGATATTACTAGCCAGTGTTCCTGAATTTATACATTTTTTATCTCTTTCTGGTAAGCTTCAACGATCTTAGTGAAATAAGAAATGTAACACTCTGTTAATGGCATTTGGTTGCTTTATGCCATTTAAAACAAGTAAGATTACTTTTTATCCTTCTGCATAGTCAATAAAAGTTGCTTAAAAAGGTAATTATTTAAGTGTCTTTGGTTGCAAAATTGTGGTGCTCCCCAAAATGATTCCCCTTAATCTTTGAGATTTATATTGTTATATGCACATAAATGACTAACTGCATTTTCGCTCTCTATTGCTTTCTTCAAGGAGAATGCAATAGACCAGTCTCCCTGGGTGCATACTGAATAAGAAATCAGGACCTTAAAATGAAATATTTTTATCAGAAATTACGTGCAAACCCAGGATGCATAAAGCTGGTTTGCAACGCTAATCTTTCCAAAGAGTTTTGCGTGTTAGCCATTTAAGAAAAAGAGAGGAAAGATTAAAAGCTGTCTTGTGCATGACAATAATGTACGAAATTCCAAAATGAAAAATAAATACTTTGACGCTTTAAATGTGCTTTCCACCTCCTGCTGTCCTTTGGTTTTAAAAAATTTCAAACAGTCGGCATTTATTAAAGCAAACTAAGCAGAGATTCCTACTTAGAAATCAAACGCTTTTTTTAAATATAAGTGTGCTCCTCCTCTGTAGTGCAACATGATCTTCACAGCATGACTGACAGCAGCTCCACTAAACTCAAGTTATGACAACAATAACTTTTGCAGATGTCCATAGCTGTCAAATATTATTCACTGAAATGTCAGAAGATGTGATAAAAAGTTTAACCAGAAAAATTATTCTAAAGTAATTGGTTCAAGTCACGAAGGCGAGGGAAGGTCAAACATTAATCCCGCTCCATAAACAGTGCATGAACCACAGAGAAATCACAGCCATATTGATTTTTAGGAGGAAACAACTGTGAAGTGTATTGGTAGACACACAGAGTGTATGCATCTATGTGTACTGATGTGCAAATTTGCTGTTGCATATCAAAGGTGCCCATTGATTCAGACAAAAGTTTTTCTTCAGATTTACTGGATATTTTTTGGACTCAGATTTGCTTTCTTATCAACAGAGACTTAGTCCATCTTAGGCAACAATAAATTGTACCCCGGTTATTTTAAATTTATGTTATCGCACTCTTCTGTCTTCCACTCCATGAATTCACAAGGTCATAGGGAAGGCTTATTTGACCAGAAACCATGGGGACTTCATGGATTTAGAATTCTATTTGCAGTATTATGACAATAGTTCATCATGGTATCCTGCCATTATTAATACTAAAACCACAGTATCACAATTCTCAATATGTACCAGAGAACATCTAGAAAATGTATATACATCTTTAGTTATTATTCACATGCCTTCTATATTTTGAGCCCCTTGGGGCATTGTTGCCTTGATAATTATCTCTAAATTACTGCCTGAGAGTGGTATACAGGGTTAGCTATTATAAAACAGGAGATGGTTCATGACAAAGAAAAAATAAATCAATAACAGGTGCAAGTATCTCAGAAACTGTTACTTCAACATAAATTGTCCCTGTAAGAAGGACAGAAAAATGTTTTTACAAACCTTTTACTTTTTTCAATTCTCACTGGAATCCCATGTCAGGAGAGAAGATGGCTGTTTGCTTAGAATAAAGTGTCTTAGCCATCTACGCAGCCCAGACAGTAATGGCGAAGGATGACGCCAATCAATATCTATCTTCTTCATTCCTGAAGTAATAACTTTCAATAGGAAAATCTATTTACTTTTACTTACCTTTATTTTATTTCATTTTGCTTTAAAGAAGTTCATTCCAGAGGGAGGGTTTACCTTGCAAACAGCAGCTAACAAACTGATGCTTTAACTAAGGACCCTGGGCCAACAGAGGTGCTACAATGGCTGCACCTGTATGCTCACATTAAGAAGAAGCATATTTCCTTGGATTCTAAATTTGTTATTCAAATAGCAGTCACTAACAGCCTCTCAAGACCCACAGCTGTTTATCTGGAACAGACAGCATCCAGGTCACTCAGGACCAACAGTCCATTCTTAAATGTAGGGCCTCGTGAATATTTTACATTCCATTTACAGAAGATACCACATGCTACTGTTCTCCGTGCCAAGTAATGTATCACTGGATGAGGATTTAAAAAGAAAAGCTCACACTCTCTTGGAAAGACCTGTAGTTTCATACACTGTATAAAAACTACCAACAGGAAGTTCTACAAGAGAGAGGGGGAACTTACACCACAAATTGTAACGTCATTATTTTAATTGCACTTCAAAATAAATTATCTGCTATAAAAGAGTATAATCACCGAAATAAAATATTTTCCAGGGTCGGAGATGTTTTCTCTATTTCCTCTAACTCCTTGTCATCCCTGTACTGTCAAATAAGTTTGATAGGTTTTTACTTCTATTGACCACCATTGGTTTTAAATTATGGCTTTTTATTTCCTAAACACATTTGCTTTACAAGCTGTCTTTTTTAAAAGGATGAAAACTGACATATGAAATCAGACATTTAATAACATTTAATGACGATTCTTATCAGTGAATCCATTCAGTAATAATTATCCTAACAATTTTCACTTTTGAAACTGTAATTAGAAGCCACTGCATTTTAATACATATAAAAATGATTATAATTGTCTTTACAGGACTCTGGAATTGCAAAAATCATGTAAAATAAATATGTTATCAACACTGAAACTACAAATTTGTTTTTAATTGCTCTACAAATAAGAAGAAGTTTATGGTGATTTGAAGGGGACAGGATGTGTTGACATATATATATGAGGAATGGGGAACCCAGATATATGAGTTTATTTTAATGTGTAAAACTAGAAAAAAATTAAAAAATATTATTCACACATACATATACATACACAGTGGCTTCAGACTAACTACAAATACTAAATAACCTTTATATGCCAGAAAGATTACTCAAAGACATTATTATTTATACCAATAGCAACTTAATGTTTTAAAATAACAGGAATGAACTAAATAGCAACTAGAGATTACTAATTCTCATTGTGGATTATTAAATTAATAATTGTCAATTAATTTTAAACCAAAAGGAGTAATAAGAAGCCATTTCTGAATTCTAGGTTCATACATAAATCTCAGAACACTCACTGCGTATATTTGTTACTAGGAAAGAAGATCACTGGTATTAAACCCCTGCTTAAATCAACGGCAAGATGGGGAAATAAATGAGAGGCAGCACTCTCCTTAGAATTTCTAAGAAAACATACATTAACATAGATGTAATACAGCAAGAGAATTAATTGCAAATAAAGTAAAATATACAGAATAATACAGCTAAATTACATTTCATTTCTAATACCAATGTAGTCATTACTAAGAGGATATCAGCAAAGAAAAAAATAGGTGTAAGCTTCACTCCTTTCATATTTGCACCAGACAGAGAGGATCTCATTTGACATGTAAGTGATCAGGCTCTCACTTTGATGAACTTCGCTGAAAGTGTTGTCATGTGTGTTCATGTGACCAGGAAAATACTATGCAGGAAGGCTCTGTATGTTGTTGAAACACAAAGGACAGAAATTCCATTTAAGTACAATCCTCAATAAATCTAAAGAAAATCCATTGACAATTTCATAAAAAAAAAACAAAATAGTTTCACTTGCTAAAAAGCACCAAGGGAATAAAAAATATATTCAAGGTCTTAAAGGTTTTAGAAAGCTTTTTGTTGTTGTCAATGACAATTTTTACTCATTGGTTTGTACTTACAACATATTTTGTTGCAGGATTTCAACTACTATTTCATGTTCTACATGTGGGCATGAAACTGAATATACCATTCCCTCAAAAAGAATTGCATCTATTTTAGGAACATCACAATACAGAATAAGTATATAATAATATAAATAATGAAGTATATACATTGTAAAGAAATATTCTTATAGGATCAATTCTTAGAATGGGTGTTACTAAAATACAAATGAATATTAAGAAAAGGCATGAGATTTAAGATTTAAATTTAAATCTCAAATTTTTAAAAAATGCTGTTATTTATTCCTGAAACTACACTCATTTTAATGCTATGGTTAAATTGAGTACTTGCAAATGCAGTTGTGTTACTAATAAGTATTCAGTACACATTCATTGACTAAATACAAAAGACAACTGTACATTTAACAAAAATAATTTCAGATCTGAGGCCTAAATGAAGACAACTGCATTCCTTTCACTTGCTTGCTTGATTGTTAAAATTAGGAATCTTAAAACCTGAATTCTTTGATAACTACATGATGAAGAAGAAACTCAGTACTCCTGGTATATTAATTACATTTGTGAGTTCATTTTCCTATTTTCTGTAGAGAACTACCAAATTGGTACAGTGCACTAGAAGAAAGGATGTGAGAGAAATCAGACAAAGGAACACAGAGGCACTGCATCCACACGCATTTTATAAAATGCAAATTCAGAAAATCACATTTTGGGGGGGGAATTACATGTAAATGTTCTCAGTTGAGAGTTACTAAGCAGAAAACTTTAGATGGCCATTGTTTCCTAAAGGGTATCAGATAAAGTAGTATCTTTTAAAATAAACATTAAAATAAATATTCAGAGAAGACTAGAAATATGTACCTATTATACAGGCAAGGATCCCAGAGACAGAATGCAAAAAATAATTGTTTCATGTGTATGGATACACATACCTACATATGTAGGTATGATTTCTATATGAATATACATACTGAACAAATATATATGAATATATATGTGAACATAAATATATGAATATATGTATATGGGAAAACTTATACTAAACTGTCCCACATACATGTGTGCGTGTGTGTGTGTCTGTGTCTGTGCCTCTACACATGTCTGTGTGTGTGTCACAATTACACAAGCAACTAGAGACACAAGCAATTTCAGACAAATATTTGTCACACTCCACATTCCATTGGATCCCCAATCCTTTATTTCCTGAAGTTGTGAGGAGTGAATGTCTGGTTTTATGCTCATCATTTAGATCCCAACAAAAGAATAGCCATAATCATGTACTCTAGGCCATCATCATAGGACCAAAATCACACAGAGTTGTAGTAACTCAAGCACATGGGCACACAGGCAACTTAGTTTGTTCAGATGTCTCCAGGCCCCTCCGTAGTTGCATTCATTGTTTTATTTTTGTATGAGACAGATTTGTCTCCTCTCTCTTTCAGAAGCCTCTCAAGTTTTACACCTGAATTCCCTCACATCTGGACTCCAAATGAAGAAAATTAGTTTATACACACACTCTTCAAACTGCTCGCTGGTTGATTAAAGCTTTGGCACTGCAAGAGAAATAGAGTCGCAACAATGGAGTTGCTAATCTGGGGGTGAAGTACCAGCCCACATATGTCTCTCTTCATTTTTCATGACTTAGCAGTTGTGAAGGCCTTAGCTACAATAGTCACTGATGTTCATCTACATCACAACTTCCCATCACTTAGCACATTCATTTCATTGAGTCCTATTTATAAAAAGACTGTTGAATTTCTAAATTCACTATTATTAATGACATTTGTAAATAAAGAATGCATTTCTACCTAGTTCCAATTCATAGAGACAAAGTCTGTAATTTAAACTAGCCAGCAAATGAGGTTGGTAAGTAGGACATGAGTAGCTACATTCGTCTCCGCTTCTCACATGCAGAGGCTCAAAAAATGCTGTTGGACACAGCGCCCTATTCGAAGAGGTTTCACACATGCATTTTTAATCAGGATTATATTTCACAGAGATCTGTCACCGCTCCCAAGTGCAGCCGGCCGGTCCTCCTTGAAATGTATCAGCTCTCAGTCTCAGCCCTAAACCAGTTTTTCTTTGTACAAATCTGGACTTGGTGATCCACAAGGCAGTGTTTTTCTTAAAAGGAAAAAGTAATCCTTTAGAATTGCTTAGGATCCCATGCACATTGTTTTTAGTTCAAACACACTTTTGCTTCAATCTCGAACTGTCTTCTAAAGTCATTCTCTCCGCTAAGTTAACAGTCTAAACGTTTGGCTATAAGGTATTTGATTAACCTAAAAGATTTAGTGAGTGGTTATTTTAAATTCAACATTTACATACATTTTTGCATTCAATTACTCCTACCATTTTTCTTCTATACTTGATAAATTCTATTATTCATGTAGTGTTTCGTATGATAACTAAGAAAACTACATAATAAACAAAGTATAGAAGGCGATGTTTATATGGGCATCTTTCTCCAATGTGTTATAATATTGCACAAATAGCATGATCATATTATAAATTCTGGTCTCATCAGGATGAATGAGCCCATAGGAATGTACAAATGCAAAGCACAATTCAAACATGTGTATGCATATACCCCTAATACTGCCTGCACTAACAAAATGGATAGAAGAGTCAGCTGAGATCAAAAGACATACTGACTACGGAATACATGTCCACATTTTGAAATGGTATACTTTTACGAAAAAGATGTTTGCTAGAGGTGAACTGAATGTAGTATATACATTGGTGCTGACTGACCACGATGCTCACCTTAAACCTATATAATGTTAGAATGCGAGGCTATTTCAATTTATTTTTTAAAGTTGGGGGTAGGGAGGGAGTTGCTTTCTACATTGCTAAACACCTCAAAATGAAAGCATGCCTTTTTTTGTAAAAATATAATAATCATGTGTTGGAAAACGCCTCTGTTTTGAAACTCTCAGTTTACTTATAACATTAAAAATTCACTCTCAAATATTCAACATTCTACAGGAACAGAGACTGCTAAAAGCTTAAGGTTGCCTACTAAGCTTGAACGTCAATGAACACCAATCTCTATGAAAATATACCCAACACACTAAACAATTAGCAACTAAAACTTGTCTCAAAATAAATTTCAGAAAGAGTGTGGCGCAGAAGTGTTTTAGGATAAAATTCTGTAAACGTGCAGACCAGGAAAGCCACTTTAAACTGCACAGGCTGCGAGCTCCTGTGTATCAGCTCATGTCCAGAAAAGCAGGCCGGCACCATCAGCACGGCCCCGGCCCCTGAAGTAACTGTATCTACGTGTTGTCAAGCAACTGGTCATAAAAGCACCAAATAAAAGGGCATTTGAAATAGGATATTCTGAAAATACCACAGCTGATTTTTTTTATTCGCAGACAGTTAAGAACAAAAAGGCTTTCAGACAAAGGGTTTAGACTCTCCCTGTGCCTTCTGACTTGCCCAAAGTCTGTACACAAGATCACTAACAACTCTTGAACCCCGAAATAAAAGTCCACTGTGAGTCACTAGCGTCCCATTGCTTCATGCTCCTGAAATCACCACGTTGCTCCTCTATCATCGTCGTCAACAAAATTATCTCCATATCTGTCAAAGTATTCAAGCTCAGAGCGCACATCTCCCAACGGAGAGGGAGAAAAGCGGCCTGTAGCCTGACACAACGTCCTCTCGGGGAACGTTACTGTTTCCTCGCTAAGGTTTTGTTTAATTTTACAACAATCAGTAGGTTTGGAAAATAAACTTCCCAAGATCTAGTGCATCGAATCAGAGGCACAAATACCAATGACTCAAAATTTTCAGAAGCTTAAGGATAAACTTGTCTTTCAGATCCTAACTGTTGCCTAGTTTAAGTACAGGCAAGACAAAGGGATTAAACAACCGTGCTTTTTAATTTTTATTATTATTCATCGCTTTTCATTGACAAGGAATCTATGACTTTAAAGCTGTGCAGCCAACCTCCTTGTACAGCACTTAGGTTCCCAAGTGGTTTTATTTTCCCACCGGGATATTTTAGAAGGTATTAGTTGAAAATATGTATCTCTCTACTAGAGAATCTCTCTGTAACCTCAATAATTTTTGCAAATGACTTTTCCCCTCAGTATGTATTACAAAACACAGAAAATAACAGGCACAAAATAAAATCATTTGAAACGGAACACTAAGACTCATTTCTCAGTCTAAAAGGGTTGATCGACAATACAAAGTTTTCCATTTTTCTCAACAAGTACAAGTCTAATCTTCCTAGATCTCAATGCAATCTGAGAGATGTTAACCCCTGTGTGCTTATAATTGTATATATTGAATATAAAGAATGATTTCTGAAGTGGATAATAATCATGTTCAATTTTTTATACACACATATCCTGGTATCATAAAGAGAGCAGCAAATTTAGAGCCAAAATATTTGAACTTGAGTCTTCCTCTTATAATGCGTGCCAATCCCGTCCCTGCGCCTCTTCACCTGAGAAGTGGGAATCCTCCCTGTCTTGCCCTACCTGTCACAAGTTTGTCAGAGTGGGAGAGAGTTATGACACAATGCTCAGAACACACTTGGTAAATTCAGACTCAAAAGAACAAGTCGGTGTCTATGACTTGCCCTAAGTGTCGCCAGAAAAATGTCTCGTTTGTTTATTCACTCTCCCTTTCCTAAAACATCAGATCCTGCCAGACTGCCACTCTGTCACTGCCATCACTGCACCCAGTCCCTGAATCCAACATGCTCCGGTGTGTGTTGCTGGTCTGATTGTCCCAGCAGTGTCCAAGCTCTACACACCAATGGCTCTGACAGGGCTGGGTGGCAGAACTCTGTGAAAGGCCTTTCCATGGCCTGCGTGCCTCCTCTCAGTCCACGGTGAGGGAATGTTCCTTCTGAGTGTGTAATACACAACTGACGTCAGAGCTCACATCAAACCAAACCAATCACTCCATTCCATCCCCCTTTTCACCCTGGAACTACTTTGTTCCTGAAACTGTCTGTCCTCTCCCACATCATGATTTTCTCCTCCCCGGACCATTCCACCAGTGCCCAAGCCTTTTGCAATATTGCCCATCTGAAAACAGACCCTCTTCTTGACGCCTATCCAGCTAAGGTGACCGCTCCATTCCTCATTCTTCACTCCTCCGTGCTGCTGGACTTCCCATTGCCCCTGGCCATCTTCACTCAAGTTTTCCTTTCTACCACTCTCTGAAACCTCTTTCACCAAGTCCCCAATGATGCCTGCAGGTACCAAGTCCATGGGCAGGCAGTTCCTGTTCCTCTTTGAATTTCATCTCCTGGCAGCATTTAATGTTCATGTTCACTCTTGAGACATCGTTTGTCTGACTTTGGGACAATCACCTGGCAGGCACACCTCCTCCACCTCCATTGTGGACACTTCTCTTTCCCATTCTGCTGAGTGAGCCCGGCTAAGTTCTTCAACCTCTTCTGTCTCCCAGGTCCCCAGATGGTTGACTGCAATCATTCGGCTTTAAATACCAACAAAAAAACTAGTGACTCCTATATACACACCTCCTACCCTACTCTCTCCTCTGAAGTCCAGAGTCATGTCCCTCAAGCAACATGTCTTGAATGTGATCCAGAAAAAACTGGACTCTTTATTTCCAGCCCCCAATCCCAGTCTGCTTTCTGTGGTTTTTTGTTTTATAACAAATGACACCAATGTTCTGTCACATACTCTGGAAAACAGACAAATGCATAAGAAACAAACCTGGGACTCATCCTTGACTTAGTTTTTGCACATCTCATATCTAGTGCATCAGTAAATTCTATAGCTCCATCTTCAGATTTTAAGGAGAACCCATCATATTTTGTCATAGCAACCTCAACCTCCTTAGCCAAAGTTACTGCCATCTCTTTTCAGGGCTACTAGTATAGCTTCCTAACTCATCATCTGGCTTTTGCTTTTATCTCTCTGTGGTCCACCTATATTTAGAACCCAAATCAAATTATATCACTTATCAGGGCCATCCAATGGCTTTCCACTACACTTAAAATAAAACCTAAAGAACTAACATCATCTTCCTTCTGGCCTCACTCTCCTATTCCTGTCTCCTTCAATTTTCCCCTTCTCTTTGGGTTTCTGCTCTTTCTCATGTCTGTTTATCACACTCTTGTTTAAAGGTATTTATATTTATTTTTCATTCAACAAGGAATACTCTTTACCATATATTCTTATGGGAGGCTCCATCAATTCATTCAGTCCTATTTCAAAGCCATTATTAACTACCCATTTTCTGATAAAAGAACGTAAGCGCCATGAGGGCAAGGATTGTTTCTGTCTTTTCCCTTGTGTATCACTGACACCTGGAGCAGTGACTGGAATAAAGTATGGCCTCTATATATTGGGAGGAAGTAATGGAGACAGGGAGGGGTGGAGGAAGGAAAGAAAAGCAGCGGGGAACATTGAGATGATGTAGAATTCTAAAGATAACTCTAATGCATCAAACAAAACATCACAACATATACGTTGTGTGGACAAAATTATGTAGACAAAAACATAAAAGTTTTCTTTTTCTCCCACCACTATATTCAAAATGCTCTCTCAACTCTCTCTTACCATGACTCTCTCACATTTCTGGTGTGCTACCAGGTATTTCCAGTTAAAACAATACTAATCTTGAAAATTAAGTATCATTTTATATTTTTTTAATTTTAAATAAATTTAACTAATTTAAAATAAAGCAAAATTTAATTGAAAATTAACATCTAACCCAAATCATCTCTCCTCTCCTCAGCTCCCAGTGGCTCCAGGAAAAGAAAAAAGACAGCTATGCTTCTGCATTTCCTATACTTCTCTCCTTCCTTCCCACATTCCAGGGTATGAGGAAGGAGATTTTTAAGAGAGGGTAGAAAATGTTGCCCCGTAACAGTGCAGCTTGTGGTCCTTTCTCGGCTAATACTGGCCGGCACTGCCATGGCGAGCACCCAAAAGTTGGGTCTTTCAAGTAGCACACTTGTGGATTTCCTTGGGAGGCCCCCAGAGGACAATGGCACTGAATTTCTCAGTGATGTAGAAGTGCATTTTCTAAGGATGCAGAGAAGTGGCTATGGGATTGAAAACCTGAAGACTAAGGAGATGGCTTGAATCAATGACTCTTGAAAACAGACTGCAGACGAACATAAAAGGAATACAAGTACTCAGGCTGCCTCTGAGGCTATGCCTCCTTGATGGTGAATTAGGACCTCAGAGTATATAATGAAAGTGTGCAAAGTAACTCAACTTGCGTTTTTAAATCATATTTAATTATAGGAATATCATCAAAGTTTAAGGGTATATCTAAATTTAGTAAATCACTCAGCTGACAAACTAATCTTAATTATGAACTGCATTCAAATGGGATTGAATAGAAACTAGACACTTGTCAAGGATGACAAAAATTAATGACTTGGTTAGGGAATCGAAGAACCACCTTTGTAGTGTGTTGCAGAGGTGAAATTAGATCTACATTCTTTCAACAGTTACCTAATTATCTGCAATGTCGTGTTTCATGTTAATTTTCTGAGAACACTAAATAACAGTAAAAACAAAGAAATGATTTCAGGGATCCTTGCAGTGATGAGACAGCAGGATCATTTTTTAATTTAATTGACATTTCAAAATAGCAGAACAGTACATTGTTCAGGGCATCACTTCATCTATAGAAGCAGGACAATTTGGTTACGTAGAAAGGAGACTCGGCACTAAACCTCCCACTTGAGTTGGAGCCCAGATATCAGTTGAAGCTGATGGTGCTAATGACTGTGTCTTTAAAAGAAAGGGCGAGTATAATTAATAATTTTAGAGTTCATCTTAACATAAAGAGGGAAGTGGGAAGTTCAATATTTTAGTTGTTTCCCACTTATTAAAGAATAATGTTTAAACTCTTTTTTTCTCTCGTTGCTGACTTCTAAAACTTGACAACCACGCAGGCTTTTCTGTTCCTCTTGCTCAGAGCCATTTGCCCTTGTTAAATGTGTCTGTCTCCACTCTTTCCCAGTGTTGCTCTGGGCTTTTCTACTCCACTGTTACCTCTCTCAGGAAAGACTGTCTTCTATCTCCATATCAAAACTCCTCTCACCCTTTAAGTTTGAAAATAATTTTTTCTATATATACACAGGTGAGCTTGCTATCACTTTTTGTAATGTGTACTGTTTGTATTAGTCATTTTGCTGTCAGTATTTTCTGTACTTCATTGCAATCGTTTGTGAAAGGTATCTGCCAATTAAAAACTATGCCCAAGAGAAGGAATGTTATCACATACTCAGATTTCCCATGGCATCAAGAGGACCTTAGATGAGTCTAAGTGTACATGTACATGCGCAAAGGCGTGTACACGAGTATGTGTATGTCTATTTATTTATCCAATATATATAGGACTCCCATAACAGGTTACTAGGAAATGAAACAAATGAGAGAACCCTTAGTTTTATTTAGTTCATACTCCAGTGAGGAATACAGACAAAATCAACTCATCCAATTACTCAGGTTACCTTTTTAAGTCCTAGAAATGGTTCTAGTTCACAAAATGATAAGCTAGCAGAGGAAGGAAAAAAAAATCAAATTGCAGACTAAGTAGCAGGGCCTACAGACCAGTCATCATGACAGAGTTCTAAAAAAAATAGAAACTAGCATACAAGATGGTGGTCCTCTTTATACATAATTCTTTTGTCCCATCATCAGAAACTAGCATACAAGATGGTGGTCCTCTTTATACATAATTCTTTTGTCCCATCATCAGAAACTAGCATACAAGATGGTGGTCCTCTTTATACATAATTCTTTTGTCCCATCATCAGACACTGGTAGTCATCCTCTATTAAACTGGTTTCATAACATATTAGCTTGTGATCAGGGAGCCTTTTAGTATTCCGCCAACTTGCTTTCTTATTGGTTCCAGAATTGGAAAGAACTGAATGTGCAGATAATCATGATCAATACTGGTATGAGGCTAGGACAGCAAGGACTGACTGAAGGCCTCGAACTTTGCATTTGGCTATATTCAATTTTTCTTTACTTATAAATATATACTCATCCAAAAAAATCAAAGCAACATCTTTCTCAATTCTGTTCCTCAATATTCTCACCCTACTCTTGCCAAGAACATATTATGTTTGTCAACTTTACAGCTTCACCAGTATTTCTCAAAATGTGGCTAGCTAGCCGCATGCTATTATGAAATGCCCATCAGACATGAAGATGCCAGCGCCTCATTCCAGACCTACCAACCAAGTCAGGCATTTTTCCATGGTGACAAGACTTCCAGGTTGTTCTTCTGAAAACTAAAGCATGGGATAACTCGTACTGATTCATTATATTCTCTATTCCAGGCCCTAAAACTCTATAAAAAAACTGCTCTTTCCAAGATCATTAATGACATTTAAATAACCAAAAACACCTTGCTGCTTTTAAATCCTGCACTGGACTTACAAATTTCTGTTCTTCTGGCTTCTGGGATGTTTCTTCTGAAACAAGTTTCTGGGACATATTTTCACCTCCAATTTCTAGGCTGCTCTCCTGATATCATATTTTCTTCATCCTCTTCCTTTGTAAATTCAAATTCACACCACCAGCAATTGTCTGATTCTACTCTACTGGTTTTGCAATCCCATCTGTTAAGGAAGAATAAATAATGCTTGCCCACTCTACTACTCTAAATGAACTAGGGCTAACCTAAAATCCGCTGTCATTCTACAACAAAACAAGTACTTCAGTGGTCTCAGGAAGCATGCTAAATTCTTCCATGAAGAGACCAGATGATTACTTGGTATATATAACTGATTTCTAAGCACCTGAATTCCATGAGTTTTCTCAAAGCTGGAGTGGTGACTTACAGAGAGTCACGCCTCTTGGTGTTCACACTTTCTGTACCGTAAGCCCACTTCCATATTGGATATGGCAGATGTGACTTGTTTTGATCTGTATACTGTGGCAAAAGTAACACAGTAACTTCCAAAGCTAGGTTTGAAGAGGCCCTCCAACACTGTCCTAACGCCTATAATATTACTTAGTAAACCCAGATACCATGATATGAAGAAGCAAGCATCCCTGTGGGCTGATATCTTTCTAGGTGACCCCTCAACCCAGGTTCTCAGAATTTCACAGCAAACGTTAACTGCTTACAGAATGTAAGAGTTAGATCTATCTTTAATCACCAAAATGGAATAGCCTTCCGATCAAATGTCCATCAAAGTATTCAGTCAAGAACTGATCCTAATACATCACTCACCAAATGTTCACTTGAGTCCCAGGATATCTGGGTAGATGCCCTTTCACTCACCCCAAATTTATAAAAGCATATGAACTATCCGACATGCAGGACCAAGGCCCTGCTGAGCAGCAGCAACAACGGTGTAACTAACGCAGGCTTCCTGACCTAGTGACTCTGTGTTACAGAAAGTCAGGCGAGAAAAATTACAATATACTATTACATATAATTCATCAGTAGGACAAGGGAGGATTTTATATCTGTCTAGGATGGACACATGGGTGGGAGTCAGAGACAGAAGATAATGCATTAGAAATGTTTCAAAGGCAAAGAATGAAAAGGAAAATTCTACATAGATACACAGAAAATCATAGACATTTGCAAGTCACAGACACATAGAAAGAAACAAGACTGGAGAAGTAGGCAGGGATTATAGGACGTCTTTTAGAACATTCTAAAGAATCGGGAATCCAGAATGTATTATTACTGGTTTTAAATCAGATAAAGTTGAAATTAAATCTCAATTCTGCCCCTTACTTACTATGATAGTAGGCAAATTACTTAAAGTTATTTAAACTATCTGAATCCAGTTTTCCCCATCTATTTAATAATGATAGAAATATGATAAATAATAACAAGAATAATGTATTCCAGTATTAATTCATTGAACATAGCTGTATATAGGAAGAGATGGTTCTGCATTCAGAGAGCATATAGCTAAGACTTAAAATTAAATAAAATGAAGCTGATATAATACAGCTGGCATTGTGTCCTACAGAGCAGAAATTTAATAACTGTATTACCACTAATAATTAAGAGATTAATCTTTATTGTTCAGTAGGAAATAAAAGCCAAAGAATTCATCTTTGAGAAATAAAGCTAATTTAGTATATTTTGGTAACTGTAGTCATTTCAGTGTTCTATTAACATCTTGATATCACAATTATCAAACTGAGGTGATTAAGAAATCTGTTGTCAATAGAGAGACTAGTGTCGAAGGACACTGAACATAGTCCACACACATCCCAAAGACCCAGGTTCGAGACCCAGGGCCAGGGGGAGCAACCAAGATGAACAATTAAATAAAATAAAGTGCTTCCTCCTCCTCTCTCTTCCTGCCTGTCTACTTCCATCATTCTTGCCTGTACTTTTCCTTTAAAAAATTAATTAAATTAAACTTAATTTCCCTTCAAACACTTATTTGACTGTAGGACTCTTGTTTCAAGTAACAGTTACTAAAATCTTGGGAAGCTAGTGTTTGGCCAAGGTAAAGAGTTTTATTTAAGAATATTCTTTGCACTCCCATCACTTAAAACTCCTTAAGTTCTATATAGTTTGATTTCCTCCTCCATAAAAGAGAGATAAAACGCTTACCTCGTAGGTTAGTAACAAGAAGCTAAACAAAAATCTTAAAGCATAGTATGCACTCAATATATAATAATAACAAAAGTTCTCAAAACTCACTTTTAGAGAAAGGACTAATATAATATTAAAAGAAACATATAGACATAGACACACACACACACTCTATACTGATACCCAAAGCAATAAAATCAAGAAATTCGGTAACATTTTTATCCTGGAATGGGTGAAAGTAACCTTCATTATAGATTTTTAAAATCAAAACAAATTATCTTCTCTTTGAAACAATACACATTTGTTCATCTAAAAAGAGAACTAAATAATTTCTAACGGCTTCTTATAAACTACGAATTAGAAGACATTCTAATTAAACAGAAGTATAAAATTTATCTTTTCCTGCAAAACACTTTACGTAAGGAAGAGAATATATTTCCTAAATCTCACTGTACTAATTTTATTCTCATTTTCTTTTCATCGCCATCAGTATCAACCTCATCAGCTCATCAAAAACACTATTAATACCTGAGGTGGGCACAGTGCTGTGCAGCATACAAAGTGCACTGAGCTTCTAGATTAAACAAGTAATTACACAAATGCCCTTTAGTGCACATTCACCTGCATAAAATCTGTATGCCGGGGAAACAGCCAAGGAAGCCAAAGTTATACATTTCTAAACACAAATACATCACCTGAGTTAAAAAGCAGAGGCTTAATGAAAATAAACAGAGCTTTGAGAGAGAGATTTAAAGCCTAAATGCAGCTTAGGACAAGTTGTGACTTTTCCATATCACACAGACATTACATCAAAAACGACTATACTACTCACAGGATGGGAAGGGAGCCCCATGGTGCCCAGTGGGATAATCCTCTCTCTGAAGAAACATTTTAAGCAAGAAAGCTAGCACAGTTTCCACAAGCATGAAGGTCCCAAACACTGTTTGCATTGTGTTCCCTTTATTGCATTTAGTTTCACTACTCCAGGATTATTCTATGGAACAATGGATGAAAAGGGGGACAACTAGAGAATATAAAGATCCAGAAATATCCCAAGGATAATCTGTATCTTTGGGAATTCAGACTTTGTCAACACAAGAAATCAGGAAAGCAAAACTTTAAATAAATATAATGATGATGATGATAAAGATAAACCTCACAGGTCAATGCAACTTACCTGCCACCTCACATAGGTCAGCGTGTAGCCTCTCACTACGACTCCATGTGAGAGTGTACAGAAGAGGTGGGTAACATTACCAAAGGGTCGGATAACATTCTAGCAAAGCAGGATCCTACTGATCTTTTAGTCGAGTGGACCAGAGATTCTCCACCCAAGGTATCTTGTGATTCAGTTCCCTGCCACGACATCACAAATTTCTCTACTTCCACAGCTAGAAAGATGAAAAGCTAAAGGTAGCTCCTAGTACATACCAAGTAGATCATCCCGCTGCCAAATTCCTAACGTCAGTATTTCCATTATCCTTCAGTTTTATAAGTCAATGCACAAATGTCCCTCTGGAGTCAGATTCTGGTTTGCAGATACTATAAATATCTGCATTCCAGGCTCTGCCAGTGAATATAACTAGACATTCCACCATCAGTTTTCAAAAGTTTAAGATTCTGTTGTTTTCAGGTGCAAAAATGCTTACTTTTTTGTGTACTACTCCTACTTTTGGCGTTTAAAAAATTACCTCGAGTCAGAATAATTTATGCTATGACACACCTAGAAAATTAAAGATGCTTATTGCTCAACAAACTGCACTTATTCTGAAAGTATGTGACCACTTCCCTTTGGATTTAAGTCTTCCAAGGATTTGATGGTCATTTAACTATCTTTTCCTTGCCCTACTATTAAACCTGAACATGTCTGCCGTATTTATTTGTCATTTGTATTTTCTCTTGGCACACCTATCAACTTCCAAAAGACTCTGATGAAGTCATACTAGAATTGGAGTAAGGGAGAATTTTCCATAAAATTGGAGAACAGCGGGGAAGAAAGTCTGAGGAGAATGGGTATGTCCTCTCTCTCCCCTCCCTCTCCCCTCCCCCTCCCCCTCCCCCTCCCTCTCTCTCCCTCTCTCTCTCTCCTCTCTCTCTCTCCTCTCTCTCTCTCTCTCATCCTTCTCCCAGGGCAGTGCCATCCCCATTCCTGTGGGCCCTGCCACTTGCCCAGAGGACAGTGTAGTTAAATCAGACTCTCCTGGAGCTCAGACATCTCTTCCTTAAAATAAAAAGAGGGGAAACACTGGAATTAATACTGACCTTCCACTATTGTCATTTTCCTCCAACACTGCAATACACTACATATACAATAGAATTCACCCATGTCCAATGCTTCTCCTGAGGCTTTATCAAAGCAATACGTTTCTCAACCATTCTTTTTTATTTTTCCACCCACTCTTACAGTTCTAACGTCTTAACTGTTGTCCTGGATTAAGAGGGCACTTTCCTCACAGATTCTGTACTTTGCATGAATTGCTCTGACTGAATGATGACTTCAGGCTCTGTCCTAGGTTTCTACTAGGTGCTTCAAAAGCAGCAGCTACTTAAATCGTGATAGTCTCTAGATACTCACCAGAGTGGTAAACTTTAAAAGCTACCCAGTAGTAATGCTCTAGTCTCACTGCAGAGAGGGAGGCAGGAGAAAGTCAAGGCAGGAGACTGCATTGGTTTTGTATATACAACGCTTTATTTCTAAATTAAAAGAGAGGTTTAAAATATATTTGGGGAGATATGAAAAATATGCAAGATCTGGGAACCAGATTATATATTCTATAATACATTTCTAAATACTTGGAATTGAACACTTCAACATATAAGGAAATTATCATAAAGAAGTCCCTATTTTATTGAGGGAAGTTATTGAAAACATTATCCTCTATAACAGGATTTCTCAAGCTTTGATGTTCATATAAATCATCTGAAGACCATGTTAAAATCTGGATTTGACTTTAGTAGGTTTGGGTGGGACCTGAGATTTCACATGTCTAACAAATCCCAATGTGATATTGGTCTAAGAATCACAACTTGAGTAATATGTCTTCACAGACCACAGTGTCACTATGATATATGCAATAAGTAAATTTCTCAAAAGGCTAAATTGCAAAAAATACTATGGTTATATTTAATGATTGTTTTTTAGCTTGTTAGTGCTATAAATTTTGTTTCCCCTTTTGCCTTGGCCAGTAGGAAGCTCACGAATGTTACCAATCCTGTTGGTAAGTATCCTAGAAAATGCAGGGCTATCTGACACAAATATTTATGAACTAGTTTAATCTCGTTTTATTTTATTTTCCTAGCTATGTTTTTCTTTCATCATAATTCTTACACCTATATATTATATTCCAATCTTACATGTCTTCTTTGTAAGCTACTTCAAATCCTTTCAGCAATAAGGTTTGGCATATTTAAATTAATTCATAGCGAGGAGCTTTTGAAGTAGCTCTTGATCTTGAGAAGAAAGTGACATACACTATTTTAGTTTGACTGTATAGAGCTATACAGGATCAACAGAATGGAGAGCAATTGTATGAGAGTACCTGCAATGATACTATTAATAATACCACTCTTATCAGTAATATTCCTAGACACAAGATATGAGAGCAACCACTGATTGAATGTCTACCAGTGGCCCAATACTGTACAGGTGTTTTTTGTTATCATTTATCACATGTGATCTTACCGACTAAATCTATGAGGTTTATAATCATTGAACTACAAAGGCTCAGTAAGATTATTTATACGCAACATCAGTGCAGATCCAGGTTTAAAATGCAGGTACAGGAGACACCAAACCCCACATTTTCACGGTCAAACAGACTGCCTCCACAGACTTCACAGGGGAGAAAATGATCAATCTGCGACTCAAAGGTCAAGAAGAGAAGTTCAAAGTGTACAAGAGACTAAGCAGGGATGGAGAGAGGAGGGAGAATTTATTCTAAACTAAGGGAACAGCATATGCAAACACAGAGAATGTGTGTAGGAATTGTCAAGAAATTCAGGAAAGCTGCTATTTAAACCCTGTATGGCGAAGAAGAGTAAAGATCCTAGATTCCCCTATTAATCCAGGACTAGCAGTGTACAAGGTGCCCACATGAGAGGAGAAGGCTGGAAGGGAAGAGTTAAGGGTAATTTTAGTAACAGTATCAAAGTGTCATTCTTAGGGTCTAAGAAGGATAAAGAGGACACTGTCTAGAGGAGCAGGACCAGACTCCAGAGAGCCATGTGTGCTTTCCATAGGGATTCTGTAGGCAATGGAGAACTACAAGATGTCTGACAAGAGGATGAGAAGACTGGATTAGACAGACTAGAGACAAGAACAGAGGGAAGGAGAAGACTTCAAAGAAAGGGCCAATGGCTTTAGAGAATGTCTGATTTAAAATACCTTCATAAAGTAGACTCTCCCAATACTTGGTATCACTTAAATATGCAGCATGAAGAAGGGAGAAAGTCTAGGATTTAATCCATCACCATCATTGTTCCGTGTCTGACAGTGATTAAAAAGTAAATAAAACAGAATGGGACAGGTCAAGGTGGATATGAGACCTCAGTGGGAATGCGGGCATGCTGGGCTGGAGCCAGAAGGAACAGTGAGGCATCACTTATGTTTGTGGTCATGACAACCACAGGAATCAAAGACAGCACTCAGCAGGAAAGCAAGTAGAGTGAGAAAGTCATAGTAACATCAATATGTAAGACGTACACTGGAAAATAAAAGACTGAAAAGTGCTCTGAGAATGAAGAGCAGAATGTGGGGAGACAATCTAAAGAAAACAGCATCTCAGAAACCAAAAGTAGGTAGAGTTTAAAGAAGGGAAAAGTCAATAGTATTAGATATATTAAGATATTCAGTATGACAAAGACTAATAAAAAGTTTTCAGTGATTGCAAATCATGTCATTCTTCACCTGAAACAAGAGCAGATTTAGCAAATTAATGGGAAGACTGCAGAGACGGGATGAGAATATGGAGACAGAAAGGGCAGGCTACACTTTCACTAATCTTGGCAGAGAGCAAGGTGCCCATAATGAGAGAAGGCTGGAAGGGAAGAGGTAAGGTGATGTAACAATGGTATGAAGTGCTGTTCTTAGGGTCTAAGGCAACTAGGATAAAGAGGACACCTAAAGAGCCCCTTATGGGTAGACAAGGAGGAAAGTGAAGAATTAAAGCAGTGATCTCATGAAGTCAGAAAACAAGCAAAAGGAAAAGAAGGTTCTGAGAAAGATAATCTATCATTTAATTATTTTTAGACTATAAAGACAGGAGAGTGGGAGAATGTTCCGGAATCACAGACTCTAAGGTGGAAGTCATGGGCCTGCACTGCTTTTGTGGAGTCGCCTTGGAGGCACTGGAATTCATGAGAGGAAAGAACACTGAGGGAGGGGTCTCTCCAGGGTTTTTCACATAAAAACCACTATTTGTCAAGATCATGGTGGCAAGAAGTGGGTGTAGACAAAAGTTGAGTCACTTGCCAAAGATCTGGGTTAGAACTGAGATCTGTGGAAGACCCAAACAGAGAGAAGCAGAGGGTGTTTTTATGGACATGAGTTCACATGAGGGGGGAAGCCAGGTTGTCCGCAAGGAAGCAGCAAGGGGGAGACTGGAATAATGCTGAGTTCTTGCTATGAACATGGGTTGTAGAAGGGTAAGTAGCTTCTCTTTACCATTTAAACAAACTGATATTCCACGGTGTGTGTGAATACAGGAAGGAGAACACGGGTTCTATGATGGGACTGAGCCTGTTAGCAAGTTACTGCCTCTCAGTTCTAAAACCAACCTTCTCCCAGTTTGTTTTGTGATTCTGGGGCTAGGACTCTTTGAACCACATTTGGGCTTGACCAGCTGCTCCCTGTTAAGCCCAGACATTAGGGGAACCAGAGGGAGACTAGAAGAGAGAAGGCTCTGGGTCCTTCCTGCTGCTCCAGCATGACCTCAGGAAGCCTTCTTAAACCTGCCAGTAGCTCTTCAACCCAGCAGCAGAAGGTGACCTCCTGGGTAGTCTTCCCAACTCTCAGTCCCACCTCATGGTTCCCTCAGAGGCCACCTCCACCTGTCGACGTGCCCTCCTCCGAGGCCTGCTGCCACCGCTGCATAGCTCCTCCTCCAGGCTTCTAGACTGGAGACAGTCCCAGCTTCTTAATACAATTCATGTCAATGAAAGCTGACATGACTTAATTTTAGTAATTATTTTAATGAACATGGATAATGTCTAACACCTGCCTCAAACATTTCTTGAAAAATTATTTTTATCAAACAGAAAAATGCAGAGTATGAATGTAAAGAATTAATGTTTTATCAGTTTTATTTACTATTTAAAATTTTTATTGAAGCAATATTGCATTGTAGTATGTTGGTTTTAGGGTTCATAATTCTAAGTTAATTAACATCTACACATAGTAAATTATATATTTAACATGTTGCTATAGTTGCATTTTTTTAAAAAAAAAATATTACAAATAGAGTTGAAGCCCTTTCGAATCTATCCCTGATTATATTTCCTTCCTTCCCTCCCTCTGCAGAGGTAATCAATACCCTGAAAGTGATGCATCTATTTCAGACCTGATTTCTACTATTCTATATTTTATCTATAAACAATGTATGCTTTCATTTATTCAAATTTCATAAAATATCAAATTCCATGTGATTGTACAACCTGCATTTTAACTTTTATTAGGTTGTCTAGCTTTATCTCTGTTGATACGAGTACCTCTAATTCCTTTATCTAAATTTATTTTATTATAAGCTTTCATCACATTTTATTTAGCTAGTGATCACTAATGGAAATTCAGGGTCTTCCATTTTTTTCCTGTTGCAATCAGAGCTAGAATAAACATCTTTGCATATTGCCTTGTATACAAATGGTAGAACAGAGTATTTCCTTTGTCTTCTCATAAACGTCTCCATTTTCTCATCCTTCTTGAATGTACACTCTCCAACTTATTAGAATGCCAAATATTCTGTAGAGTTATTATAGCAAATTACATTCACACCAGCAGTGTATACAAGTTCCTGCTTCCCTACAGCCTCACCTAACATGATATTTTCCAGACTTACAAATTCTACCAAGGCAATAGATACATTAATAATATCTTATTATTGTTATCTATATTTCATGGTTCCAAGTATTTTCTATTTTTCTCATGATTTTGCCTCTTCTGAGAATCCTTATTCATGTTCTTTGCCTATTTTTCTATTGGGTTGTATGTCTTTTTTATCTTAATTTATAGAAATTCTTTATATATGGTGTATGTAATTCCTTATCACCTATAAAATAACAACTATCTTCTCCGAGTTTTATTCTATAGCTTTTTTTTTTTTTTTAGCCTATTTGGGCATGCCAATTTTTTCTAGTAAATAATCAAAAGCATCAACTTTTATTTATGATTTGTGTTTTTGGTCTTAAGAAATGCTCTTCTGCCATATTCAATTTTCTCCAATAATTCCTTCTAAAGGATTTAAACTTTTGCTTTTCACATTAAAATGTTTAACTCCAATAGAATTGTTGTTGCTTTGTTTCCCCATGTGGGAAAACCACTTGTCCTGGGCTGTTTTGAGTAACAGATGATTTCCTAACAGACCCATGAAGCAGCTTCTGTTCTGCGCTGTCTCCATCCATGAAGGCTCTGTCGGGACCTCCACTCCGGTCTGCTTGTCCATTTCAGTAACACTTCATCATAACAATCAGAGTCTAAAGGCACCGATACTTCCTTACTCTTTGGCTTACGAAAGTATTTCATTCTTTGTCTTTTCTTTTCCAATTGAATTTTATCATCCACTTGTAAGCTTCCCACAAACCCTTGTTTGAATTTTGAATGAAATTGAATCTCCAAATTTCCTTAACAGATCTTTTTTCCATTTCATTCTTCCAACAAACCCAAAAGACAATTCGGTTACTTCTCTATCTTAGACATATATACATATGTATGTATAAATAAAATATTTAATAACCTACCCACTATCATAAAGGAAGACTGAGAAGAGATTTCTAAATGGTGCTATTGTTTTTGGTTGTGTTTGCATGTTTGATTTGTGCATTTACTTATTTTTAGGATTGTGAATATCCGTTTTCCACCAACAGAACTTCACAGTTCTTAGTCTGGAGATCTGCACATAAGATTGGTCAGTTCTTTTGTGATTTTGACCGTAAAGAGCAGAAAAGCAAGAAGAATGTGGTAAACAGAGAAAAGAGGAATCACTACAACGTTTTTAACTGAATTTGCAGTTTGTTCTTCAGTCATAGTCCTCCTTCTCTCTAACTCATCCATCTTTTATTTACATAAAATCAGACTTCAGAGCACAGGTCAGAACAGTGATGAAACTTGCGTCTCTGCTCTCACCCACTGTTTTCAGTTAGCCTGCATGGGTGTGATAATAACGTCTAATTCTCTAAATGGACCCTGCTACTGTTTTTGGAAGATATGCAAAGAAATATTTAAAGAATTTCCCTTCAGAAACAGTTCAGTAATAGGATGAGTCCCCCCAAAAGGATATCCAATTATAAACAGCACAAAATGACCAAAAAGGGAGATTCCCAAAAGGTATGCTATTTTAAGTATTTTGATTAGTAATTACAATTTTTCTAAAGCATATATCACAAAGATTTCTTAGAAACAGCTCAAATTTTACTTTGCTAAAGTTTTTTCTTTATCCAAATCCATTCCTAACCAAAATTATTTCAAAGAAAAATAATTTGAGACATATATGTGTGTGTGTGTACGTATGTGTGTGTATATGGATGGTTATATCTATATAGAGATATATCCATATATATACATATTGTTTGGTTATATATATGACAATCACTAACAAAATTCAGCTATAAAATGTTCAAATAATGTTCAAATTCCACTGACTTAACCCACACAAAAGTCTAATAGTATATATTAGGAATACTTGTGGTATTAAAAGGCGTTAATTAATTTGATTTTCTAAAATTATATTTGTTTACTTTCATCTGTGAATCTGTACTGCTCTTTAAAATTGTATGATCTTTTGTTGAAACAGAAAACAAATCTTGCAATGATACTGTTGTTATTACTGATAGCTAAAAGAGTTTGTAACTGGAAAGTTGGGTAGGAATTCTTATGATATAAATATGTCAACTAGAAAGACAAATGATTACAGTATTACCTGTTCTCACCATCGGCCCCCACCACCAATCCCTCCAAAACAAACCCCCAGACACACTGTGTAAGGATGTTCTCAAAGGGCACAATCCATTCCCCTGCGCGTCCCCTACGTTACGTAGCTACTGGTACCTCAGGACGGACTGAAGAAAGAGAAAGGGAAACAGGAAAGGGGGCAGACAGCTGGATTAGACAGTACTGTGTATATTAGTGATGGGTAGACTTCAAAAGACTTAGAGGTTCATTTTGGACAGGTGCCCAGAGATTTGCAGGCTTACTCAAAACCTTCCATAACTTCTGATTTTAAAATTGAGTTAGAATTCCTTTGAGACCAGACTTTTGGTCTTCAATCATGTTTCACACTCATCATCCTTACAATCAATGTATGCTAAGAAACTGTAAACTTTCAGAATCCTGAAAAAATGAGATACTTATTTTAAACTGAGAATAAGCAAAAATAGTATGTTTTAAAGTTCTGAAGGAAAACTGAAAAGTGTTTTCTCTTGGGAGAAACAGAAATGTCTGAAAAACATTTATATGCTGTTTGAATCCACTTTGAAACAATGTTAACCATAAGGCTCTGAATATGTTTTGGGGATCAGGTGAACTCTTCAACATGGTTCTAATTCCTCTACAAAGATTGGTAACATAAGTTCCTGACTAGTGAGAATCCACATTCAAGACACCCGTGAGTGGAAGGCAGCCTGAAGGGGGCTGATTACTGGAGAGAGAGCCCATCTGGAAGAGTTGACAAGGAATTTGTCACTGTAATTGCAGGAACTCCTTTTCAATGAGCACAGTAAAAACTACCCTTGAAAACAACATGATCATTTTCTGGCATAATTAAATATCTCTAATTATAATGTCTCATTAAATATAGCTCTAAAATAGCTCAGGTACAAGATTTATACTAGCAATGCCTACGATGAAAAAAGTTACCTCTAGGAGGTCAAAAATAGCTGATGTCAACTTTGAACCACATTAAACTAATTTCTGTGTTTGTTCAGATGATTCTGAGTAGGGCATGATTTTACTCTTCTCTAGAAAACAACAAATATGAACTGATTAAGCAATAATGAAATTAATATAAAACAGCTTTTAATGTAATCACAGGAAATTCTTTTTAACAAAGCCGATACAGTTATCACATAAAACTGTTTTCAAGGCTTGATTTATGAACATGGAGCTTCCTATCTGCTATATCCCTCAGCAGGTGCTCTAAAATGCAGTCTCCAGCACATGGCATTAGGCTCCTCGGTAGGTATGAACAAGAATTCCCCAACAGTATTTAATTCTAGCAAGGAGAACTGCATCTTGGCCCTTATAAAAGAAATGTACTATTCATTATAAACACGATTTTATTTCCAAAGTATTTTAAAGAACAACTAACTATGCTTAAGTTGTCCAACAGTTCTCCATCTCTGGGAAGCCAGCATCATAAAAATATTTCATGACAGCACAGATTTAACTTGAAAATGTACAGTTCCGTCCAAAATAGCAGTAGCTTATTTAGATCTGCATGCTCTGTTCTAATAAAAGTGTAAAAATTAGTAACAGTTGTCCCATGTCAATCACATACTGAAAGAAGATCCTCCACAGCTATGAAAACTAGAAGACTACATCTCTGGATTGTTCTCTTCTAGGGTTTTTCTAAAGCAGATCTCATTTGATCTATCAAACCATTTCTGACTAAGACAGCACTTGTAATCTGAACTACCTTGTATCATTTTGTCCATACTTTTTAAAGCTTCTCAATCACTCTTCTCTTATTACCTACTTGATTTTAGATTTTTATAATAATACTCTAAATACCCTAAGAAGAGAGAAATCAATGGCCTCTACTAACTCTACTAATTATTAGTAAGGAATGCCAAATGAGGACTAGGAATAACAAGCAAAAATTAATTGTATTGTTAATTTACTTCAATAAACAATTTAAACACTTTTTCTTCCCAGATCCATTCACATACAGAAATCAAATGAACAAATCTGAGCTTCATGCTCTTACCTTTTTACCTAGTCAGTGAAAACTCTGACAGTTAATGTGAAAGAGAAAAAAGACACAAAAGTTACAAATTGTTCTCCAAACTAGAAAGGAAATTGATACCATGCAGCCAAGATACTCATTCACGAGTTGTGTTGGTTAACCATGCCTGGAACATCTACTATGCACAGTTATTTACACCTTAGGAGCCAATCATGAGAAAATGTAAACTGGGCTACTTAGGCATATTAAAATAATAAAGGAAAGCAAAACACCCATCCTTTAAAATAGTAAATAAGATCATCATTATACCGTGCTTACACTTTGATATAAGCAATGCTTTTGGTACTGTATCAGTAAACCCTAAAACTTAAAAAAAAATTGAACAGAATTAACACATGTCCAACTCAAATAAATAAGTTTCCACCTCAACCAACTGCTTTGGTACAAACAGCCTCACGTACTATTCTCAGAGAAATGGAAATAAACTTGAAAAGGTATCTGATAAATTATAAAGAAACAAACAATTAGAATCTTCTACCCCAAAAGTCCTCCAAACAAAAAATATCAAGACATATCTGCCTTGACTGCAGGATGAATAATGTAGTCAGCGATGTGCATCTCTGAAATGCATCCCTAAAAGCTAGCACCATACTGAAATCATCAGTTGAAAAATCTCAGAAGCTACACCCCTTAAATCAGTATTTAATTTATTGAACAACTTTCAAAAATTGCATACACAATGTTCTTACTAAAGAACATAACCATATAAACTGCTTTGGAAATTGTGTATTGACAAGTTCATAATTTCTTCTCTATATATATTTAAATTAAGACCTCACTAAATAAACCTGCAAATGCATTTATTATTAAAAAGAAATTTCTTTAAAAATTCCAATCTTAACTTATTAAAAAATGTAATAAAGACTTTTGTACTTTAGTATGCAAGAATTAGATTGCTTGACCTCTCTTTTAATGACTTAATTAGCTGTACTAAAGCCCAGCTGGGCCTCTGCTGACAACATAGCTAGATATTTCAATCAGCCGGGGTTATGGAGAATAAGTAATAAATGCTACCTTGTCGCCATACAGTCCCAAACCATAGTGCATGCTGGTAATGCTAAATTTGATCAGTATGCCTCATATTTCAATTAGTCGTGGTCTGAATCACTAACACTGTGTAATGTGTATGAATTCCTGATATCAGATACAGAGCCAAAGGCTCCCACAGTTAGAAGCCACTGAGTTTGCTTTTATTAGCAGCCAATTAATGGCAAAAATCTGCATCGCTTTTAAAATTTATAACCTCTCTTCCAGCTGCACCCCCGGCTGCTGCTCTACTGTGTACAATCAGATCGGTATCGCCGTCGCACGTCAAACAGCTGCACACTGTATTCTCTCTGCAGAAGTAAAAAATCCTTTCATACAGAAGCTTTTTTTAACCTCTTAGAAGTTCTTTTCAAAGCCCAGCAGCACCAGTCACTTTGCGACAACAAGCGATTTAATACAGAAAGAAAGAAAGAACTCTACACCAAGGTAACCTCTTGGGATGTGCTAGCTTTTCAAACGCAGTGAAACCCTACCACTCCGGCCGCACAAGGGCAGGCAAAGCCACCTCTCCTGACCAAGGCTAAGAAAATATAAACATATAAAACCTGACCCTCCTCCAGACTTAACCCATTGAAGCCTATGGAATCATTAAAGCAAAGTGAGAGTGCACAAGTTTAATAGTAAGTAGCTTACATAAAACTGTAGTGTTCAAATGTGTGTGCCGGAACCTTAGATGCTTCCTCATAAAACATCTGTGGAGATCACATTCCCCCAGCCAGAAGCGATGGTAGTGCAGACCTCGACATTTCTGGACATTATTTTTAGGAAGCAGACTCTTTCTGACATATGATAAGATGGAAAATGTAGGTGTGATCCGATTTAGTAACAAAGCATAATTGCTTTATGTATTGCTAATGCTGGACTTTCAAGATTAAGGAAAGAGTTTAGCTTTATGGTATTAATATTTCAAGTTACCTTATATATACCATTCTGTGAGGTCTGAAATATAGCAAGTCTTTATAGCAAACATATAGTAAATATGTTACTGGAGAGAAATAAAGCGCAAAATTTCTTCCTTTCATCATCTATAAATACTATGTCTTAAATGTCATATATTGTGTATTATTATGCTTATCATACTTATAAATATTGCATATCCTATGGTGGTATAACATAGGGTCCTGTAGATAACAGGAATTTTACCTGGAGCAGGAACGAATTCTCACCAACTCTAATACATGGTCATAAAAACGTACTCGGATAACACAGGCTGCTGCCGTGACTGGTAAAAGACAATAAAATCCTATTTTACAAAATTTAACTGCTAATAACCAGCACTCTTTCCAACTGCTTAAATACTGCAGTAAGACTTATAATGCCACTGTGAAATCATAAGCCTGTACTTCAAAGGTGTTGTATCTGTGACAAATTTAATCCTCACTGCTCCGTCACAACTGGTTCAGCCCAGCGGCTCCGAGATGCATCATAGCAACGTCCCTGCTGTCCTCGACAACCTGACCCCAACTGCTAAACACCTGTCTGACACCCCAGGATGAGTACAATCATGCCGCCTATGAAGTCTCCAACCACCACCCTGAAAATGTGCAATTATCCATTCGGTTAATAGGAGAGGAAAAGCATGCTTTCCCATGTTGACAAACTGTAGGCATTTTAATGACAGAGATGGAAATTCAGTGCTGTGGTTCAAGAACAGCATAGTCACTGCACTTAAAGTAATATTCCTCCTTCAACACTTTTTATTAAGGCATTTTATAATTATGTCACGTGAGTTAATATAGATTTGCATCTCAGGCACTTTTTTCCCTACGTGAAGAAATAAAATTATTTCATTAAGCAGCATGGAGCTGAGGATTCTGACTAAATACTAAATGCTTTTGTCTTTGACAGCTCAGGTTCCATGTTTTTGTTTCCTCGCTCCTACACAAAGACACACAGGCACTAACTGCACAACTAAATGAATGTGTGCTTACCCAGTTACCCAGAAGAGCAGGTAATGAGGAGGGCATTGAAATCTGCTTGCATACAGTTTAGCTACAAAGCATAAGGTTAAACTGAACTCCTCAGAATAATGATGAAAATTTATTATAACTCTCAGGGACAATTTTAGATCTATCAACTGGCATGCGGATTCACATTCATATACAGCATGCGAAAGTGTGTAAATATACAAATACTGATTCCCCCTAATGGCCCTATTATTATTGGACAAGACAATACTTGGTTTCCAGAATCTTTTAAAACTGCAAATTCATTGCCCTTCTCATGGAAGCATCTTAACTACTCCATGTGTCCATGCTATTTAAATAATACTTGAAAGTATTTCTCAATGAATATTTAATTACTGAGTACTATGGTTTCAATCTACCAACCAAGAAAAACAAAAGCATTACTAGGGAATTATTTTTATTATCCATCTCAGGATCTACTGAGGTGCCCGAAGCACTAGCTCAAGACCCCTGCTCTCTACGGAATACACATCATCATTACAGAGTGCACAGTGACGGGGACACAATGGGATCTGGATGTCTTCAGCAAATTTAACCACTTACATGATGGCAAAAGCAAAAAAAAAAATAAAAAAAGAATAATTTTGTTTATAGTAATGCCTTGCATGTAATAAAATATGAATAAATCATAGTCAACAAAAAGACATGAAAACTCAGTGCAGGCAAATTAAACAAAAAACAGAATATACTGATTATAAATATTCCACCCTTATTAGGAAAGAATTACCTTACATTGAGCAGATTTTTCATTCCTATTGTTATGCCATTCTAAATGGTTTGATTCCAAGCTACCATGGATGTAAGTTTAAACATATCCTTTAACTAGCATGATAGGGACACCATTAAACATATATTAAGTTGCCCATATGCAATTCACACTTGTGACTTTTCGCTGCCTTCATGAATTATGCAGTTACCCCTAACTCGTGGAAATGAAAGTGCATTAACTGCCCCCTGTCATGTATCGTCTCTTCTGTGTCCTTGTGTGCACGTTCCCAGAGTTCATTATTCATGGGTGCGTCTCCGCAAGTGGCAATGTGCACATGTAATATGGAAACAGTCACCCATGAGTAAGTGGCAACAGACTCTTGCTTGTAAAGACAGAAGATAGACATGTGATAGATTGATTGATGATAGATGACAGAGATAGATAGATAGACTTCAAACAAAACTTCAAAACAAAAATTACCAGGAATACCTCCACCCTAGCTAGAGATGTCACATGGTAAGCACACAACAGATGGCGTCACAGAAAGGGATGAGGATGTTGGTCTAAAAGCCTGGAACAGTCCTTTCAAAGCTAATTTCCTAATTTAAAAAAAATCAGCAGAGTAAAATCTCACTTTCAAAAATCATATACCTTAGGTTTTTAGTCCTTACCTTTTCTCTATGAATGTAAAGTGTAATTATAATGATAGCAGTTCACTCGCAGGGAAGACAATTATTTGAAATAAGTAGTTTGGGAAAAATTTAAACATGGCGCTTTCTGAGTGAATGATATGATCACGTGCGTTATTCCAAATTCCAAATCGAACATCCTAACACTTTGTCCTGTTGGAGTATATCTTTCAGTCAGTCTCCAGCTGTAGTCCACTCACATAAGCATGCGTGCACAGGCACGACCTGTGACGCGGGGGCGAGGGTTCTCCCGACTTACATCACTGCTAACGTGAATGGATCTGTCCCTATTAGAGCGATTTTCCTACGGAAACAGAATGGATTTTATCAGATACTCCAGTTATAAGTTCTGTATAATAAAGCATCTTAACAATGTCGCTTCAGGCAATAAAAACAGGATTTAATGACAAACCAAAGTAGAATATTTTCCCACCGTATATGTTTTAATTACATTACAGAGTCTCAATTGCCCATGCTCAGAATTTCTTTAAAAGGTCATTCCAGTAAGATGGTCTGTTTGGTGTAAAATACATGTCTATAAAATTAACTGAAGAATGTTTTTGGTAGAAAAACAATTATCCTATAATGAACTATGCACAGTCCTTGTTAAATAAAATTTAAAATGAAATAATGTTCATAAATATTTTATTGGCATCTTTTGATATATTAAGGATGAATTAAATAATGTCACACTAGCTATACATTTTTTTGAAAAATGCAATTTTTCTTCATGACTATACAAACTTTTTTCCATTCTTTGATTCTTCAAAACAATTTAAAACCCATTTTTGTCATGCCTTCAAACAGTTAGATAAACTTACATCATTATCACTAAAAATTGCTAACTATTTTGTCAGTTATATTTTAAATTCTGCTGTATTTCTCAACTTACAAATACATTTCATCATTCACAAATTTTACAGACAGTGATAATAGATAAAGATTCTACTCCTTTTAATTATATACAGTATGACTAAAAGCCTGAAAGAAAAATGCCAGCAAATACAAGTTCAATTTCAAACTAAAAAAGATAATACTTTAACAGGTGGAAGTGTCCACCTTTCAAGCTGTTATTTAGAAAATATTTTTTCTCTCCAGGAAAAAAAAAAAACCTTTTCAGAGGTCCAGTCACTGCTAAAGTATAACAGATATAAAATGTGTTAATCTCTAACACACTATATTCTTTTATGCATGTAAGTTACGATTTGCAGAGATACTTTTACCAAGGCAAGAAATATCCTCAAGAATAATTTTGAATAAATGCAAGTTTTCATCAGTATTCAGTATGCTACTTACATCATAAATAAGGTGTGACCAGCAGAAGGCACTGTTACAATAAATATATACATACAGCTGCTCATTTATAAACTGGTTGGAAATTCTGAAGAGTTTCACTAACTTTTCACAGCACAAATCTTTTTATGTAGATACTGAGGTAAAAAAAAATTGTCCTATAAATGTGGAGGAAAACCTTATATAATTCCTTTTTGGACAATTTTACCTCTATTTCAGCTGATTCACAATTTTATTACCCTCATTTTTAACTTACTTAACTGATGAAAGAATTATTTAGTCATACTTAGCATTTTTAACACTGCATTTAAGGGTGGTGCTCTCCTGAGAGAGAACTCAGTCTGTTAAAGAGTCAGACATAGATTCAGATAAACCTTGCTTCAAAACATGCTGCTAGTTTCCTTCTTATTAACCTTTCAAGGTTTGACCATAATTTGCCAGAGCACACAGCATGGTCTTTCAATGGAACTGCTTGGATGTATGAAAATACCCCTAATTAAATCTCTGTTAAACATACCGCTAACAAGTTGTTTAGTTTGTGTTCGTATACAAAATCTCTTGAATGCCTCTCCAAGTTTACAAAATCCACGTTAAAGGAGCCAGCATTGCAAAAAAATGTTACGGCATATGTTTGGATTTTTGTATTTCAGAGTCCTGACTACTTTATCTGAATTACAGATTTAGAGCTTTGTTATGTGTGATAGTTATGATAATATGATCACAAAAGGCACAGAGACAGGGAGACTCAAATCCCTTTGAAAATCCCTTTCTCTATTTCCTACAGCTGCTGCAGGAGTTTAATATCTGATAGAATGATGAAAAAGAACAGGCCGAACTCCAATTTTAATAAAAATTTTAACAGGTCTACATATAGTTATGAAAAATGTTATTTGCAATGCCGATTTTTAATAAAATTTTCTTAAACCAAAGAAAAAATCCCCAAGGGGAACCTGATATGAATGTGTTTTTCATATGTACTATTTAAGGCTCTTTAAAGGTTATGAAAGTGACTGATAAAATAAGTTCTATTCCATACAAGACAAACCTGAATGCACTTGCACTTCCGCATTTTAATCAAATAAATAAACAAAGCTTTCGTTTTGTATATTGGATCAGAAGCAAATATTATCATACCGCATGATCAATTTTTATTGTTAGCAATAAAGATGCATATTATTAAATAACTGCATTTTAAAGTCAAAATAATTCTTTAAAAGCACAAGTTAAGGTACTATAATCTACGCCTGCTTGACGATAAAAAATAATACATTGTCTCATGAAATTATTTTGCCCTTGTGTTTTTTGGAGAAACTACAAAATTTGAAAGAACTACATGTTTCCATGAAAGAAAATAAATGCATTAAGTATGATGAAATGAAATTTAATTGAATCCAGGAACTTTGAACTTCTAAAGAATCTCTCTATAGAGTAAAAATATATTGAAAGGGCAGGTCTCCTATTCAATGACCTGTACGGTAAAAACCTGTTCATTATGATAAAACCACCTAAGAAACAGAGTCAGGAGACAATGAATCCGTGCCCTCAGACATGTTTCTGTGGTGACAAAAAATAGAAACATGGTTATTTATAGGAGATCAGAAAGAAACTTTAATCTACTTATCTAATCTGTACTGACTATAAAATGGGAAAGCTTTGTAACTTCCAATATGGTAAATGGGTTCAGTTTTAATTCTTAAAATGTGTGGACTGACATTATTATCATAATGTCATAATGTAGCGAGCACTGCATTTTCTAGCAATACCCTCCTCGACACTGTTTCTGAAACTTTGTGAGTGTAACAAAGAGGCACGTACAAGATGCTGGCATTCAAACAACTGGCATTCAAACAACGACTGGTAAGACTTTTGAATTAAACTAGCTACACTATACTAGACAACCATTCTTTACATGGAACAGGCAAAATGTAGGTCTAAAACATCATCTTTATTTTACCCCTAAATAAATAATTCGCTTTTGCAAACATTGAGTTATGTGTTCACATGAGGAAAGTAAAGTATTACCCACTTTTACCACAGACAACCATAGGGCTGGAACTGAGACAGACTCCCCACCACTGGGCCCTCCTGTACAATTTATAACAGGAGATTGACAGCTGTTGGTTCATGCCATATTTATATTCTACTATCTATGAATTTTAAAATGACTTTTGTAACGCTAGAACTAAATCAAAATTGTTGACCCAATTTGCGTACTTGATCTTTCCCTGTATTTATACTTATGAGACATTTTTAACAGCAGGGGCAGTGGCCTTAATCAGGGGGTTTGAAAATCTTGGTGGAATCAAGATAATAAGAATAAATGAAAGAATAATTTATTGCTGTGACTATCTCCTTCCTTGTTTTCTGTATTAGGATTATGGTGGATCATCTCCATCAAATGCTGTTTTTAGCTCTTGTAGACACAATTAGTATAGTGAGCGTCTGTGATCATATCTGAAACGCAAACCTCTGCGCATAAAGTTTATGGCTGCTCACAAAGATGGGAAAATATCACTAAAATAATGCTATAGTATTAAGTATATCTTAAATGATCTACTTATAGCATTTTAATGTCATTTTAAAAATACATTTGGATGCTTCATAAACATATCAGCTTTTCAATTATAAACTAAATTCCAAGAGCTGCTAGCTTAAACATGTTTTAACTAATTTCACATTTTTAACTATCGTGAGACTTTGTAAAATAAAAAACTGAAGATATTTTAGCTTGTCCAGAAAAGGTTCAAAAACTATAGAGAATGAATGTCCTTAGAAAATAAGAGATCATGTTTTTTTAAAATGTATGTTCGTCTTTCATGACATCACAGAGTATGAAATATTTCTATCCAAAATCATCTTACTGCCTAACTTTCGTGTCTCCATAGAAAGCACTTGAGGTTGTTCTAAGTCATAATGACTCTTTCAAAAGGTTTTTGTGCATCTGCCTGTGATCGCTTTACTTCCAACCTGATGGTGAAATAAATTCCATTGCATACATATATTTAGGGCTCGATTACACAATATTCTTAAGAATAATATTCACACAGATGCAAAGAGGTGTGAAGTTAAGAGACAGAGTACAATTCTCAAAGAATACCAGTTTTTATTATTTTACCCCAAAATATGGAGTTTTACCCATTTGTCAATATCTTTATAACAATTATCATGAGTTATAAGAATTACTATACATGACTGCACACTAAGTATTCCCAGCATCGAATTTCCTCATGGCCTTGACCTGATATTCCTAACTGAGGGTTTCCTTTCGTGATTAATACATGCCTCCCACTTCATCAAATGTGTTTTAAAGTCTTGTCGAATGTTTAAATTTTCAAAGGCAGGAGTGCCTGCAAGATCAATTTTCTTTGTTTCCATATTCAACATAATTCCACCAGACAGCCTTTCTTTAAGAAAGCCAGATAACTTGGAAAACAGAAATTAGGATGCGATTATTCACATCACAAAAGAATTCACAGATGGCCTCCAGTAAATAGGGAGATTTAAGTGTTTGTTTACAGATCATTAGCTACTTGACAAAGAGGCTGGGGGTGGGGGGGTGGCAGAAAAACTTAGAGCTCAAGTGATGGAGACACTGCCAATGTGAGATCAATCAAAAAAGAATAAAGCATCCGTGGAGGTAGCCTATGAACAGAAAATATGACTTACTTCCTATGCATGTACATACATCATGCACATACATACTTCCTGTGTATACACACGCGTAGGGAGAGTGTATATGCTTATGTACACATATTAAATGTGTATATCCATATACACACGCACCTAAAAAGGCAGCTTTAACATAAAGTAGATCACCTGCAAACCAGCTGTATTTCCTTAACTTATTTTAGAGATTTAAAAAATGATCCACAGATTTTTAAGTGCATATTGTGCTAAAGAACCTCAGTGAGAGAATTTATGAAACTTCTACCTTCAAGCTTATGCTGGGATAAATGCCACAGACCTAATTGTCTTGTGCAAAGTGAATGTATTCTTCTTACTATCACAAGCTTCCAGAATTCTCACTGTATACAAGGAATTTTGCACAACACTAAAGAAAAAAAGTCTTAGACTTTATAGAGACAAATATAATTTCAAGTGTTTTTTTCTATAATGTGATACTAGCATGTTTATAGAGCTACTCTTAGAAAATATTAAATTATTAGGGATTATTTACAAAAAATATCCTTGCTTTGATTTTTATGGTCATAGGTGTAGCCCAACCAGTAGAGAGATGCCTTTATAAATCAGGGGAGTAAATGTAAACAAATTTTAAAGTTACTTGAAAAAATACTTTGACTTCAATCAATGTTCCTCCTTCTACTAAATTTTGAAAGAAAACTATATATTGAGAAAAGAGGGATAAAGAAGAGAGGAAAATATCCGAATTTATACTATATATCCTCTGAATTTATTGTAAAGACAAGTATTATCTTTTATTTTATTGACAATCTACTGAATAAAATTTAAATTTTTACTGAAAAATTAATGGCAAATAAGTTGCAAATTTTAGTTTCTCTTAGACTTCTTGAATGTAAGGAAAACAAGAACAAGATGTGTGAATTTGAGGGATGTAGTGGTCCCTGCCTGCGCCTGTCCTGCACTAGACAGTGAGCAGTGAGATGGCCTGTGCTCCTCAGGAGTTCACCCCTATTAACTCATGCTTTACCCTGTATAACAATTATTCATTCTTTAAATAGAATTCTGATAACAAACCTAGAAGCCTAGTTAGATTTTCAAAATAAGCCCCCAAACTCTTGGTGTTGTATTTTTATAGCAAACTCTTACTCGAGTACCCATGTTGTAGTTAGGACTCTTAACCAGTCAAGATAAACTAGAATAAGGTGAACTTTTTATTCATCATTAATTTTAAAGCATTTCAAATTAATTTTCCACTCACGTTTTAGAAATAAATTTATATTGCTGAAGTCTCTTATAGAAAAAAAAAATCATATATAGCATAGAAGAGAGCTACCCTTTCTTTTAAGTAACCAAACTTAAAAAAACATATGCTGTGAATTCTAATGCTTGATACTTCATTTGGGTTCGAACAGGGGAGAAGAAGGGTTAAAGAATACAGCAAAGTTGTACAGAAAAAAAGTGTAAAAGGGAGAAAAGAAAAACAAGTTTCTTATTACAGCTAAATCATTTCAGGAAAAGAAAAAAAAGAGCGAGATGGATTTGGCAGTAAGCGCAAAGTCTAACAGTAAAGACAATGTAAGACAAACACGCGGATTAACAATGGCCCACTTCAAAGTCAGAAAATGGCTCATAACATTTTAAATAATTGTTACTACTCTTTGGGGGGGAATTTCATTTATTCCAACCACCAATCCATGTCAGCACTCCATGCCAATCCTAGCATTCCTTACTTGTCAATTCCAAATAAGCATTTTGCATTTAACTACTAAGATTAATCACAAACACAATAAATCATCTAAGTAAAACTCTGGATTTTGAAAGGAATTTCATTTTAGACACTAGTCTTACAATAAAAAGTAAATCAATTGTGCTTTAGGCACACACATCAACTATTTATAGCCTCTAAAAACAAGTGTTTCTCATCCTCATACCCAGGTATAAGATGAAGAGTACTGCTATATCTTGACTATTAGGGAAATGTTTATATTGGGATAACAAATAAAAACAAATCTGACTGATGCAGAGATGGCCACAAAGGAAATTTGCCTTTTCAGACATGGGAAACTAATATGGTTAGCTTTCAAGTGAGATAAAAATACCTAATTTAGAGCTCATTATTTTAAAAAAGCAACAAATCAGGGGGCACCAAGTACGTGGATTTGTTTTGCTATAAATTTGCAATGACTGCTTTACAAAACACAGCATTCTAGAGCGCCCACAGTTAATCCCTTAGGTGACGGATTCTCCCGAGAGCTTTATTCCTCGATATGCTCTGAAGCTTATGTTGTCTGTCAGTGCGTCTATGAGAAGAGAGCAATTCCCAGACCCCCAAGTAAGTTCTCCACACCTTCAGCCAGGACACAGTGAGCCCAGTATTCAGTCAGCAGCCCAAAACTACAGTAGTTCGATAAAGAAATTATTTATTCTTTGGCAAATTGGGAAAGAAATTTTTAAGAGTATTTCTAAAGATAGAAGGAATTTTAATAAATTAGCCTATTTGATGATTTTTTTAAAAAACTGTTCTCAAATAATGTACATAGTGCCCTATTGGAGTAATTAATATAGGCATTTTGAAAAATAGCTCTAATATTTACAAGTCAAACCATTTCCAATAGTCTTGAGGAAAGGTGCAGGCAGGAATGAAAGCAAGTAGGCAAGCGGGCAGGAAGAGAAGAATCATTTACTCAGGGGTTTTATTTAGCTGTTCATCTTGGCTGGTCTCCCCGCCCCATTTTGCGAGCCCAGGTCCCTGGGATGGACATAGACTAACCCGGCCAGATGCAGCAGACCTAACCACTACTTCACCATAGCTTGCTTCAGATAGTTTTTAATTATGTGATGTGTATGTTTGAAATAGGACTCTTCGAAAAGTATGAAAATATTTTCAAATAAATTTCAAAAATTTTTAATTGACAGTATTTTTCAGAAAAAATCTTTCAAACTACTTTGTTTTAACTAGTTTCTTCATTAAATTAAACAAAATAATCATGTTATTAAGCGTATTTTTGTTCTATGTTTCTATTTGAGGACTAACTTCAAAAACTGATGACACAGCCTCTATGACAGAGGACATATCTGTCATTTTGGCACCAGTCTTGCTCTATGTGACATCGGAACTGTTGAGTTTTTCTAAACCATTCTTTCAAAACAACAGAGGCCATACACAGTGTAGTAATGTACACTTTATTTCTTGAACAAGTTTAATAGCTGTGAAGAGCTGTCAGATCAGTACCCGTGGGTGTGATTCAGCTAATATACTTATCCAAATAAAGAGTGGTATCAAAAAGGTGATACAAGCTATGCTAAAGGTATGTTGAAATGTGTGTCTCTCTGCATTGCTGACATTTTGTGTCTGAACTATTGACACAGCAGTGAGAAATGGAACAACTCTTTGGTAATTGAAATCAGAAAAAATGATAGGCTTTTTCTAAAAGAGTAACATTTTTATTCTTAAAATGATGACTTTTACTTGTATATTCTGTGAAATCAGAGGGAGTGAAAATGCATTCTACACAAGAAAAAATGGTAATGTCTTTAATTATTATACTAAGCATCAGATGTATAATGTTTATTATGAAAGAAACAAGAGCAGATGATTACTTCAACTGACTGCTAAAATTGTGAAGTGGGAAAAGTTCAGGGAGATGTTATTTTTTATTTAAAATAAAATTACATTATACCAAAAATGATTACAATAAGTAATTATAAAGTTTAGCTAAAAATCATAAGTTTTTCAACCCTGCTGATCTTAAAAAGTAAAATACTTGATAAGTTAAGGAATTTATATGACATCATGGTGCTTTAATTCTTCCCTAATAAAATCACCTATTCTTATTCTAATATATTAATATTCTAATAAAAATATCTATGAATATCTTGAATATTGAACTTTGGCTTTCGTAGGAAAACATCTACTATTCAATTTAAACAACTCAGTATCTGAAAAATGTCTTTAAGGAACATTTAAGGACATACTGGTGTCAAATGATTCAATATTTAAATAGATGTTAGCAAAACTTAATTTAGATTTTAAATAATAGTTAACATGGAAAAGTCTAGGTACTTTAAGTGCTTCAAAATGATGCCAATTCCATGTGTCAACTTGAAATGTCTTATTTTGGAATTTTTTCAGAAAATGAGACAGTGAGAGACAGATGTTGGGTAAGCCAAGTCAGGATCAAACAGAAGAAACCACAATATTCGATGCCATTGAGCTTCTATAATATGGCATGTCTTTTTTATTTTTTTTTCTGAATACAGGGAAGTGGAAAGTGGAAACTACAATAAAACCTGGAATACTATCTATCAACAGAAGGCAGTCATTTCAACTGAAGTGAGCTTCTGAAGTATGATTGACAGTCGATGGATTAGTTACATGGATGAGTAGGCGCGTGGGTGAGTGGGTAGGTGGGTGGGTAAGTGAGTGGGTGGGTGGATGAATGGATAGGAAAATACTAGAGTTTAGAGCTCTTTGATGTATCAAGTCATTGTGTTCTCTTTAATTGTCTTCATAGTCTTTCTCTTCCCATGGAAATAGCCCCTTCTCCATCAAGCCCTTTCCCCAAGAATTTTGGCAATAAGGGGAAGAGAAGAAAACGGGCCAAGCAGAAACAGGTATCTGAAACAATGGAGTACTGTCTAGTACTTGAAACAAAAGGAAGAGATCACTGTTTGGTTTTTTCTAAGAAGCCTCAATAAGATTTCAGCCATGAAAAAAAATTACATATCACATAGTTGGCTCACAGAATTTTCACTTTTCAACTAGTTATTACAGGATTCTTCCACCAAATTTATTTGTCCCTTCATGCATTTCAACTCTAGAGAATAGTATTATTGTACTTTGATTATAAATGCATGGAACTGAATGTTACAATATTCAGAAAAGTTCTTTAAAAACTTCAAAAACTAGGTTTTTCTTAACCTCAACTCAGAATTACATGGGGAAAAAAAAGAAATATATGAAGTATTGATACAGTAATACTTTGCATCTCATTTATCTACATTTTTGCAAATGATGTTTTTCAGGCCTCTAAAAGCACTACTGTCACAGAGTAGTCCCCCCCACACTCATCTTATAGTAACAGATTTTTTTCATCAAAACTATCAACATAATTTAAAACTAAATATTGCCTTGAGGAAATACCTTCAGGGTCCAATGCTTGTGCACTATACTCCAATATTCAAGAAGGTGCAATGAAGTGAAAGGTAAACTTGGCATCAAGTTATAACATTTTTGTTTTTTAATTTTTGAACCGATTAGGGAAAAATAATCAACAAGTAAATCATGATGCCAAAATATTCTGCTAAGAAGTTGAGACACAAAACCACTCCGATTTACATTCTCAGATACACAAACACTGAATTACCATGAATGAAAAATATGTGCTACATAAAATTATAGTTGGCCACAGAAATGGTGAGATAGTTATACAAATCAGATCTTCATTTCGTATGTGTTATAAAATAATAATTATTTTGCCAAATTGTTTCTAATCATTTAAGCTTAATAAACATTTGGATTAGATGATGAAAACTTTCCTAGATAAAATTATGAATAATTATTAGAATTACTACATAAGAAAATTTATATCACATAAAATAAATTATCTTTTCTTTATGTAACAAAATGTAAGATTGTACACATGAATACATCACTAAAAACATGTCAATTTTGAAAAAGTGAACATATGAAATAATAATTTAAATAAAATCTGGATAATATATTTTATATGCATTTAAATCATATCATAAAAATGAACCAGGCATTTTCTTAATACAGAGGTCAACAAATATATAGAGACTATTTACACTGTTATCTATCTCTTGTTATAGATGAGACTACAATAGATATGCATAGCTGGGGTCATAGATAATTTTTCCTTTGCTTTTCTATCCTCCCAAGGAAGCATCCTAGAACTTACAAATTACACAGTGTTTCACAGATCACAATATGTTTTCCGTAAGAAGTATGTTATAGGTGCACCCTGGTGGAGCAGTGGTTAAGTTAATCACCTCTCAAGGAGCACAAAGTCACATACCCCTGGGTTCGAGTTCCAGGTCAGGCCAGAGAGGAGAAGCAATGAGTTTGAACAACTAAATAAAAATGAACAAAATGCTTCTTCCTCCTCTCTCATCCTGTCTTCCTGCCCACTCGCCTTCATTCCTGCCTTTCTGCCTTTCTTTTAAAAAATAAATTTGTTTCAGCAATAAGTATATAGGATCAATAAAATGCTAAGCAAAAGCACATTGTATACACTGACATAATGAACTATAGAGTTAAAACACAGTTTACAGTTAAACACTTTATGTTGCATAACTGATCACACTACTTGTCTGTATGATTCATTGGTCCATAAGATTCAGAACCATGTATCAAATTATTCTTTCATAAGGAACTATATAGAGACCTTGACATCCTTGGTTAGTCAAATGGTTTTAGTCATAATCAGCAATATGCACATAATAAATAACAATTGATTTTTAAAAATTCAAAAGTAATGACCCTATATTTCAGTAAGTTGCATTTAATATCCATTTCAGGACTTTCTGAATTGAAAATATCAAATATAATATTTTTGTTATTGTAAAAGAATTTAAAATGCTAAAATATTTATTTCCTATGTGATTATATGCAATATTTTCCTTCAGAAAAGGGAGTCATGCTTTTCTTTAGTGCCATTAAAAATTGTCTTAATCTAATTTTATCATCAAAGTCCAACTACATTACAGCAGTGCTGAACTTGCACTCCTTATACACTATGAATCACCACTTACATGCCACTTGTCATCTTCAGAGCTTCTTATAAAGATTAATGACAGCCAATTATATTTCTAGAGAGAAAAAAATTATACTTAAATGGGATCTTTATGAAGAATAGTTAATATACTTACATAACAAGTGACACACCAAAGACACTGAAATTCATCCACCTTTGGTACATTATAAAACAGAATTATTTAATGATTATAGTATAAAGGAACATAGGGACCATTTACTTCAAGCTTTTTTCATATTTTCCAGGAGGGAAAAACAATGAGGATCTAAAAGATAACTGAATGACCTAAGATAACAAAATGAATTAGTGATAAAGCAAAACTGAGCTCGCAATGACGAATTCTTGCTGACATTACTGGGCTCCACCAATGTGCATGAATATGATCATGTACGGTCCCCCAAACACATGGCAGTAGCAGAATCATCCAAGCTACTAGTCCTTATTCTTTCTAAATGCTAATTACTAAAGTAAGAAATAAAAACTGAAATTATTTCTTTAACATAAATAATAACAAGGAAATATTTAGCCTTCTTTCACTTTACATATTTTTTAAAATTTTACTTAAGTTTCTACTCAATTACTTAACTACAATCTAGACTAGTCAGTATAGTGGCAACAACTCACAGGAAGGTATCTAGCATATATTTACAGTCATGAAAATTCTTTTTAATTATAATTTTCTACCTCATTGCTATGAAGAATATTTCTTTAAATAATAACCATAAAATCTATAATAATATCAAATATTTCTTGTTAACTTTAATCCTTAAAGAAATTTATGAGGCAATAAACCTCAAGCAGTTTTAAACTTTTTCCAAGGACAGTCGAGTTTTGAGGAATGTCTCTGCTTCCCTTCAATGATCATTTCTTTTTGCATTCTTCATAATCATCTTATTTTTTAAAGGAAAGGTGCAGCCAGGAATAAAGGCAAGCTGGCAGTCAGGAAGAGAAAAGAGGAAGAAACATCTTTATTTATTCCATTTAGTTGTTAATTTTGGTCGTTCCCTCAACACTGGGTCACAAACCAGGGTCCTTGAGATGTGTGTGGATTGTGTCCACTGGCCTTATCTGGCCACTGGATAGGCCACCAGGGTATGCCTATCTCAACTTTTTAAAGAAAAATTAAGTCTCATATATATGTTTATTTCCCTTCTGCTATTTTGAACTGCAGATACTTCTTGTCAACAAAGTAGCCTTTACTAAAGAAAAACAATGAAAGCTTCAACTTTTTCTGGTACCCAAAATTCCTACAGTTAATAGATACTCTTAGAGACAGATCTGCTGAACTTTCCTCTTTTTCTGAATGAACCCACTAACAGGATACATCAAAATTCAGCAGAGAAGGTAGAATGTAATATCAAATATCTATAGACCTTCCAGAATAGGCTACTCAAAAAAATTTATCACTGTATTATTTAGCCAAGACAACATCTGCAATTCTTTTGTTGATAGTAATAATACGCATCAATAATTTCAGAAATACAAGCATGTTAAAATATAAATAAGCAATTACCTATATGTTGACAAATTACCAACTTGAGAAACCTCAGTCTCTTGTGTATCTCAATAGTCAAAATCATCTAACATGAATACTTGAACTTATCTAAGTAAATCTACAGTAAATTTTCACTCAGCTTTCACAGTTCTGTTTTTCCCATTAAATTTTACTGTACTGGTAGTGGTGAAAAAATTAATCATATAAAGCATAATTCATATATTTAGATATAAAGCCTTAGCTATAAATTAATTTTTATTTATATTTTTAAAATTATAAATCGGTGTGGAGAAATTAACTATTGTCCTTGAGAAGCACAAAATGTTTATATTGATAAGTCACCTTATTATGGAATATATAAAATAAAAACTATATGAGACCACTCCTTGAAGCCCCAGCAACAAAACCAATTTTAAAGTAACCATAAATAGAAAGTATATTTCAACAAAACCTCTCACAGGATATGATACTCCCAAGATCGACTTCTTATTTAGTTTTATATCATTACTTCATACCCATCACATAAATATATGCTATATCCTTAGAAATGGTATTTAACCAATCCTAAACTTTCTTTACTTTTTTAAGTGGAAAAAGAAAATATCCTCATTTTTCTAGATACTAAGTAATTTCTCCCCTTTGCATGGATACTGGTCACCTCGACTCTTAGTCACCATCTACTTAGAATATAATTTCCAAGAGACAGATGTCTTGATAACATAGCACCACAGGGAACAAGAACAACCACAAGGAACATCTGAAATCATACACTGTTTTCTAAGTCTTTTGTATATAAGTCCAAATGCTTTTAAGAGATGTTTAATTTAGTGACAACTACATTTTTTCTGAGCTAAGAGGAAAACTTATCTATGGTTCTGTTTCATAATCAGCACTTTATCCCAAAGCTCTAAGATTTATCTGAAGGAATGAAAGGGAAAGAAACAGGAAGTCACAACGGTGGTTAACTAGATGCCAAGCACTAAGTCTTTCTGCATTATTATATTTAGCCCACGTTGGGGTAGATTATAATGTTGGTTGTAAGTATAGCTCCCTCTTCCCTGTAAGATTCTATACCTAGTCTATTGTTATGTGACTTCAAGTGTCTTCATGCAAGAAGAGGACACTTTCCTGCCCTACTGATACCAAGGTTGGCCTTGCGACTTGGTCTGGCTAGTAAATAGAATGATAATGTGCCACTTCTAGGCAGAAGCTTTAGAAAGCATCTCATGGTTCTGCCAACTCTCTTTTTCCTGCTCTCTGCCATGAAAACGGGTTCCAGAGAAGAGTGCCTTCTTTAGCCTAGACTTCAGGATGAGAAGACATAAGAGTCAACATGTACAAAGAAGAAATAAACCTCTGCTCTAGGTCACTGAGATTTGGGGACTGATTGTTACTGTGATATTATCTAACAAAAGCTGGTTTTTAAGTATTCTGTATAAGATTGATGACATTATATTCATTTTTTATAGAGAGAAAACTAAGCCTCAGAGCAGCTAAGGAAGTTTCCCTCCCCCCCAAAAAAATGAGGTTCAGAGTTTGTAAGCAAAAATCTATTTAAGACATTACCTAAGTGCCCAACATCAGATTAATGGATAAAGACGATGTGGTACATCTATACAATGGAATACTACACAGCCCTTAGAAGATATCAAACAGTGTCACCTGAATTAACATGGATGGAACTAGAGGGGATTATGCTAAGTGAAAAAAGTCAAAAGAAGAAAGATGCCAGACAACCTCACTTATAGGTGGAATGTGAACAGACAAAACAAAGGAAGAGATGAAACATAACCAACCCTCACACATTTGCAACAGACCTGAGGTTACCAAAAGGGAATGTGGTGTGCTGGGGTAAATGGTGGTGGAGCCCACTGGATAATGGGGAAGAACACTTGGTGATTTAGTGGAGGGCGTAGTGTGCTGAAATATATCTAAGAAATGGGAACTTACAGGAAATTATTTTAATGTGTAGAATAATTACTACAATAAAAATAAATTAACAAAAAAATCTATTTAGGAGAGACAATCTGTGACTCAGTTTTCTCATCTGAAAAAAAATTCTTATCTCTCATCGTTAAACTATAGAGTTATTTGGGGGATTAAATACATTAATACATATGAAATACCCAGAACACTGCCTGGTAATAAAAGGTAATCATTTTAATTACCATTTTTTAGTTCTAGAGCTTTCTTTGCTCTCAACAATCAATTAAAAGTATAAGGGTTATTACATTATTAAACTATCTGATGACTTAAACTAATTTTCAATAAGACAATGAGTCATTGTCATGAAAAATGTACAATCACGAATACGCCAGTAAGTCGCAAGCATTACTCATAAGGAATCTAGACCAACCACAGCAGTTAACCAGATGACAGCAAGTTTACATGTGCAGAGAAACAGTGAAGAACCTCCAGCTCCATGCTGTCCAACAGAACTGTCTAGAAAATGAAAATGTTCTGTAACTGAGCTGTCCCCTCTGCAGCCTCGTTACATTTGGCTACTGGGCACTTGAAATGGCCAGTGAAACTGACTTCTAATTGTATTCACTTTTAACTAGATTTTATTTAAGTAGTTAAATGTTGAAAGTGGCTACCATATTGGAGAGCTCAACTCTAGGTCTGAACATAATGGAAATCTCAAAATCAGTTTACTAGCTATATTCAAATTAAGGCAATGGACTCTTCTTCCCATTAAATAAGAAAGCTTGACAATGAAATATAAGCAATGGACTATCTAGGTGATTATTATTCTAGAGAAAAACCTAAAAGATATTTTGTACATTACGATGAATTTCTTATAGACTGGTATTCTGCCAACAGTCAATACCAACTGAGCCAATGCATTAAAGGTGTCCATGAAGACACTGCTTTGCTCTCATAAAGCAAAACTCCTGAGAGGAGGGGAAAACACCTTGATGACAACAAAGTGACAAGCTTCTTAGAGCCAGGAACCCGAGCATCTAAAGGCGGGGCTAGCAACAAAGCTTTTAACATTATCTCCAGTGACATCATCCTAGCACAAGTCATAATCAGCTCTCATCTGGACTATTCCAATAGCTGGACTACCCAATAGATATATGGTTTCTGCCCTTATCCCATCATTTCCATCCCCAAAAATGCTACCTATTAGGGTAAAAGGTTAAATTCATGAAGCTTATCATGTCATACTCTGCTTGAATCCATCAATGTCTCAGTATTGCTGTTAAAATAAAATCTGATCTGTATTATGACCTGTAAGTTCTAGTAAGATCCAGTACGGAGCACACCCTCATCTCCGCCACATTAACATTACAACCACTCTGGCACGTCTTCTGTTCAAAGTGACATCAAATTCTGTCCTTCCCCAGGGCCTATGCACCTGCTTCCCCTTCTTCCCAGGACACCCTTTTCACTCTCTTCCTCTATTAATTTGATCAACTTCTATTTATCTTTCATGTCTCAGTTTACATATCCTGCCATGCAGGGATCACCCAGATATAGAGGTGATCCTATATCTCACACCACTTTCCTATATCTCACTCAAAACAGGTTCATCCAGTTTGCGATTTTGTGATGACTTGCACAAATGTGTCTCCCACACTCAGTGAAAGCAGGAGGTATATCTGCTTTATATGTTTTGTTTACCAGCTTATTTTAAGCACTTAGCACACTCACTAAATGTGTTGAGTGATGGAATGAATGAGCATCCTCCTGTTTTGACTACATCTTGTCCCTAAAGTGTCCTCTCCCCCTCCCTCTCTCTCCCTCTCCACCCCCACCCCCGGCCTCAGTCTTCCTTTCTGCACTGACTTCTTCTCACCCTTCAAGCATGCCATTCCTGCACTTGATCAACTCCATAAACTTCCTCCTACATTTCCTACAACCTACTTTCCTGTTGGATTACCACTCTCCATTCATATTCATGGCTCTCCAACAAATGCATTTTCCCGAAGTTTCTATTTTTTCTCAATCCATTCAGTTTGCTCCTTTAAGTTTTACTTTCTGCCACACAGTACATAAAAATTAGTCTCAAATTTTAATGATTTCCTGCAATCTGCAAATCATTTTCCTTTCTTTTTAAAATTTTATTCAAGGAATATTGCATCATAACATTATTTAGGATTAAAAGCATTTTCTATAATGAAAATAATCCATAATCTCACGATATTAGCAACAAATGCTCTTCATTTATTTGATTTACTTTCATTTCTCATACATGCATTCACATAGTTGTAATAAATGGTGAATTTTCATATTCTAACCTCAAATGTTGCTATAATTTTATATACAAGGATGGCCATTTTCTGACCTATTTATGTGCTACAACTAGATTCTTCTATAATTAAACTGACACAGGTTTTTACTTTGTCACCACTTTTTAAAAATGAGGAATAGTATCTTCATAAACTTAGTATTTCATTGTTTGGATTCTATCCTTAAATAACTCTCCAAGAGTTGAGGCATTAGGTCAAAGGACACAATTATCTTTATTGTTCTTGAAATATCTGTCAGATTGAATCCTAAAAGATACTACCTATTTTATTGCAAACCATTAAAATACAGACATAGCAGCTTCACTGTATTTTGCAAGTGAGTTTTTCTCAGTCCTAACTCTACTTGTTATCTCTTTGAGTCTTTCTCTGCCTGCCTCACAAGAGTCCTCTTATTAGACATGGTTATCATGGTTCTTTTCAGTCTTCCTATCTTACCTGAGACAGTTCTCCTTTTCCCAAGCCTTCTATCTGCTCTTACCCTTCTCCTAGAGGGAGAATTGCACCTGCAATTACCGTCTCAAAGATGTACTACTTAGGTGGACTTTGAGAAGCTTGTGAAAATTGTTTTTCTTTGTTTTTAAGTGCTCTTGGAGAAAGCTTACATTTTTAAAAGCTTAATTTGAAATTAATGAGGGATGAATTATAGCTAGAAATGAAACTCAAGATATAAACATGAGACATGGTATATACAGTTAAGGAAATAATGTGATCTTAACTGATGGATGAGAACTATATGAGAATTCTTTTACAAATTTTTCTAAGACACACTAATAAAGAAGATTAAAAAAAAACTCTGAAATTAAATATTCCCATTTTATTCAGTTCACGGAACTAATATAAATATGTAAGAAAAATGCAAAACCCTTTGTCTTCACGGCAGATAAATATTATCTCACACTAGAAAACAGTATAGCTTATTGGGAAGAGAAAGAAAGCTCCTTACTGAAAGAGAGGGACTAACAGATGCACTTCTGTGGATGTGGTTCAAAGGTTAAGATCTGGGAAGAGGGAGCACCTCTGACAGTGGAGGTCGGTCAGTTTCCTGTCATGCCCATGACTTGTCCTCAGACAATCTAGAGACCAAGCACAGTGGAAAGTGGGCTTCATGACCCAGACCCACACACCCACTCTCCTCCACAGTGAATATGACCAGATTTTAAAATACACAAATTCTTGACTCCCAACCTCCAAACAGATCCATTCTCCAGAATCTGAGTACACGCAGAGAATGTCAGCACAACTGAGACAAGAGTGGATCTAGGGCAGCCCACATCACATGAAGGGCAAGGCTATGGGGAAGAGATTTAGGGCACTGTAAAGGGTTTAGGTGTGCACACATAAGGAACATGAGGGCAATGCTCCATCCAAATCTAAAATCAAGGTCTACAATGAGAAAGAGATGGAGTCAGATTCCCACTCAGAATGTGCACTACCAGATTTCCAAGCAACAGGCCCGTCTTTCAACGTTGTCAGTTTCTTCTGCCATTCCCAAGAAGAATACAAGCCAGAAAGAGTCATACACAGCAATATTTTATAGGACAATATTACACTGTCAAAGAACATTTGTGACTGAGAAATACTTCTGATGTCATTAAGAGCAGAGCAGGAGCCCAACTGTGTGTGATGTACACAACAACTACACACACAGAGACTTGAAGCAAAGGCAGCAATCAATGTGGATTCAACAAAGCCACAGCAGCTGACAGTCATGTTTCCCGGGCTGGCACAGGGAAACGGCAGGAGCTATGTCCTCTATCTCCCCCCGTGTTTTTAACTAAGCAAATTAAACAACCATTTAAATATTTCATGTCTTCAAAGCAGAAAGGACTGAGAGGCTGTGCTGGGCAGGTACTGAGGACCAGAAATGTCAGTTCATGATTCAGTCACTCTGTTTATCACTCAGCACAACACGGCCAGCCACTGTGCTGGTTATGAACGTTACATTGTATTTCTTTTATTCATCAATACTTTAATGTACCTCTACAATGGCTCATTTGTTAAATATGGACAATATAGGGCACTGGTGTTTAAGTTAATAAGAAACAAACAGTCCAAGGAGAGATGTTTCATTTACATCGAAATGGTTTCCACCAAGTCTGTATGTGAAATTCATCTCATCAAGATGATGCTCATGTTTACAAAAAAGTAGAGAAAATACTATGACAATATCAAGTTGACTTTAATTTACTGGGAATTAAAACTACCCATCTTATTTGTTTTCCTGAGTAGAGGCTGGCAATATCCTGGAACTTTTATTTCATCACTTGGATTCCAGCATAAGAATGATTTTTTAAAAATCGATTCATTTCAAAAGGCAACAGTGGAAACACTTGCTAATGAAAACATATTTTGCCTAATTTTGATACCATAAACACAGAATTAAGTCTATATTCTAGTGTATATTTGGTCTCAAAGCTATTGTTATTTAAAAATTTATTTGTCAAGAAAATGTGTTTTTTCTTACACAATCGAACTAAATTAAGAGGAATGCTTTACTTGGTCACATTGCTTAAGCCAAGCTTCATGTCCTTTATCTATAAAGAGAAGGAATTAGTTGAGATAATTTAAGGTCTCTTCTTGCCCTAAAATTCCATGATTATGAGAAAGGATTCTATAACTTCCTATGTGCCCAGATTCCAAATGTAACCATATTCATGTGTGTATCTTCCGACACGCTTTCTTTATGGTGCACATGTCTTGAAGGTCAACACAGATTCTTTTTAGACATCGAGGAAGCACAGGGAAATGGAAAACTGTAAGAAAAACTCTGCTGTATCTGTGGTGCACACTGAGAAGTTAATACTATTTAATGTGCAACAACGTTTTGCCTGTACACACTTTAAAGTGTCAAATAGCGGTAAGGAACAAACAGCGACAACAGCAGCATCTTCTCCTTCAATTTCCACATCACAGAGGAAGCCCTCTCCACTCTTTCAGTTGATTCTTCGGGAAAATATCATCCTATCTCTACATAATATATTCTTATGTTGGTTTTTTCACTATAGGTATTATCTATTGGTTTCTTACCTGGAAGCTTACAATTTAGCTCTCTTTCACTACCAGTACCTACTCCTCACCTAACATGCTACAATGTGCTCCAGTATTTTATACCACAATCTGGCTGGAAAGCTATAGTGAGCTTCCATCGTGACTTTGGTACTGTGAGAATAAATTCCTGTTGTTGACACACTACCTCGTTTCATTACAGCAACCCAAAGGGACGAAGAGCAGTGTGACCTTGGGACAGTTTCCTCACCTTTCCAAATGACGACACCGCTAACTAGCACTTCCCTCACAGGGCTGTGGAAATAAAGTCAAATGCAACTTTAATACACACAGATGCATAGAACAGTGACAGCACACAGCAGACACTCAATATGTGACAATGCTCCAGGGTTATTGATGTGATTATAACATTTTATGTGCTTTTCTTAGCTAAATAAAACTCCATTAAAATTGCTTACAACTGTTTAGAGAAACATGATATTTTTCAAAGTTTCCTGAAGTTCTGGGAAAGAACTTTTCAACATTCAAAATATAATCCAAAGTATATAAAGCAGCTTTCCTCACAGCTTTGCAAGGAAAAGTGAAATTCCCAAAGAAGTTGTAAGTTGTCATCACCCCCGCCAAAAAGGGAGCAATGGTCACAAAAACTCTCTTGACAGGTTGGCTGACGACAGCCCAGGAGCTGACATTCCATTTGAGTCAGCTGCCGTCCAACCAATGGAAATTTTGCTGGAGTGCCATACTCTTCTGTTCTTGAAATTCATATGCGTAAGGATTGTCGTCACTCTGAGTATATGAAGCCACCAAGAGAACTTACAGTATTTCCAATAAAATAGGTCAAACCTTTGCATGACAAGTGTACGAAGAGAAATTCCGGGAAGAAGAAAAAATAGCACTTTTAAGGTTGACTGTCTAGAACTTGCCAACTTTCAGAGATGTGCGGCAAACAAAAGGTGTATCAAATACCATACCACAAATGAGAAGAAATGCATGAGTCAGTAACTGAGTTGTAGGAAATATTTCTTCCAAGTAAAGAAACAAGCTATCCAAGAGACATCTCTGCAGTTCCACACAGAGCAGACACAGTGTGGATGAGGGTACGGGCTTTGCTTGGGACTTGAGGGTCTTTCCATGTTCCTTTCTGTGTGCTTTAGACTGTTACCCAAACCTAATCATGGGTTTCTGCGTTGGAATCCCTTCAGACACCACAAAGGGCAGGTACTGATCACCAATCAAGACTCTCAGGTTCAAGCTCACTGTCTCCCACTTCGCACTCCAGCTGCCAACCGGAGAATAATTTGTTTGAGCCACTAAGGCTTACAGTTATTTATTCTTTATCCGTGATTTTTCAGGGAGGCCCCACCACCACCAGTGACCCTTACTAAACGCAAAGTGCACTGGAGAAGGACGAAATTCTGAGGCTGTGCTTACTTTGAGCAACTGTAGCAAAGCTTTTCCAGGGCTGGCCCTGATCCTGCAGCTCATGTAGGCTCAGCGTTCGGCAGAGCAAGGCAGGTTTAATCTAATTCTCACTTCATTTTCCCCCGGCTTTCTCCTCAAGACAAGTCTCAAGGAAAGAAAGGGGGAAAAAAAAAAAGGAAAAAGAAGAAAAAGAAGTCCTAGTGTGGCATGCCCTAATACAAAAATGCACAGCTAATTTCGTGGCTGTAATTCTTGATCCAGCCAACAGACAGGTGCACAATTACTTTCCTTGGGGGCAGGCTCCGCTTAACCCCTGCTTTGACTCACCACCTCTTCAGCATGCACCCTCCTCTCGACAGCAGCTCATGCCCGACAGTAATAACCGACTGGGCTGCCCAAGAAAAAGAATCCCCTAGGAACCATCCAGGTGAGGTGCCAGAGGCAGGACCCAAAGGGGTTTGGGATGGATCTCAAGAATCACAGAAAAAAACCTAACTACTATCTTTCTAGAAATGCATTTCTTTTTAACAGCCTTAATGATGCTTAGAATCTCAAGAGTAGACAGACACATGATGCCAGCAATCTGGTTTATTTCCAGCCAAATAATGAGCTTTTCTCCACTTCATGAATGTCTTAGGTCCACTGATGATGGAGATACCAAAGTGCTTTAATGGTAGCATCACATCTGGGTCAGGAGAGTTTGCGTTGCCACTGGAGAGAGCTATTCATATGCGTGTTCAATATAGGTAGAGGTTTTGTATTAATTTACAAAGAAATGCCACTCCCAGCCCTACCAAACATGACTCTCATGATTTTGCTGAAGAAGGAGCACAAACTACATGCAATTTCTACTGTGATTTAAGAGAATAATTTGGGGGGAAACTTTTTATATTTAAATTGGCTATGCCTTTATCCAAAGCTTTTACTTTCTTTGAATATTCTCCTTGAACTAAGAATTATCTGAATTGCCACAAAGGGAACGAGAGAGTCCTCGTAGGACACCTTAACATTTTTCCTTTCTTCCTTCTGAAGATGAGGACCTCTTGCCACCCACTCGGGAGATGCTCACCTTGGAGCTGACTTAAATCAGAGCCTCTGAGCGCCTCCCAGCTTCTCTCCTGAATGCTCGTCTCAATATAAGCAAGGTGCATCATTTGCAGGACGCAGTGAAAAACAGAAATGCAGAGCGCTTGTCCAAAAAGCAGGAACAAAATGCCATTAGAGATAAGAAGATGTAAAATATGTCTCTTTTTTCTAAGGTCTTTCTTTCAACTTGTCATAGTTTTGTCTTCATTTGCCTTTCTAGTCTCTATTTTGATAACGATCTGAACTGACCTTAATGCTTTTGTCAAATATTCATTGTTGTTGTTTTTTCAACAGCCATTCCATATAGGAAGCAGCCACATCCCCAAATAAGCCCCTGCTATCTTTTCAGATTTCTGGTGGTGATCTGGACTCGAAAAGAGAGAACAATTTTTTGGAGAATGATATATTTGTACTATTTTACTGATCTTCCCAAAGATATGTTCTATTTTTTTTAAATGGCAGCAGTATTTTAAACAAGAAAAACTGGAAAACACATCAATACCTATCTGTAGGATACAGATTTTTTCATTTGTTATTTAATAACGTGCATCTGGAGGAACAGAGATACTGGCTGAGTGAGCACAGGTCCTCATAGTTCAAAGGCCTCAGAAGACGAGGCTTCATGAAACACATAGAAGCCCGACAGACAAGACTGCAGACATTTCTCTGCTGCAGGATAGAGAGAAAGCGGCACAAAAGGGTACCGGGGGGGAGAGGGGGAGATGTTGGTTCATACAGTCCAGCTGGTATTCTGATTTCTGAACTGAGATTTTGCTTGTGACTTCAAGTGACCATTACACATTCTGTTACCCAAGAGTACCCCAAAAGTCAGTCACAGAAGCTGACAGACTGCACGTTCAAGAACTAGGACAGTGAGAGAAATAAAAAGCATGTTCCAATTACATCTGATAAGTCGTGCTTCTTTATAATGCTTAAAAGGGAATGCAGTATGATAGAAAAGACAAGAACATCCAAGTCCCAGTGTTCAAATCCTTGCTCCATCTTTATTTACTAGACAAATGTTTTAGCCCGAGCTTCCATTTTCCTTTCACGTAAAATAGTGAATCTCAAATCTGGACTCATGTTTAACTTTCATTCTGTTTACACCTAGCACAGTGTCTGATATTAAAAAAATAAAAAAGACTCCATAAATAACTATTTGTTAAATGGGTAAGTGAGAAACTGCATGTAATAATTTAAGAAGGAAGAGAAAGAATGAACCTGGTTTCCCCATCTAGTAAAATTTATCTCAATTTTTAGCTGTAACTATATATAGGTAATACGCAGAAAGACTGGATGGATGGATGGATTGATGGATGGATGAATACAGACAGACTTCAAAGAGAATTTTTTAAAAACTATGAATTTTAGTCAAATAAAAAACAAAACATTGTATATAAAAATACTACTGAGAGATTTGTTAAGAGTCATTGGATATAGGTGGGAGTGTAAACTGGTGCAACTCCTATGAAAAACAGTATGGAGATTCTTCAGAAAGTTGAAGATGGAAGTCCCATATAATCCTTTCATCCACTTCTGGGTATTTATCCAAAAGATACAAACACTCATCCAAGGAGACTTATGCATCCCTTGTTTACTGCAGCCCTATTCACAATAGCTAAGAGCTGGAAATGAAGTGCACAACATCAGATGATGGATAAAGAGGATGTGGCTCATATATATACACCATGGAATACCGCACAGCCCTTAGAAGAGATGAAACCTTGTCATTTGAATCAACATGGACGAATCTAGAGGGGACTATTCTAAGTGAAACAAGTCAAAAGAAGAAAGATAGATACCAGATGATCTCATTCATGGGTGGAATGTGAACAGACAAAACAAAGGAACAGATGAAACAAAACGTGCAACAAAACTGAGGTGACCAGTAGGGAATGGGATAGGGGAGGGGACATGGGGGGACAAGTGGCAGCGGAGCCCACTAGACAATGGTGAAGAAAAAAAAATTTTAATTAAAAAATATTTTTAAATGCTATCAACTACAAAATAATTAAAAAGGGAACCCCAAAGCACTACTGGTGGGAGTATAAACTGGTGCAACCATTATGGAAAGCTATTTGTAGATTTCTGAACAAATAGAAAATCCATTAAAAAAAGAGTCACCGGATATTAAGGAACCTCTAACAAATTAGTTTCTCCCAATCCTTTCTTAACGTGAGCTAAAAAAAAGTCCATATTCATCTGCTTTAAAACCTTCTAGATTCAGCTTTCTGTAGATTTTAAAGGTAGTCTTAAAAATACTGAAAAGATTAAAATCCTAGATGATAATTATTAAAGAGAAAGACCCTTCTTTGGTCTATAAGAGAAAGCTACTTGGTGACATGTCTTCATGAAAGTGAAGACTTGCGTAGCTAATGATTTTTAGCACATAACTTTATTATATCACTTTTCTGACTGAACATAGAAAAACATTGTGTGCATATTCAAACGCCCACACAGACAGGGAAGGAGCCCGGTGAGTGAGCCCTGAGCTGCCACACTGGGCTTGTAAGCATCTCCACAGGGCCAGAGGGCGGGGAGTTCCAGGTAGCTGACCCTCTCAAACTTGGATCTCTATTTGCTAGGACTTCTGTTTATTTAAGAGAATTGTGATATTAAAATTTTTGTCTAAAATTTTCCAAGTTTAAAATGTTGGCAAATTTGTTACAAGCAAAACCCCACTCTGTGGGCAAAAGAAAACAGGCTTTGTTTGGCCTACATGTGGCCAAACGGCTTAAGGGTTTGGTTTTGTTCTTTTTAGTTAAATGTTGACAATCTCTGAAAGGGATAGAGATTAGAATAACCCTTCATAAGTCTGTTATCAATCATCACGTTTAATTGTCAAAGACATTTGTACAGGAAACACCAAAAATAAATGAACATGCTTCTTCCTTCCTTTTACCTTCTCTCCTTCCCTCCATCCATCTTTTTTCCCCTCCCTCCCTTCCTGCCTTTCTTTTTTAATTTTTTTTTAACTAGTTAGGTTTTGCTCCAACTTCCTGCTAACCCCAATGCTGGTAAGCTCGGGTTAATCAAACATGTACCTAGAGAATCATGAATCCTTGGAGGTGGAGTTTTCCACAGTCCACCATTTGCTTTCTCTTTTCTAGGATTACAACCCAATCTTGGCCCTTTGGGGAGGTCAGGTGGGAAGGAACAAAGAAGAAAAATGAACTAAGTCAGGAGGGCACCCCGAATAAATTTATCAGCACATGTCCTTTATTTAGGCTCTACCTAATCACAAGTGTGTGTGTTGTGTATGTGTGTGTGTGTGTGTGTGTGTGTGTGCGCGCGCGCGTGTGCGCATGCGTGCATGTGCTGGAGGGCAGAGAGAAGAGGAAATACAGGTTGGCAGAGGGGAACATGTAGCGCCCAGTAAACACTCCAGAGCGGGAGAGGCTAAATGCCAAACCCTGCCATCAAAGAGAGTGAACAAAAAGGGACGTGAGACAAACCTGCGTCCAATGTAATCCATCCTATCTTGAATCTCTTCTTTCTCCAAAAGAAACTCTTGGTCATTAAAGTCCCCTCCTGAGTCTGATTCACATCTGAGCTCCAACTCTTTGAGGGATGTCTTTGGAAAAGAAGAAAACGACCTTGCAACAGCCCCTCAGTATGGGCAACGTGAGGCATAGACACCTTCGCTGTGGAAGTCCCTCGTGTCGTGTCAGTGTAACTTGCTAGGGGTGTTGACACCGCCCCACACAGCTATAGAAGGAGCTCTACCGTCAGCTTAAAGCTCTGAGGGCAGGTCAGGTGCAGCAGATCTTCTCAAGCACAGTGCAAGCCTGTGGTGGTCTTTCTATCCAGGCAGTGTCCCCACACACAGCACTTTCCGACTGCTGTTTGCTTTTCTTAAGTCCTTTGGAAAAACTACATAGCAAGAGCATTACATTTTTAATTAAATGGGTATGGAAAAGATTTATGCAGAGGAAAATGTGAAATGAAATTTGCTTGTTGTATAATTGTATATCCACTCAAACAATGTCTATACATATTCCTTCAAAAAAAAAAAATACTTTCTAGGACTGAAAACCAAGACTCTTCATTGATACAATATGGTAGACAAAGCAGCCTTAACTTTTGGAGAAAAGGTGTAAAGTGTAGGAAATAAAGCAAATGCATGCTATGTAATTTTTCCATTACATTAAAATTTCTCCGCTTCAGTTTAGGCACCAAGAAGTTTCAGATCAGAGAAGTCAGGTAACATGCTGCTCGTTGCTTTTCTTACAAATATAATTGTATGGATGTTTACTGGTTAACTTCAAGAAGTAAGCATCATATTAGATAGTCTACAATACACACCGAGCTGGCAAGATACGGTCTTGTCACATAGAGCTGACAGTCTTTTTAGGGCCATAAAAACAACACAGAAATCGTAAACATTTTTCGAGCCAATGATAGCTCAATCTCTTAATTTAAGGTAGAGGAAATCACAGAGAGGCTGGGTCCTACTGGTGCAGAGTTAGCAGAGAGCAAGTCTAGAGCCCCCCAGTCTCTTAAATGCTGAGTTCCTCTTTGTTAAGTGTTATATGAAATAGCCTGGATGGTACATGCAATAGTTTGGTTTTAAGGAGAAGTAAGTGTTTCTTTGGGTCTTAAAGTCTCTTATCCTGAGGTTAGGGAGAGGGATCAAAAATAACTTCAGCACATCTCTGCAAGTTTTGTAAGTGCCTGCAAAAATGTAAAGATAACTGTGTTTTCTGGGAAATCATTATAGCTTTATCAAAGTCTCAAAAGACTTCTTGAAGCAAAAAGAAAACAAAATCAAGAAGTATAAAGCAGAGAACCACAGACAACCAGATGCAAAAGGGAAACACAGTTACTCGAAACTGTAATAGTAGTGAAAGTCAAAGAAGCAGAAAGAGTAGAGCAACTGAAGAGTGGAGTGAAGGAAAAGTCAGGGACATTAATCACAGCGAGGCTGGAACATAAAAGGTATGCGAAGTCCACGGGCGAGGTTCGTAGCAGAGGAGGAGGCAGCCCTTACGGGTTCGGTTCTAATGAGTGTAACTCAGTACCTATCTGACAACTCTGACAAGCAAAGGAAGGTGTTCTAAAGTTATCAGGTACACAAAGAACTGACGTGCATCGTCTTCCCCCTGCAGCAACATGCTTCAGAGTCATTTCTTTACAAATATCTAAACACTTGGAAATGTGAATACTTTGAAATTCTGCATTTCCCTAGTGTACATCTCACACTGAGACACATTCGCTCGAATGAACTAAACCATAAACCAATACAATGACTAACGACAGCCTGACGAGCGCCCTCACGAAGCGTAGGCCTGCCTGTGCACACAGTGTGGGCTCTTCCTCTTACTTCGCCTGGAGATGGTCTCTAGGCACTGCCATGGGTGAGTATTTCAGGGCCACTTACTAGCCAATTTTCTTTTAGTTAAAAGGAATCTGAGATACAACTACTTGGTATGACACAGAACAGGATTTTTGAGAAAATGCTACAAACTGGATTAAAGAGACAGTCACAGCAGGGCGCTCTGGAACATAATCTAAGGTGAGGTCATCTGTTTGGCCTTCACCTGAACTTCTCTGCTAAGCCTGAAAACAGAGAAAGCTGAAGTGGGTCCATGAGGGTCCCCTGCTTGTCTCCCATATATACTGCGAGAGCCTACACTCCTGGGGGCTTCGAGGATGAGAACAAGTCCCTGGGGTGCACCCTGATGTCATTCCATAGGACACCAAGGACTCCTGAGCAGTTACTGTGATTCCTGGACGGAACACACAGCTAGGCTCCACCAGCTCTTCTAGCCAGTGAATCATTCCAAGAAGTCACGAACCACAATCAGGTCCATCAAAGTATCTCTTGAAACGTCTACTAAAAATTCTAGGGCACATTTTGTCTATTGCTGGGAAAAATGCACGTGTGAGGTCTCTCACTTACCCTTCGCTGGGGGTAAGGTCAATATGGAAGCAATTGGAGCAAAAAGAACCCCAGAGAAAAGGAACTGGAATCCTGCTCAACTGTACTTACTACTCGGTAATTAATTATTTCTCCCTCTAACAGCTGATTATTCACTTAAAAAGGAACTCTCTCGATTTACTTGGAAATTTTTCCGCCCATTGCTCCCACCCCCAGCCCCCATTAGGCCAAGATCTAGTTAACATAGGACTGGTCGAAGCATGCTGCGCCCCCACTATGCTTGCTGACAAATGTCAATCACAGTGTCCCCATCATCTGAGCCTCACTTTCTCAGGAATGCCTTCACATAGCATCTTTGTTCTGTTTTCAGATAAACAGATCCAATTCCTCAACAAACAGACTGCTACAGTCCTTTTGATAACAGTGAAATAATTCAAAACAAATGATTCTCGGCTTTGATGATAGCACTTTTATGGGTCATGAAGAAATCCTCCCACCAACATCTGTTTGATTTTATCTACTTGAACTTTATCCCACAGTTGAAGATTTATAAGCTGAAACCATCCCAGCCTATTAAAGTCAAAGCAATGTTGGAGCACTGAGTGGAGAATGGACGTGCATTTCCTCCTCATCTACCTTTTGAAAAGCTGTGTGAGCAAAGGAATATCAAAAATTTGGAGAGTTTCTATTTGGCTGAGCCAGAACCAAGATATCCATGGCAGGGACCTCGGGATTCTAAAAATGTGTGCATTTTAGGGAAAAATGAGTTGTTTACAGAAGCATTATTTTAAAAGACAACATAAAAAATACAGAGGTTGTTTACATTAACGTCTGTTTTCTTAGTAAAATCCCTTATGGGTCGAGGAAATGCAATCCAGATTCTCTCTTTCATTTTTTCCTCTCCTTTAATTTCCTTACCGACTACAAAATTTTAAATGACAGCTGAAAAAGACTTTAAACTTACTACCCCCAAACAGAAAGGATGTGTAGAGATATTAATTTGATGAAAGGAATGAACAACCGGAGTGTCAGGAACCAGGAATCAGAAATCCTGAGTTCAGGTCACAAACCTTCCATCATCCAGAGGACATTTGAGGGTATGTGCACGCATGTGTATGTGTGTGTCTGTGTGTGTGTCCTTGTCTGCGTGTGTGTGTGTGTGTGTGTGTGTGTGTGTGTGTGTGTGTGTGCAGGTCTGAAAGAAATTCCCTCTGTGAAGGTGAAAACATTCTTTCTCTGTCACTCGCTCAACAAGCATAGTAAAGAAAAAGATCATTCTTCTCCCCTCGTTTTATTTGTTCCTAACCTTACCCACTTCTCATTTCTTTCCTTTCCTTCCAGATTTCTCCACTTCTTTCTCTCACCTTTGGGCTCCACCTGACCCCCTCTCCATTCAGAGACATGGACTGGTACCATGAGGGAGTGTGGGGCAGATTTTCGAAACTAATTCATATACTTCAGTTCAAGTTAACCCTTTTTTTAGATGCAATCAGGGAGGTGGCGGGGGGGACACGGACTAATAAAAGGGCCTTTAAAAAGTATTCAATCCTCCACCACTTCACAGATAAAGAGAATACAGAACAAATAGGAACTTACCCGATGACATAACTAGGTAATATATTTATTACTCATTCTTTCAAAAAAATTCTTATCAAGCAACTATTAGGGACCTAACAAGTTACTCAGGACTAGAAACATGCTGATCAAGAAACAAACATTCTGTTGCCGATTTATCAAACACATACTCTATAGTGGAGCTGGGAGGTCATAAGTGACCACTGTTACTATGGGAATTCACCGCAGTTCCATGTGTAAGAGGGTTGCCAATACTCACATGACAAAAGGGGCCACAGAGTGTCTGTGAGAGATTTGACTTAGTGATGTCACGGGTGATTTCCCTGAGAAACTGATACAAGTTGAGACCTAAAATAATAATAAAAATTAACTGGAGTTAGTCAGACAAAGAAGAGACAGAGAGCAGGAAGCCAGTGCAAAGGCCCTGAGGCAGGGAAATGTGAGTGGCTGAAAAACAGGAGAATGAGGTAATGGGAGGCTGCAGGAGTGATTAGCAGGTGGGCTGCCTGCTGCCTTCTAGTTCACATTATGCCTCCACACACACTTATCTCAAAATATGCTACATGCAGGGAGGCGGCCTTGTGAAGCTACATTTTGGACAGGCCCCTCTGCTGTGGAGCATGAAGAGTGACTGCTCACAGACATGACGACCTGAGAGCAGGCTGCACACACTGACATCCTGGGTGAGGATGGAGACCAACTGGCAGAGTGGAAATATGACAGGATAAAATCCACAGGATCAGTGAGGGATTGAGGAGCGAGGTTACGAAGATGAAGGTACAAAAGACAACTTTTCGGTTTCTGAGCTACAGAACTGACTGGGTGGATGTCAGTGCCTTTGACCGAGATAGGAAACCCTGAAAGATGACCCAGTCTCAGAGAAGATCATGAGTTCAGCTGCACACAGGCTGATTTTGAGGTGTCTCTGAAACATCCAAGAGAGGATGTCAAGGCAGTACAAGAACCAGAGCTAGACGCCGAGGCTTCTCGTTCTTTCCAATAAGCACCTATGATGCTATGCTCATTTGCAGGGTAACAGTCCCTGTGTGTTATGTTTTTTGGTTTGTTTGGGGTTTTTTTTAGTAGGTTTATAGCCACAACAGTCAGAATAAATGATGTGTAATAGGGGTTGAGTCTGAAGAACTTTGGAACTTAAACTACAGCTTTTGTCTATATCGAAATTCTTGAAAAATATTAATATGGCATCACATTTGGATGGGCTTTATTTTTTGGAGATTGTTTAAGAGACTTCCCTGCAGAAATTGGATTTAACCAATGATAACTGCTAAGAAATTTAAATGATCTGACTTCTATCTTTCAGTAATTATTTATTCAATGCCCCCCTAGCAATGGGTCCTTTAACAAACATTATACACATGAACATCCATATGTTCTATAATTCATCTGTGAAAGTAAGTCGTAGTCAAGTGTTAAAATAACATGCTTAGACTTAAGTCGCTCTTCTATTTTCAGTGAGATGCCACAGCTAACTGTAAACTGACACATACCTCCACAAAGTCACTTCATTCTTTTCAGCCTCGTTTCCCTATACATCAAAATGAAGAGACTTTTTTCGACTCTCTGGGCAATGCAGAGACCATGTCACTGAACTACGTGCTCCCAAGATGCACAGGACGCACAGTGTCTGGCGCTAATCACCAGACACATCTCTTGTCACTTCTGCCCTCCCCCTGCTGTCTAGTATTTGTTTGAAAAATGAGCATGCATCAAACTCAAAGTTTAAATTCCTCTCATTTTGTTGGGGAGAGACCGATATATCTCATCGTGGAGATAATTTTCAGAAGGGTCAGAGAAAATATATAGAATACATAGCTTACCTATTATATGACTGTCCAATGACATTTTTTTCTAGACAGCCACTGAGAATGTACACATTGAGAAACATTCTGCAACCCCCGCCCCCAACCAGGGAGATGACCCCGAGGAGCAGCACAGTTCTCATCACCGTCAGCACACCTCACCCCTTCTTGGAGGAAAACTCCCAAAAAGCAGCTCTATCTTTCTAAATCACTAACAGGCTCATGTACATTTTCAGTTTGTAACACATGAAAAACTCTGGGGTCAAACATTTTCAAACACGATGCATGATTACTGGAAAAATACAAAAGAGAGGAATGAATTACAAGAGGGCAGAATACCGCTCCCAGCGTATGACTAAAACCCAAATCTAAAGAGTGCTTATGCTGATTTATTGTCTTTCTTCCTTGTTACCTGAAAGCAATTTATTTAACCTCACTGCGCTTCAGGCTTCCAAACTCTAAGATGTAAGTCAGAGTGTGGTCATCTGCTCAACCAACAACAGTATAACATTTATTTCCAATTTCCTTTCTCCGTGGAATTTTATGCTGAAATAGTGCGCTTCTTTGGTAGTCAGGGTGAAGAAGGAAAAGGTGCTCTTCTTGCTCAGCAAAATCTTTGGCACCTTAATGTCTGAGAAGCTTCAGTTCTCAAAGGCTTCAGTTCTCAGAAATACCTCCACTTTTGACATGAATTTCTGCCCTAAGTTTTTGAAAGACTGAATCAGTATGCTGCAGCGTAGGGCAGGCTTCTCAGCCCGGGGCTGCTGGGCTGCACACCCTTGCCCTGGGCAATGAGCTGACTCACCACCAAACACCTCCAGTGTCAGGGACAATCTCAAACACCGGGAAAATCCCAATTTGATAGTAAAGATACAGAATCATCTCAGAAAAGATAAAATTTCTCTAACAAAATTCAAAGTAGCAAAAAATTAAGTGGCACTTTTTGTCCCTTGCCTGGTTAGTATTTTCTAGTCTGAGACAGACTGGAAAAAAAGTACTTTTATGGAAAATGAATTCAATATTATACACAAATGTACAGAAACATAGGCCTAAACTTATTTTATGCTCTTATAAAGAGGTTGTAATACAGCTTTCCTTTGGATCTATTTGGAACATGACATTTACCAGGGGAAAATAAAGAACAAATTTGGTGTATGTGATCTTAACAGCTTTACAGGAACTTTAAAAGTGGCTACATTTAGAAGCCAAAATACTTTTTATTTACATTTATTTACATGCAGTTTATCATAAATATATTTACTTTTTATTTGCATCCCTGAGCTTCTGAGAAATGAACTAGGCTACTTCATTAGTACCTAGAGTAAGCTTTCCACTGATTTTAAAGCTTTAAATCTATCTAAATTTTTATAAAGTGTCTTGTTTTATGTTGTATACTAATTACATCTTTTGCCAGAAGATGGAGATGATACAATAATAACGGTAAGGAAGAGAATGCTTTACAATGAAGACAGGTGATAATACTAACTGTTTTGTTCTCTTAAGGCTCCCTTTGGTCCCTTTAGTGTAGATATTGTGATCTGAAGTCTTTCTTCTCTAAGTAAATTACAAAACAACGCCTTAGTGACTAAAAGTAGTCTTATTTTTGAGATTCTTTAATCTTGCTACAAGCAAAGTCAGCATGAAAATCTTCTAAAATACACGATCTCTGCATACAAAGAAATGCCATGACTCCCCAGTTTTGCTATTTGCAAAGGGTAAAAATGCAGTCCCAATAACAGGTCTGCACAAAATGATCGCCTGGCCAACTTCACATATGAAATAATGAAAATGTTGGGTGATGGGCTGGATTAACAAGGCAATCCACAGCTTTGGAAGTAAGTCCTTTTTCAAGCAAAATTATCTTAACTACCTGGAATTTAAACTTATGACCTTAAGTCTCAGGAATAGTATTTTCAAATCAAGTAATCTAAGTATCCACTCAGTAGCAAGCAAATGTGTAGGGGTGTGTAAATATTGTGTAGGGGTGTGTAAATATACAAGCCCTTGAATTTTTCATATTGAAAAGGATTATTTGATTACATCCTTTTACTTGGAAGGTTTACAATGAAATCATTTTAACAACAATAATAACAAAAAAAGAGGCACAGAATTGCTGTTCTGATATAATTGCTCTTTCATTCATGCCCTCTCATGTCCTATGGATTTGCTTTAAATCTGCCAGACTTGGGAGGCCTGATGTCTAAATGAGACACATAGAAAAACAGACACACAGTCACGTGCTACATAGTCCATCACTGCCTTCAAACCTCTGGAATAAGATAAAAAAAAAAAAAAGATTGGTTTTCTGTTCTTACTCTTAAAGGTCTAATTCCTTTGAAAACCAAAGACAGAAAAAGCAGCGCACACCCTTTAGGATACAGTGATATTACAAACATATCTGAACTTTAAAAAATTGCGTGAGTGTTCACAGCAACCTCAGTAAGCACAAGATTACAAGACATGGTCTGAAACAGTCTGAGGTCCAACGTATATATAATAAAAATATCATTAAGATGCTTTCAACCAAAATTTGAAATAGGATATTTCGTCATCTGAACTAACAATATGGTTTCTGAATGGCTGCCATGAATGAAAAAAAGCATGACAGCAATAAATAATACAAATGTCTGTGGTTAATGTCCTATATGGAGCAGCCTGAAACGCTGACATCATTTAGAGGTTTACCAGCCTTATTATCTCCACTCTAGTATGCTTCATATGAAAGCAGCTAGGTCCCTACATAACTCTTTACCTATATGTAGATCCTTAGGTTTAGTATTTACAGTATATGAGCAGTACTTACTACATACAATTCATTATCAGTTGTTCAAACAGTCTATTCATGAAGCAGTTTTACTCATTAATTATTTTAAAGGCATTATTAGCATTTTGCAGAAGCAATCTCTGGATTTCACAGAATACCAGATCAAATCAAAGCGTTCAATTTTTGCATCTGTCTAGGATATTACTTTACCAAGACAGTACTGCAGACACATCACACCCACACTGGCATCACAAGTCAGGAGACCTGAGCCCTAGGAAATGCTCGGCCACTTACTGGTTGCATTGTCACTGCATTTCTACACAAGACATGATGCACAAGACGTGATGTCCCTATGCTCTGCTGAGTTCTAAGCCAACTGAAAAAGAGCTAAGATTGTAGGTAGAAGGAGGACAAGTTGTTTCTGTTCCTTCTAAGGCTGATTCTAGAGAACGTGGCCTGCAAACAGACTTCAGACATCAGACTTCCAGCAGTCCGTGAGTCTCTGAGACACCAAGACAGAGGGAACCTTGTGTGCTTCTGTGGGCAGGAAGATTCTGAAAGGAGAGAAAGGAAGAGGCTCCACTTCCCCACCCGCTGACTCTGAGTTAACTGGGGACGGGCTCTGGTCTACAGAATATGGTGGCAACAGTACTATGTGCTTTCTGACCCTACGTCTCACTTAGTGCATATGGCAAATCTCACACTCTCTGAATGCTGCCAGTAGGGAAGAAAATCCAGGCTAGTGCTGGGGAAACAGCCATTGGGCCACCTGTGCCCTCTGCCAGCTGTCCCATCAGTGCCCTGCGCCTGGGACATGTCTCTCTCTGGAGTCTGGTGCTGAATGCCGACTGGGTCCCAGACTCTTCTTCCTCATTAGAGGAAACCTTTCCCCGCCCTGAACAAGCAGTGAACATCCTGGCATTCAAGTACGTAATGCAGCACGTGGCCAGCCCCCAGTATCTGCCCACCCCATCTCAAAGGAAGGGCACCGCCCTAACCAGGTTACTGGGAGCATCTGAACTGCTGGCCACAGGAGAATGAACACACTACAGACACTGAACTTGCCGCATCGCTTCTTCTGTCTTTGAGTCCAGCCTGTTCCAACTAACACCCTGCATCATTCCTAGCAATGCAGAAGCCACAAAGACAGGCCAAGGTCTGAGGGCTCCTGCTTGTGATGCTGAGCACGGTGATGGCGTCTGCCACCCTCCACATGGTGGGACTCCTCCCCTGGGAAGGGTGTTGGACCTTCCTGCACAACGGGTGGCTTCTTGACTAAGACCATCTGGGCGGAGAGAAGCCGGCAGCAGCCAGCACAAGCACCCTGCCTGTGTGTGAGGCCATTTTTGACCACTCGGTCCTAGCCTCCCCGTCATCAGACTTCAGCAACAGGAGGGAGCCCAGTGAGACTAACTGAAGAGCTGCCCCTCTGAGCCGAAGACAACTTGGAAGTAGTCAGGTTTTCCAGCAAATAAGATGGTGGCCTTAAATCATTCATTTTGGAATGACTTAACCAGTAACATAACTGATACAGAAAAAATAGATAAAATGTGTCACTGACTTTGGGATTAGGCAAAAGGCAAAGGTTAGAAAAACAGAAGAAAGCTCTTCATGGAGTTTAGAAAGTCATGACAGAACTGCTCTCAGGAAACAGAAAGCTGGGTCCCCATTTTATACAGTACAAGTCACTAATGCCAACAGCTTGGAAAACGCAACCTTAAATGACGAGAAGTTAGAACGAAGCCAATCTGAACACAGGCTAACTGATGCAAGGGAGAGGCAAGTTGCTACAACATATTTCTGATCACAAAACATCACCAAACTTATAAATAAAGATCCCAGACACTTCTGATTTTTAGTAATTTGTATTCATTCTTTTCTTTTGACACCCAATTATTTCAGTTCAGGGCTGAAGGGAGGGTCAAAGGCTACCCGGAAGCTCAGGGTCAAGGCAGGACCCTAGACAAGACAAGACGCCCTCCCAAGACGGAGCCCACTGCATCCACACGCCCCACTGGGACGGGGCCACGGAGACGAGCCCGTGACCCACGTGCACATCTCTGGGACGTGGAAGGAAACGGGCTCCCTGTCAGCTCATGAGTGTCCTGGCGTTAAAGGTTGCTGTCGTCACTCAGCTCCATGAGGCAGGCAGTCCGTGACTACAGTCCTCTTACAAAGAGTTGGTTAAACCCTTGCTATGACTCCACAAAAGAGGCTGCAGGGCAGAATCCAAGACTGAGCACCGAGTTCAAGAGTCTGTGCCCCGACTGCTGCACCCACTGCTTCTCAAGACACAGCTATACAGGAGTTTACACAAGTATAAATGCATGTAAAGGGGCAAGATATTCCCGACAAACACTAAAATTTTCCTATTTTCCTTTTCACTGTTTCGTTCTCAAATTCCTTTTTTTTTTTTTTTTTCCATTATTCCAGACATTTTGAAATAGGAAGACCACTATATGGAAGACCGTCTGTAGACACAGGTGTGTGTGTGTGTGTGTGTGTGTGTGTGTGTAAAAGAAAGGTTTAGAATATGTAACCACACCCATTAATGTGAGACTGTGAGGGCTGAACAAATAATCAGAACAAATTTTTCAGTGTTTAAATAATTAAGAAAACTCTTGACTAAATTGTATATCATATGCAAATACAATTATCTTGCTCTCATTGTGTTCCTGTGTGGGAAGTATACTTTGTACACTAAACTAAATTTAATTTAAAAATCAACTCAAGAGATTCCATCGAGGACACTGTACAGGGCAGAGAGAGCACAAAGACAAGTTCTCTGTCTTCAATCTGTCCATAATCTTCCTTGTATTAAACAGAAAGCCACGAAGAAATATCTACTCTATGGCATCAGTTACCGATCATCTTATGCTTACAAATTAATTCAAGTTCCTATGAATTAAATGTCTAATTCATCCATATAGGCGGAAGCGTGACAGACACTAACCCACAACCACCAGTCTCTTTAACACAGAGTTAATGGCCTGTAAAACATTTAAAATCACTCGGGGAGCTGGCCGCTCAAAGGGGAACAGTTTACAAGCCCCATAAGCATCCCCCTTTAATTGGCTGGCTGTGCAGAGCAGCGGGGTGCCCTCAGGGAACCAGGAATGGTGTGCTGTGGCAGAAATGTGCGTCCTTCTCTGCTCTCACCACTCACACAGGCGGCTCTGGGGGCAGGGAGGGCCTTCCTATCACCTTCCCACAGCTGGAGGAAGTAGCAAAGTTACCCAGTGTGGAGTGCCACCCACTGCTACGGAAAAGAATCATAGCAGAATAAAGGGAGGACACGTAAGGAGTACACACACTGCACAGACGCGTCACTACCTTCCAAGGAAAGGCAGCAACACTTTCAGTCACCCAAAGGGGACTCTCCTTAGCATGTCCCAGTCTCCCCTTTGCACATCTGCTCTCAGAACCACCCTCAGGTGAGAGAGCTGCTCCACGCCTTCTCCCAACTCTGACTCCCTTCCTGGTGTGCTGACCCAGCCCCTCCTCACAGGATGTGACCTCCCCAGACCTCTCTCCTCTTCCTCCTGTTACTAGACCATCTAAGAGACAAAATAACCCGTGAACACACTTTTTCCAAACTCTAACTAGAAATCTGCACACTGCCCTGGGGCAGGATTTGTCATGAACATCCTCAGTACAAGAGCACTTCCTCCCTGGCTGAGGTTCATGATGACAACTGTCCCTGCTCTCCCAGCAGGCGACAAGGGAATCCCGCCCATGCAAGTAAGTACAGCCACACACAAACCCCCTCGGACACACGTCACCCAAAGGAAGCATCGGTGTGCAGAGAGCTCAATGTTCGTAAGAATGAGCAAGGTCCTTTGGAAGGGAAGGGCCACTTTCCCGGGCTGGCCATCACACGCACAAGCACACGGGTGACACAGGACCACTGGTGGCTGGACAGAGACCCAACCCACACTCCAGAGTTCTCCATGAGTACGTGAGGCAGCATGAGAAAGGTCTACAGAGTCAGAATTTGGCTAAAAAGAAGGATACAAACTATATGCAAGACATCACCCACACACTTGGGGAGCTTGAGAAATCTAACTTTAGTAAAGAGAAAAATTTAACGGAGGAGCCCAGTGGTACGCAAGAAAGTAGAGAGCATGGGTGGAGTGGGTGGAGCAGACCTCCAGATGGAAAAGTGCCTGACTGGCCTAAGTAAGACAGTTTTGTGAGTTTCTGTTAAAAAGCCAAGCAACAGGAGTGATTCAGAAGCAACCTACATTACGGACCCATCTAAGCTTGTCATCACTAACACTGGTGCTGCACTCCAGCCTGGAAGACTAAAACCAGACATCGCATACAGGGAACTTTTCATGGTCAGAATGCACATGTTTAAATAATTAGGAAATAAAATAAAATGGTACCTAAGCATGGAGAAAAGATCTGTCAGTAACTCAGATGACTGACTCCATTAGTTGCCAAGACCTAAGGAGAAAAAATAAAAAGCAGAAAAGTAATTGTCTATTAGCAGCACTTACAAAATTACAAATGACAATCATTTACACGCACACACACAAATAAATCTCAAGTAAACCTAAATTCAAGTAGCTGTCCAGTTACATTAACAAAACAACCAGATTTCAAACATTCACCCATGAGGAACGTCCCTCCCAGCAGTGCGTGCTGCCCTTAAGAAATGGGTCCAGTCAGTTCTGGAAAGGCAGGTGGCTGCTGTTTGCACATCCTTACGATTCTGGGCTCCTGGATTGCATTTTGTGAATCAGTCAACTTGCTAGCCAGAGTAAGGAAAATTCTGCTGAGGACTAAAAGTTGACACCGAGCATAGGGAAGGGCTCGCACTCGGCTTCGCGAAGCTGAAACACGAGGGTAGCATGTTTAAGCAGTGCTGCAGCTCACATATAACCCAAAATTAGCATGAAAGGTCAACAGCAAGCCCTTTTGCATGCCAGCTTGGCTCAGTCCTAAAACTCACGACTTAATGTGGGGACACTCAGTGAACAAAGTTCCTTTCTGCCTGTCCTAATGGGTCTGAAGCTTTTAGAGCAAAAGACGAATTTGAAATGTTTAGCTTCTGGGACCTTCGTTTTGGGAAAACAAGCATAGAAGTCAGCTCTCTAGACACCTGACCACCTTTTCTCAATAGCAAAGTCGCAGCCGAGGTCACTAAACAACGATTCAATTTTGTTTCAACACAGATGCAGTGCTTTTTAAAGCATTAGTATTCTATCTGGTATCTGCAGAGTATACCATAAAAGGCTTGCCCTTTTATAGAGAAAATGCCTATTAGATGATTATAAATTCACACTAGATTTTTTGTATGACTATCAAAAAATCTATACGATGCATATTTGTCAGCTTAGAAGTTTATGTATAATTTTTTGTTTCAAAGCTTTATAAAACAATAACTTTAAGAATTTATTCTTCCCCCATGGACTTACTTTTTTTTTTCATTAAATACTGTGAAAAAGTATTCTTTCAAAAACATAACCAAATAGGATTAAAGAATTCTCACCTAATTACAAACATTTTGCCGTATTTCCCAATATTTTTAAATTTTATTTTCATAAACTATTCTGATGAATTAATTTTATAAAAATTATTTTAAATTTAATGAATTTTTTAAATGTTGTTTACCAAAGAGCAAGTAAATTAACACATAAGAGAAAAATGTAACAAAAAACAACTTACAAATTGTTGTCTCTTACTAGCTTTATCAAAGAATATATAAGATACTACATTTCAAAGTTGTACTACATTATTTACATAGACATTAGAGATTTTAGGAAATTTTTTATAAACTGCCAAGTGGAGAGGGTAGGGTCCATCTCCTGGATGCCATTTGTGATCACAACTCAGAACAGATTATCCTAGAGGAAAATGATTAAAAAGGGTAGTTTTGCTTCACTAACAAAATTGAGTTCCTCCAAATTAACAGTCCATTTTATTATCTGATCCAATTCTTACAGCATATCTGTGGAGTAGGAAATAATCAGAGCTGGATTTACATGTTAAAGAAGACCCTGAAGTTCAGAGAAGCTAAAAACAAACAAAAACAAATGAAAAACGCTCTCTCTGAGGACTTTCAACTTCTAAGTTGCACAGTTCAAATATTAACCAAGTCTCTGGATTCCAAATTCAGTTATCTTTCTATTAAACTGTTTTCAACTCCAAGCTTACAGTGCCAACTTTTTAAATCTACTTTATAACCTATTTTATTTTTTCAATAAAATACCCTAAAAAAAAATTGCTGGAGATTCAAATAGTTAATAAAATTGTAATAACCAAAACTTTGGTATAGCTTTAACAAGTTGTTTTTAAGAGTTTAAAGAGGGGATTGGACAGATTTTTTTTAATGTGGTTACTTTTCCTGTTTAGGATTTCAGTTCATCTTCAAATGTTAGAGGTTGAGAGAATTTTTTAAATTTATTATGTCTACATTTAACTCTAAATTCAAGGCTCTTCAAGTTACATACTAAAATGTAAAATAAGATTAAAGAAGTATTCTAAAAAACAGGGATGCTAGGAGAACCTAGTAATACTTGGGAGATAAATGTTAGCTCATCCTTAATCCAAGAAAGCAAAAGAAATTCTAAATGACTTAAAGGTTAAATATTTTTAAAGTACATAATAAAGCTAGTATAATGTAATATTTACAGGTATGTTAATAAAGTTTTCTCAACATTAAAGCAAAATTAAAGGATACAAAGGGAAATATGATCAGCTATGAATATTTAAGACATGAAAGTGTTCTGTGTGCTTCTCATTTCCTCACTGAAAATAATAAAATGCACTCAAGGGCCACGTTTTAATAAAGCGTGCAATTGTTCCTGTTTCATCAACAACATTCTTCAGTGCAACAGGCTTTCCCAAATGCCAGTGAGCCCAGGTGAGCTGGTCATAACCTGTAGGGTGTCTGGACTCCTGTCCAGGGTCCATCACCTCACTCCCCACTGCTTTCTAAGTGTCAACACAGTGAAAAAGACATCTCAGTATTATTACGGAAATGCTGGATCCATCTGAAAAGCTCTTGAGGTCAAAAACAAGATGATGAGGAATTTTCTCAAGGAAAAGCAAATTAAATTAGCCATTCAACCAAAGTGAAGGGGGTGAAGGGAGTGAAGAGTGTGAGAAAGTCAGGCAAAGGGGTCAATTACAAGGTGAAGGAGAACTGGACTGCTGGTGGAGAACTTAATGCATTAAATACAAATGTGATGTACGATGATGCACCTTAAACCTAGATGCTATGAGGATGCAATGTTCTTTCCATTAAATTAAAAAGAGAATAAATTTCTGCTCAAATACTCTTACAAAGTACAACATATGAAGGAGAAAATTACTTCATGTGCAGTTGAATGAACCACATTATTCAGGGAACATCATTTTTATTTAAAGACCAACTGACAAGGTGAGATGATTCAAATGGTATTTGGTGCTCACTGTCCTGGGGAGAAAAAAAGACGAATTAATCAGTGGGCACTTAGAAGTGTGAGAGGGTCCTTGCTGGCCTTTAGGAAGCCATCACACTGTCCTCCTTTTGTAGGAGGTGGTCACATGGCAAGGATGTGAGTCAGCCTTTAGCTATTGAGAGTGGTTCTTGGCCAACAGCTGGAAAAAATGATGGGGACTGAAGTCTGAAAATGCAAGGAAGTGAATTCTAACAACCAAGGAGCTTGAAGGATCTGAGCCCCCGGTGAGGAGATAGCCCAAGCCACATCTTGATTTGCCCTGGAAAGAACCCGGACAGACTCAGACTCCTGACTGTGTGAGCAGAGGGTGGTATTGATTTAAGATGTTCAACGTGTGTTCATTTATTGCCCAACACCAGACAACTAAGACAAGGGGCTCAGAGGGTCTCAGTGGTTCTGATTGACTTGTTCTAGGAATTGGGCTGGCACATGTAAGTCTGAATAAACAGCTGTTGAAGAAAGAGAGAAAAGAAAAAAAAAGTTATTGTTGGATATGTTAAATGAGTAAAAAAACTACTGGTTAAATTACCTTTCAATTCACTGGTGTCTGGCAATTTCTATTTAATAAACTGCATGATTCATATATTTACTGCTCAGCAAACCAATGCACTGCTCTTTGCATTACCTGGTAACTGAAATGCTAGGCATGATTCCATATGAAAGGTTGTATTTGAACGTCTCCTGGCTACTCAGCATCACCCTATCTGGGTTTAGTCCTGTTCTGCTAAATTATGAAACTGCTCTCTTAGACTTTCATACTTGGACCTCTTGGTTCCCACAGCATATCCTTCCAAGGGCTGGGCAGACTCTAGGGTTCCCCATCACCTACGAGGCATTTGCACGTGGGGCGCACAGATGCAAAACTCAAACCTGAACTCACCTTCTCTTGAAAGCCACTCACACCCCACCCCCACCCCTAACCCATCCTCCTTTCCTTCTCTTCTCCTGTTCTGGCATGGATAAGCCAGCACACAGCATTTGAAGCTGGTAAAGCTCCATCTGACTTACAAACAAACGAAACAAAAGCTTTTCATGCTGCCTTTCTCTTTGGACTTTAATTGAAATTCTCTTGATGTTACTACATGATCAGACATAACTCAAATTTTCAGAGACACTTATCAAATGCTTAGTAGGAAGTGAAGACTTATCAGTTAAAAATCAAATGGGATTTATAAAATAGCAATGCCTAAGGTAGGTTTATTTCCTCTCACATGAATTAATGCATTTTTTATCTTCATTTAAAATTTGACAAATCTGAATCCCAGAAAAGTACAATGGTTTCCCCAAAGTGAAAGTCATACATTTGCAGATCTAATCCAGAAAATCTTGTCTTCTTGATTTACCCTTCTCTCAATCCCCGATCTAATGTAAAAAAAAAAAAAAAAAAAAAAGGAACAAAACACAGTCACAACTCATTTGGACTCCTGGAACCCACAAGAGAAGACCAGATGCTAGACTTTTCCTGTAACTACAGCAACATTAACACATTAGCACAAGTACATTAATACACTAGCAAGATTTACTCAATTACATGTTCAGCAGAGATTTAAGACTTCAAGATGGTGTCCAGGACAAGATTTTTAATGGAAAAGGAAAAGAGAATACTGCTCAAAAAAGGACCAGATTTTAAATCTCAGGAGGGTCCTCTGGGTAGTTTGAAGGCAGTTTGAGGATGTTGGGAAGCTGAGTGAGAAGATGAGATAAAAACAAGTGGCGGGGAGATCAACTTCCAATGGTGACTCAATAAGACGCACTTTGGGGTCACTCCCCACAGATAACAAAGAAAATCACCTATTTTCTTGAGACAAACACCAAGAAATGACTGGAACTTCAGCTGGAGACAGAACAGCTGACGACTAACATGGGTGAGGGTACCCAGCAGAGTTCTCAGCTAAGCCACTGATTTGGATTTGGGACAGAGTCTGGGGATCTCTGGATGTGGGGGGGGGCAGGGGTTAGGGATTTTGAAAACAGATGCAAAGGCAGCGAGAGGCAGGCCCAGTGGGGCTGAGATGGGGAGCCATGGAGGACCGACTTGAGAGGAGGTGAAAGGAGAGCTAGTGCTGAGCTGGAGCCCAAGCGATGAAATTACAATGGGTGCAGTCATAACTGGAAATCAGCCAAAGAACTCAAACCCCTCCCACAACCATTTTGCACCACAGCCTGGGATTCACTGAGCAGAAATCCTGCCCACCACACAACCACCCACCAGAAATCCCACCCATTGAGTGTTCCACCCCCTGGAATACAGTGAGAAGGCAGTCCCAAACCTCAGCACTACCTGCTAGTGCCACCTTGCGGGTAGAGGTGAAACTGCAGCCTGATTGCAAATCCTGGGCAAGTCAAACCTACACAACGCCAGGGAAACCGAACCCTTAAAAATGTAAACAGGACGCTAAATAGAGCAAAGGCATAGAGAAATATACGTGAAATGATGGATCCAATCAAAACCCAGGGGAAAGTCTGAATACAGCAGACATATGTAAACTACCTGATGAGGAATTTATGGTAATGGTGATTAACATACTCATGGGAAACCAGAAATCAATAGAGGCAGTAAATGACAATGTCAGGAAGCAAAGAGAAGAATTAAAACAAGACATCAAACAGGTAAGAGACACAATGGTTGAATAAAAGAACTCATTAGAGGGACTCAGCTTCCAAAAGAATCAGTGATTGGGAAGATAGGACAGAGGAACTCAATCAAGCAAACCAACAAAGAGATTAAAAAAAAAATCAGAGAATAGAAGACAGCATTTAAGACCTCTGGGATAACATCAAACAAATGGGTCAACATTCGCATCATAGGGGTCCCAAAGAAAAAGAGAGAAAAGGGGGCAGAAACCATATTTGAAGAAATAATAGACGAAAACTTCCCCAATTTGAAGAATGAAGCAAGCCTCCAGATCCAGTAAGCTCAAAGAGTTCCTAATAAAAGAAGCCCAAACAGAAATACACCCAGACACATCATCATAAAAATGTCAAAAATACAAGATAAAGAAAGATTATTAAAAGCAGCCAGAGAAAAACATGCCACATACAGAGGAGCCCCGATAAGATTTCAGCAGACTTCTCAACTGAAACTCTACAGGCCAGAAGGGAATGGTGTAATATATCCAAAATGCTGAAAGAAAAGGCGTTTCAACCTAGGATACTATATCTGGCAAGATTATCATTCAGAACTGAAGGAATGATAAAAACCTTTCCTGACAAGCAAAAGTTAAAGGAGTTTATTACCACAAAACCAGCTTTGCAAAAAATATTAAAGGATGCTCTATAAAGCATACGGAAACCACACAGAAATACGGTAAGACAGCAAATACCCCATAGTGGATGTCGTCTGCCAGCCTTGGTCAAATTAAAATCTCCAGCACAGAGTTTCTTGTTTCCAGTCCTTGTTCATCAGTACAACTCATGAACAACCCAGTGGAAGTGTCCCTTTCTTGCCTGACAGCTTCGTGTACTTCCCATGAACGAGTCCTGACCCAAGACAACACAGTGACTTTCTTCACCATCAATGGACAACAGCTATACCTTCTCCAGATGGCAAGAATCCCAACCTTAAGGAGAGTTCCATCTTTTCAACATGTTCCTTCCTTTGATACTCAGCTCTCATTCCCAGGGTACATTTTAAAGTATTCAATCCCTTTAAAGTTAGTGCCCTGATGTGATTCACAATTATATGTAAAATTTCCATGTTTTCATTAAACAACAAACTTTGGTTAAAAAAAAAAGTGGGGGTGGGGGTTATAAGGATGAGGTCATGGCTCAAGACGGACCATTTCACTTTCACAGGGTTAATCCCTACACCCATCACCTGAGGTGCTCCATACCCGGGACATACTCATAGGAGCAATTCCAAAATCACTATCAGAGGAATGAACTCATTAAGTTATTTTCTGAATCCTCTGTGGCCTGGAAAATCTCAAAATTCCATGAAAGCAAATCTCTGAGCAGTGTATATCTAATTCGTTTCCTATTACATCAATTTCCCCAAAGCAAAATTCCATATAATGGATAGTCTATAAAGGATGATGTGCTGTTGGAAAAAAAAAAAAAAATCTATGATTCTGCAAGCATTGTAATTATTCTAAAGCATCCTTTTTATTTATAAAGTTCCTGTTTCCAGATTTGGAAACGTTATCTAATGTCTCCCAAGTCAAACAACATGTGCTCAGGAATCTAAAATCTACCTGTTCACTACCGTCCATCTCACACCGTCTGTTCAAAACTAACCTTATTTCTACATATAATTTGCAGTCTTTGCCACATCAGTGAAACAAAATTATGAACTAACCAATACTCATTTCCTTCCAACTCAACGTATCTTTTTAATCATTTTCTAAGCAACCTGGATACGTAAATATATACTGATTTTTTAAAACAGGATTTGCCAAAATATTTTTTCGTTGCTCCTATGACCCCAATCATTCTCAAAGTCTACACATTTTCACCACTCCTTCCTCCAAGATTCTTAGTCCCTAAGCAAACACCTTTATGATAGTTTGTATATTTGCTTCCTGAAATTGTGATGAAGAAACCTGAGCTCTAAAGACAGACATGTCGGGTACAGAGCCTGGTACCCACCACCACCAGCTCTGCGAGCCTAGCAGCCCCTCCACCACCCTGGGTCTGAAAGCCCTTGTGAGTGAGGCAGTATAACACTACTGTTTGCAGGGGCTGCTCTGAGGACTCATCAGACAATGTGCATAGAGCAGTAAGAACACAGGTGCATGCAGGAGTGCCAGTGAGAGCTGCTATCAGTAGCCAAAGCAGTTGTCATCATTGAGAGGGGATTTGGTAGCAGGTTACTCCTGGCACCTGGGCTGTCCACTGCCTACCTTTATGACTTTTCATGAGTTCCTTGCTCTATCTGAATCTGCTTTCATTACTGCAAAACTAAGACAACAGCACCATACTCAAGTTATTTGAAAGATGAATCAGCTAATGTGTGGCTAACGTGTAACACTGAACCTGGAGTACTGCAAGTATTCTACAAATAGTAATTGTTATTACTATAGATTATTCCCAAGTAAAGTTTAAGAAATAGCTTTAACAAAAACAAATCTAAATGCAACACGTTTGCTCTACTGTGATGCACTGTGTGGTCGAATTCCAACACCTGGGGTACATCTGCTTTCTCCTCATCCTCGAACTCCCTGTATCTGCTACATCATTTTCCTCAAGGGACCCCCTCTCCAAAATCTCTCTCCTAACCACTGAGTTCATCTGCCCAAGGAAACCAACCATTTGTTAACTATTAGTGTAAAAGTCACCTCTTCAAGTGACTTAGTACCTTGGAAGAGTCGCTCTTGACCACCAGCCCAATCAGGTGCTGTCTGGGTTGGAGCCCAGAGCACCTCCATTTCCACTTCCCATTCACTCCACTGGTCACTGGGTTTCTGTGCTCATCCCACCAACCCAGGCGACATCGGGAGTACATCTGAGTCGTGCTCTCTAACCACTGGTAAGCAGACAATGCATGGTATGGCTTCATACTTACAAAGCTAATAAATAAGTGAAAGATATGGCTAAGATAAATATTACTTGAAATAACAAACAACTGAAATTCACAGGGGAGAGGCATTTAAGAAGGTGTGAAATGGGATTTTGTTATGCGGCTACTGAGGATGTGACTTGGGTAGAGGAACAACATCCTTGGTATCTCAGAGAGTCCTCAGTAAATAGCTCCCAACTTCCTCACCCAGATTCTGAACAAGTGGAGAAATAAAACACAGAGTAAGTCAGAATATGTATTTTACTGTTGATAGGCGCCACGTTGAAGTATGCAGCTTACTTCAAGAGCCAAGTGCGTCTGCTAATGGAACCCTGGAGTACTGGGAATTACACTGACGTACAAGTTGTGGGATGCAAGACTTGCAAAGAACATAGCAGCGAAAAAGGCTGGATGATGGTTAAGGATTTTTCAGTGCTACAATTGATACGCTAAAATATTCCTACCTAATGTGTAAAGCAAGATGTAGCCATTTAGAACTTTACAGGATATCAGGTTTCTGAGAGGGGCGGCACCCCACACCAGTGAAATAATGGCACTAGGCTGGAATCAGACTGACTGGGCTTGGGTTCCGCCCTCATGTATTCCAAAAAAGCACGACCTTTGAGACAAGATGAATCTGAATTCCTCTATTCTGTCACTTGCTAGTTCTGAAACCCTGGCTACACTAAAATCACCCTGAAGCTCCATTTTCACATCCTTTGCTGTGCTGAGATGAAATGAGACCGTGTGTGAGGCGCCCAGAAGTTAGCAGAGGCTCAGTTGGTGTCTACTATCATTTTTATTGTTATTTATTGTGTAATCCTATAGAACATATATTCCCCTGCAAATAATGTAGTCAATATGTCTGTGCTGTATATAATTGTTTTAGGGCATGGCACCATAGAAGTAACATAATATAAACAAAGAGATTAGAGAGAGAAAGATGAGGTGTAGTGCCTGGCCCTTCCCCCCAGACTGCTGGTTGCATGGCAGCGTTAACAGCTCCAGAATTTTTTATATACTACTGTTTTATGAAGTTACTTTTTAACTTATCTGTAAGAAATTCTATAAACAAATTTCAGGTGATATATCTGGGAATTTAGTGTTCCACTACTTTTATGTCTTAAAGAGGCTGGATAATGCCACATACCCTGCCCATATATGTCATTGTTTATTCAAAACTGGATTCTGCTCTTAAAAAATACATGATCAGCTAAAGTTGTTAGCAAATGGTATTAAACAACACATCATGATACTTGACACTGAATCCATATCCGTTTATAACTTGGTACTGAAACAAGGAGACATTGTGCAAGGGGAGCACATTCACAGACCAAGTCCTCTTTAGACAAAGCTGGAAAACAGCCTTTTAGTTGCCATGAGAAGCGCGACAGAACCTGCTATAATTATATACAGATGATGGGAATTTGTCTAATGTTTTATGGTGAATCACTGATGAGGCCGGCAGAAGGAAAATTTGTAGAAATAAAATCACCTTGACAGTAGAGTACCAGGGTCAAAAAGCAAAGTGAAGCCAGTGTTCTCAGCTTTAATAAAAACAGTATGACCTGTCATCAACACCGCATTTTTACACTCTTGGACAATGCACTCGGAGATCTCCTGCTGGGTTTCATTTGATTTTTACCAAAAACCAACAAAGGACAACTTATAGCTGGTGATTCATTGTGACAGGAGAAAGCCATAAAGATACGCATGTTTAGACCCCTGTAAATAAACAGTCTCCCGCGTGCTTTTTAGCCAGCCTGCAGAAGAACAACTACCGGGCTTTTCTAAAATATAAATCCACATCTGAAGATTAAGAAAAATCAATTACTTCGCATGCCACTGCCACACCTCTGAGGCTGGTTTTCCAAGTAGGTTGAACAGTCTTCAGGTAAGACATAAAAATGCAAGCCCTCCAGGTGAAATGGAACCATGTCAAGCAGTCTCCATAACAATACTGCCAGATAGTGAAGCCAAACAAACAGAATCATTAATAATTAAGCACAAAGATTAAAAGATATTGTCACTGGGGTTCCACCTAGAAATTGTGCAAATCCAATAACAAAGGCTTGTATTCCTCATCTTTATACAGCTTTCTTTCCTAGTCAAAGAAGGTAAAACTAGGTTTCTGCAAAACCAGAAAGAACAATTTTTCAAAGTTGTTTTTAATTGGGTATTACCCTTGCTGTAATTTTTCAAAAAGAAGTTCTAATTAAATCAAATGAATAAAAGCAGATAGCCTATTATGTTTTGAGAACTATTACCTCATGGTATCAATTCAAGTCATCTTGAAATGTTTATGGTCTTTTATAGAAGTTACGGGCTCAGGTTCCAAATATTATGATTGATTTGTTTGGTAAATGTACAGTTTAGAAAATCATACTAAATATTCACTAGGTATCCAGAACCTAAGATGTCAGGTAAGTTAAACTAAATAACTACTAAATGTATTTATTTAGGAAATACTGTTAATAATAAAACACCCCACCTGTGACAACTGTGCTTTCTGGTAGCCGTGTAAAACTGAAACAATACCAGTTACTACTCACTGCACAATTCGGCCGGTACAGTTTGACTCAGAAGTCTGCATTTTAAAAGCTGCAGCTCTAAGTACGAGAATGAAAAGGAGAAACTTGATAACAGAAACTTGAAAAAACCGTCAACAGTTTTAACCATCAGGCATATCAATATCATTTTATGTCCACGACTCTTTCCTCCCATTTTTCCCATTAGCAACTGAACACAGGAGTATTATTTTGGCAACCATATTTAATGTAGTAATAACTGGACCACGTCCTGAAACAGAATAGCCAAATGCCGTTGACATTAAGAAGAAAGCCACAGCTTTTGAAACGAGGAACGAGACTACATGAGCCCCCATGTGAATAATGTGCTTACCCTCTAAGAAAATGACATTTCCCTGGTCAGGTCTCAAGTGAGTCAACTTGAGTAATATAACTCAAGTCCCCTCCCTCATTTGTAAAAAGATCCCAAGGTTCTACTTTGAATTATCTTAGTTCAACTTTCAAGATGATTAAAGATACAATCATATTGTCTTAAGATATTTTTCTTCTTTTTGGCTTTACTGTTCAGCAAGAAGGAATGATGAGATAACACAATGAACAATTTCAAAAGCAAACTGATGTTACTTCATCTGTTTCACGTGAAAGGATTTTCTCCCCAGCACATCAGAAAGTAATTTACTTAAAGGAGAGATAGTTATGATAAAACTCAATGTAAACAATATGGGTCAAGATTTGATAAGACTTAGAAGACCTAGTTATTTACATTAAATTCTAAATTACACAAAGTTCTCAGTTCAGTTAACCACTCACATCACAATATCTTACAAGATCTATAGGGCAATGTCAATGTATAGTAATCACTAAAATAGTTTGGAACCATAATTTTTAAAGGTTAGAATGACTAAGGAATTTTTTTCAAAAAACTACATCTGGAGTTTTAACTTTTTCATTTTTGCAACTCTATATTCCAAGTGCTCTCTTTTCCTGGAAGGCCCTCACAGACTCCGGGTCTCCTTCCTTCACTTTCCGGCTGCTTCCACACTCAGCTGGGGAGATGCTCAACAAGTCATCTCTACTTTCTGATACAAAGCGTCCAGTTGTCCTTCCTATTTAGAACTTCTCTTTCCAGTCTTCCCACATTCCAGCCAAATCAAATCCTCCAAAACTTCACTTTAATCAACTCCCATCTCCTCTCCAGGAGTCATTCATTAACGATTAATTCATCCTCAGGAAGAAGGCAAGCCTGCCGTCACATTTCCCACACCTGGAGAAAGCCAGCATCTGCATGCCGGCCAATCACAGGCTGATGCCCCAGATCTCAGTTCTAAGGAAGACAGATCTCTTCTCTTCTCTTTCCCTTGGTCCACACCCTGAAGATCTTACTGAAACCCTTGCCCTCCTTTTGTCCTCGCTTCATCTTTAAGATCTACCTTCCCCTTGAAAGCTTGAATACCCAACCAGCAGTTAGATAAGTCCTTTTGTTTTCCCGCCATACTTAAAGAAGATAAAAACTTTTACTATTACAGATGACAGTAATTACTGAGTTCTTTCTAGGCACAAGATGCCGTGATACATTTTTATATACTAAAACTCTATATATTACGTAATTCCCATGGAACTCCTATGAAGGCTGAGGAGCCTGTGCTTCCTCTTTTTGGTGGACCAGAAGTGAAGAGAAGTAGGGTTTGAATCTACAAGTGTCTGATTACAAAACCATTTTTCTTAACCAATATCGAACATTGTTTTCACATATTTTACATGAATCACAAGGTTATCTTGAGGGCAAAGATTCTGCAGACTGTCTTCAAAAACCCTCCGGATTGCTAAAAGACTACACTATTCAAATATGTTAAACAATGTATGTGATTCTCCTTTACTGTTTAATCTTATTTTATATCATCTGTTTATCACTACTGCTGGCAGTTAACTGGACGAGTGATTTTTAAAAATTAGAGGAGCCAAAATTTGAAATAAAACATACCATTCTCAACTGGCGTAGAAGAGTTCCTAGAAAATGGGAAGAACAGAACATGTAAACAGCAAAGAGTTGGCAAATATAAACCAGCTCTCAGAACTATACTGAACATGCCCAAAAGTGAATGGACTGGCTCATCATATGGGTTTATAAAACGGTTTCAATAAAGAGGAAAGTTTGAGCAGAGAATGTATAAATGCATTCATACTCTATGATGTCTTTAAAAAGTCTGTGACCAGCTAAGTCCACAGCCCGAGTGCTCTATTAAATTGTACTGTCCACTCCAAGAGGGTGCAGTGACACCGCACATGCCATCCAGATCAAACTTAATCACTCCGTGCGTCAGGTCCAGTGCCAGGGAGACCCTGAAGTGGAGACAGGGACACCCCCATAGAGACCCACATACAACTACAATCTAGCTATTTAGCTTCCAATGAAAGCCCACCTTTTACACAAAGCCTTCCTTAGTAACTGTAGTTGCAAGTGATTTCTTCTTCCTCTGAAATCTTCTAAAGTGCTCTTAAATCTCAGAGCATTTAGCTCTGTGTTTGAAAGCACACCTTTAGGCACATCCTGGTGGTGTAGCGGTGTGGTCTGCTCCTCTAGCCAAGCACAGTCCATATACATCTCAAGGACTTAGGTTCAAATCCCAGGGGTTTGGGCAGGGGGGCGATAATCAAAGTGTACAACTAAACAAATAAAAATGCATCCTCCTTGCTCATCCTGCCCTTCTGCCTACTCAGCTTCATTCCTGTCTGTACCTTTCCTTTAAAAAAATTTTTAAGCATAGCTCTGGAACTCGTTACTGGGTTTGAACCCCTTTATTGCCCTTAAAGGTCCTGTGACTCTGGTCAAGTAACTTAATTTTTCTGTGACTCATGAGGGCAATAAGAGGACCTTCTTCACATGGTCATTGTGAAAATTAAATAAATGAGTACTATAAAGCATGTGGGGCATCGCAGGCACAGGAAAGCACTTGATAACATTAGCTGCTATGATATGATTTTTACCACCATCACCACTTGCCACCCCTTAAATATTCTTGCACATTATTTTTACATGTGTTCAGGAAAACTCCTTCAGGGATAGTGCGTGCTGTTCCTTCCACCTTCACACTGAGATTATACTGTGTGTTTACAATGAATACCATTTACTCACAGCCGCTGTCTGCAGACACGTATCTGTAGTCCAAAGTAGAACAAACCGCATCACTCTTTCTTTAAAAGATAACACAAGGGTATTTTTTCCTTCTAAGACAACTCTGATTTAAGTCTCAAGAGACTATTTCTTTCTTATCAAAAGCATTAAATGGTGCCCATTAACTCTGCAGGCTGTTTCGCCAATAAACTCTAAAAGATCACAGCCTAAGATGGACTCAATTTAGAGAAACAGGCAAAGAGGCAAAAAGCTCAATGAATACAGTGCTACCAGTAAAAACTCCAAGAATATTCTCTGTAAACATTAAGGCAAGATGTGAGAGAAAGGATCTTAGATAAATCATTTCAAATATAGAGTCAATTGCTTTGCTTTCGATCCCCTTGAAAGGAAAAACGATTATGCTTTTTAGCTGTCAGAACAAAACTCTAGGGTAATTCATAAGGCATTATATTAACACATATAAAACAAAATGAAAAACAGCTTCACGGTATGACCTTACTCTTGAACAAAATCTGGAGCAAGTGTATTGTAGGCCAGATTAATACCCAGTTTACCAGGCAAATAAATTCCACAGTGACGCACCTTCCCATTTCTTTATTCTGCCTGTGAGGAAATCACAGATCTCTTTCTAAATAGAACGGAGATATTGCAAAACAAAATAGCGGTGACTGCTTAAAACAGAGTCACAATTTTGTCTTTATTAAGTTAAGATTGTTGCTTGTTTCCCAAAGGCTGGAGAATGTACATAAGAAAGTTCCACAAACTATAGAAGCAGTTAACACTGCACTTAGCGGACAGGATATAAAATACTGTAATGCCATTTCTGTTACCTGTGTGTATTTTAAGTACAGTACATTGAACAATGTCATACACAGAAAGGAAGTGTATTTACTGCAGAGGAGACAGTCGGCTGGGGCTCTTCAAAAGCAGATATTTCAAAGTTTACTTTCACATGGGTTTTCACTTTTTGACCTGCTCTTGACCTGGGTAATTTCTGCAGACCAGTGAGTTTAACAAGGCCTGGGATCTATTAAAAGAGTGGTAGGCTGCCTTTTACTGAGTAGCACGCTGATGGGTTAAAGTAAATGTTATGGTTTGTTACAGGAACCAATTTGGTTACCGTTTGTTCTTCCTGCCCCTGCCTGGTGGTATTTTTGCAAGTGTTTTCCATTCTTTAAATTCTATAAAGAAATCTGCATGCTGTTATTTTAAACTTCGGCATCTCCTTTTCTCAGTGATTGATATTTGGAGACTGGCAGTGCGGCCAGTTTCCTTTGTGAACTCCTCGGTAGGACTTGAACTCATGATGCACAAACATGAAGCCATCTCCCTGAGCACTAAATAATCATGAAGTCACCAGGCTTAGCTCAGTTTTAAAATCCTGTTCATACAAGCATTGATCTCTATTTGATCAAGGTAAATGCTACATATAGAGTAAAAGAAATCATTGTTAAATGTTTCCAATTACACATCTCATTATTAATGAACAAGACTGGGAGAGGGGAGACTTTAGTTTCCTGTTAGAGAGCTCTGTAAGTCTAGTGAAACATAAAATCGGTTCTTGACTATCTGTTTCTAATATCAATGTATGCAGAATCAGCTTGAGTTAAAAAAAAAACAAAAACAAAAAAAAACTACTAAGTGTGTGGTAAAAAGAAAATACATGCAAAATTAGTTCAAGTTACACAAAAACATATGCTGGTTTTGACATGAACATAGAGATTAAACCAGGAACTGGGCATGAGTCTCTTCTTCCCAACACAGCTTTAGGGACAAAAATTCTATGCATTGTGCAAATCCTCTAACAGTCTTTTTGAGTGCTTTCTTTTTTATTTCCCTTAAAACCAAGATACGCAGTGCTGTCTATCAGAGCTTCCCTGTATTATTAAGTGCAACCTATACTTCTAAATGTTAACCATACTTTGAATTATCAGAAACCTCTTAAATTTATCATTGCAAAATAATCCCATTACTGTGACGATTAAACTAAAAAAATAAATAATAGGAGAGGGGAGATGTTATAATTAAATGTAACACTGTTGACATCCATAAACATAAAAATTATCGATACATATGTACACGGACTTAATAATTACTACATATTGTATTCAGAATCAAGTATCTTATCTAAACAGCACTAATATCATTGTTGTCAAAGTGTTTGCCATTCTACTGCTATCTAAATTATAGCTATGATTACTGACCCTACGTGCTAAAAAGTGTATGCTTTCATTTTCCCCTCATATTAACTTTTTAGCATAGACAGTATTTTCAATGTTAAAAGAACATACCAAGGGTGAGAGAAGAAACTTTACCGAAACCCTGGGGCCAGTTAAAAGGCAGACCAGGACCAACTGTGCCTGTAGAAGGACCAAGTCTCATGCAGTCGCCACACACAAAACCCCTCCTGAAAGCAAGAGAGAGGCTGGTGAAGCAGCAAATATGGATGGAGGCGCACCTCTGTGCCACTTCTTGTAAGCTAGGCTGATCAAGAATCATTAAAAAGACTCTTTACTGAGGACAAATACAAAATCTTTATTAAATAATTGTTTTATAAAAGGTACACATTGAAAATCCACTCCAAGGACATAATCTGATCTGCGCTAATGATCTAGAAGGGGAGGCCTATTACGGTTTTTTTCAGAACAGGCCAAAAGAAAGCACGATGTTTGGTGAGAAACGGGTCAACCTGGAAATGGCTCAGTAAATGTGTGACCACTGTCTCGTGGGTGCCAGGCTTTGGCAGGCTTCTCCGAATGAAAATCTGAAGGGTGGGGTCCTGCATGGAAAATAGCATCACGGGAACAGATAAAGGCGTAATGATGTGAGAGGGGGTTCCGGGAAAGTGAAATGAAAACACACAGAATGAGGACTGCCCGCCTCTCTCGCACGTCAGGGAAGTCAGAAGGAGAAGGGGATGTCCAGGCACAGACACAAGAGGCCCAGCGTCCGCAGGAAGCCACGCTGGAAAGAGGGGGACGCAGGAGCCAGCACAACACACGAGACTCGTGCGACACTCAAAAACCCCTGCCCGCTGGTAACAACGGGGATTGTCTAGAACTCTGATGTCCAGGCTGCAACCAAATGCATTTGAATCTCTGAAAGCAGAAAGTAACAGAAATCTACAGTGGTGCAAAGGTAGCTTTGGGAACTACAGAACTGAAGACTGGCTGGAATCAGGCCAACCACATCCTAACAGAAAGGAGAAACTCTTCAAAGGACCCAGTACAGGACAACAGAAAAATTCCTGAAGGATTCTACTTTTCTTTTTTAAACTTAGACATATATTATGTATGTTCACTTGCATGTATACTAGCTCTCAATAAAAAAGATAGAGAACTCAGTGGCCTTCTTTTAGCAGCTGCCAACAAATGTGACGCAGTGTCGACTTTCTTGTTTTATTCACCCAGGCTTTATCGAATTTTCACCAGGCCACATCCTTCCAGAAGGAGAAAATGCTATTTATCTTAACAATTAAGACAATTATTTCACAGCGCATCCTTCCAAAGGATAATGGATAACTGCAACCCTGCAACCCGAAAGCCATCAGTGGTCATGGAAAGGAATTGAACATTATTTCTGTGACACTGTCATGAGTATTGCCAGCTAGGTCCAAAGCATCCCCACGGCTCAAACCCAGGACTGTGCTCCTCTGAATTAAGTTCCAGCAAGACATCTGCTGGGAACGAGTTGAGAAGATAAAGCATTTTACCTGACGCAGCTGGAGAATGCAAACCACAGAACTGAGAGAGAACACGGTAACAAAGAAGTGCAAAATAAGAGCGAGAAGACTGAGGGCTAACCATCCTACGCGTCTACAGGCCACAGGATGACAAGACAAATAATTCTTTAATAAACACTGATCAGAAAGATCTCAGCATCTGTAGTAACAGGGGTGGGGATAATTAATGAATGATATAGTCTCTGTACACAGAGCCAGAGAAATGAGGTGAAAGATGGACGCGAAAGCATCTTGTGGACTGTTCTGGTGGAGTGGTGGTCTGGTCTGCTGTCTCTTGCCAGTGCAGTCCTCATGCATCCCATGCACCCAGATTTATTTCTCAGGACCAGAAGAACCACCAAGATGAACAACTAAATAAATAAAATGCTTCTTCCTCCTCTCTTCCTGTCTGTCTGCCTACTCAACCTCATGCCTGCCTGTGCCTTTTCTTTAAAAAAGAAAAATAAAAAAGCTCATGAAGAACATTTTAGTTTATTATTCTGAAGAAAAATTAATTTCACCTAATAATTAAACACCAAATGGAACGAGGTAAGATGAAATTCTGGTCTCTGGCTACAGCTAAATTGGATTTTGCAAAACCAGTGTTTTGTTAAAGGGCAGAAAAACAATGACCTCTAAGTCTGTTGTTTCTACAAGGTGAAATATTACGGTGATACAGTAGAAAATGTCTAGAAAGATCTTGAAATTTTTACGATTTTCCAAATTTCAGTTAGAAAAACTGTAAGGGCGGCATACACATGTGGAGCAGCGTTGAGTGTGCGGTCAGGAACGGGCAGTCAGAAGGGACTGAACCACCTACGCGTTCATATCCAATGCTAAAGTGATGAATTGTAATCAAGAGCTAAACCTCTAGGCTTATTTTGAAAATAATATTGTCTTTACTGGAACACATACAACTGAGCACACATGGAATAACTCAGACTATCAGAGGAAACTGAAATAATAAGGAAAATGTGTCAAAAGATAGGATTAGGCTGGAATCATTAGCACATGAACTGCTAAACAAACTAAGATATCATATGGTGTTAGTCCAACATAGTTGCACATTCGTAAAGCTAATGTCTGCAATAACTTATCCTATTTCTCAAAAGAATATGAAAATTTCAAACTGAAAATTAAGAATAATCAATGCACTAAGATCTGTAATTTTGATTAATAAACATAATGGCCAGTATATGTAGTGCCTCTTTTTATTTCTATTTTTGAAGCTTATGAGGTGGCCAGGCTGAATAGTGCCCATTTTATAGTTAGATTAGACCCCACTGCTTTAATAGTAAGAGAAAAGTATAGTCGGTAAGGTTTTTACAAGTGTGAACTGCTAACTGTAGATAGGTCATTAATGTGAGTCAGTTTCAAATCTAGAAAGAGATTGGATGAGTAAATATGATCATCAGGTTGAGAAGAGTGGGAGAAATGAAAAAGAGCATGTAAACAGGATTACAAATATTTTTGTGCGATATTACCATATACAAAATAATATTTGAAAGCAAGGATTACTAACAACACTTAAAGAAGAAAAAACCGGAGTCCATATAGAACAGTAACATCTTTATCAATGTATGTCAGAGGAAACTATTTTTACAAGAATGCATGAAATAAAGCTGTTTTTTCCTCTTCAAAAAAAGAATGTATTGGAAAAAGAAGACTCAGATTTGGACTGACGAGGATGTGAACATTCAATGTTCTCATATGTCATCATGTCATATATTTACCAAATACACACAGAAATCACAAATTTTATTTGGTATCCATTAGAAGCAGCTGAGCAGGCAATCAGACCATACACCCTTGCTTTGTCTTTCTCTCCCAAATCACATGTGTGTGCACCAACGGGCACACATACACACACATACACACACACACAGTATTGCCTTCTGTGTAAAAGAAACTATTTCTACTGGTCTCACTTCCCAACAGTCAATAGAGAAGCATCTAATCTTGTCCACTGATCTAATCTAAAACTGAAGATTCCAAGTAGGGGATTCCAAGAATCATTCATACTTCCCTGACAATGGCATTTAGTGACTTTTTGAGAAAGAAAAATTCTGTCCAACAATTTTTCCTCAATCTGCTCCAGTCTTTACTGTCAGTGGACCACAAATTTTGTTCTTCTTTTAGCTGATATTAATTCAAATACCTGGTATGTGTATATTGAGTTTTATAATGCTGTTACTGTAAAATAGAATGTCTTCTGTCAGATAAAATCATGTTCTGTCAAACATACTTTATTTACATGTATATGTATCTATATATATGTGTGTGTGTACATATATATCAATATATATATTCTGAGTAAAGGATTTAACTCACAGTGTAGCTCTATAAATAAGCTCAGCTATGAATGAAAGAGAACTGCTGATGTTTTCATGCAGGGAGCCAAATTCCAATTAAGAGTTAACTAGGGTGTATGTGTATTACTTCATTTAATCACAGCATCTTCAATTATAAATCCTGATGAAAGATGTTATTTTCTTGTACTGATCATTTAGGAAGTTATCTAGTTAAGTTACTATTGTCATAATTGATACATGTGATTACTATTATTCTGAAATGCTTTGAAGAGTATTCAAGTTACAAATCCATTTTTCTGGTGAGATATTTGACATCCAAGGATGCTAGAAAACTAGAAAAGATCACCCATCTGAGAATTAATTTGAATTACTTAAAATGACTTTAAAAGAATGAAGGATTATGTAAGCATACCACTAACAGATCATAAGAAACAAGAGTAAAAACAGCATACCTCCTCTTCTATCTGAATGTTTCGTTAAAAAAACTCAAACTTTTGGAAAACTACAATGCTGAAGTTTATTTTAAGAAAAAACTCTAAGTAAATACAGGTGAGAATGTTTCTGTAGAAATAGGAAAAGATGGGGAAGCGAACATTTATTTTAGGCTATTAACTCAATAAGTTTGTTCAAATCCCTCTGAACCATCTTACACTGAGATAAAAATAAACCTAAGGACACTTTCTAGGGTTAACTTAAAGTATAGCAGGGAAGTACCCATTGTGAAGGGCCTTTATGCATTTTCCAGGGGGGTGGTGTCCACGACTGCGGTTTTCTCAGGAACTGTGACTATGTGACTACAGAGAGAAAGTTCACCCACTAAGCTTGGTAAGAGATTCCCCTCGGCCATGTTGACACCACGTCCTCTGCGATTCCTGCCCTGGAGAATTTCATCTCTCTTGGTGCTCATCAGCAGCCTGGATGTGGGCAGCACCACTAGTAAAGAGTCTAGGTGACTATGGACATTTATACGTACAGATTACAGAAAGAGTGAATAACAGGAACTTACGGTGGAAGCCTCAACTTCCCTAGGATCCCTCCCTTCTACAAACATGAACCACCCAAGTTTCTTCCTTCATGCTGTTACCCTATGTGACATCCTTATTAGTACAAAAAACAATTTATAACAGTATAGCTGGCTTGAGTGCCACACAACATATGACTCTGCTTCTTACCATAATTTCAACAACCAATCCTTCTTCAGATGTCTCGGTCGGCTGGACAGTCTTCATCGTCCCTCATGTCCGTGACCCACTTACTTTCACTGCTGTATGTGTAACGTCCCTTCCACACCCTCACCCTCTGCTGGTCTTCGTTGGTTCCCTGGCTGACTCTAGTGACCTGACCAGCCTCCAGAATAACCAACTTAGCCTGGGGTGTGGGGGGTTCTCAACCGCTGTGCAGCCAAATGCCCTGGAAAACTGGCAAAGACACAGGTTGTTGGGCCCCAACTCAAAGTTTCTAATTCAATCAGCCTTGTGTGGGTCTGATCTTTCCTATGTCCAGAAGCTCCCAGGGGATACGATGCTGGTCAGCAGGCCATATTTTGAAGACTCTGCTTTAAGCTTTCTTTCCTCATCTTTGCTCTTACATCCAGCAGTTACACTGGTGATTTTAATTGTGCCTGCTCATAAGTAGCTCGTGAACTGCTACCTCCAGTGCTTACCCTCCACTAAACTTCACTCTCACAGCTCTGACTTCCATTTTCACTTGGCTGCCCCTCCAGCACCGTGAACTTGGTATGTACAAGCTGTTTCATCACCTTCTTCAGAAGCCAGTCTTCTCACTGAGTAGTCTCCCCCTTGCCCTCCAAGTGGAACCACCACTTTCCCAGCCTTCCAGGTTTAACACTGGGATATCGTTTTTCCTCCCATCTCCCATCAAGTTTTGTGTCTCTTGAATGCCCTTGTTTTCTATCGCTCTGCCATGTCATGACAAGTGTGTGTTACTTCACACCTGGACCTCGGTGATCACTTATTTTATCTTCCTACCCCAAAGACTCGCCCAGATACACACTACTGTCAGATTAATCTTCCTCAAACACCACTTTGTAAACTTTGATAGCTTCCCATTGTCAATGGCAAAGCTTTTCAACTGATGTGGACAACGAATGGATTGCAGGTGTGCTAGAATATCAGTTTCCTGACCAGCAGGGCCTCTGGCCTGGACAGCGACAGCTGGGCCTCACACATCAGAGCCTGAGCAGCCAGAGGGTCATCTCCACCTCCTGTCTCTTCAAATCTTCTCTTCTTGTATCTCAACATGTCTTTAAAGTATTTTCATACTCTATGTGTGCCATGGAGTGAAAATTACTGGCAACTACTGATCCACAGAATAATGTCCAAACTATTTGATCTAGTATTACGGACAGTGAGCTTCTATACGTCACATGCCTCAACCAAGTCAATAATACTTATGCAGTCCCTGCCTATGAAATGTCTCTGACTCTAACCCACAGGTAGAATTTAACTCTATTTAACCTGATTATAAAAACACACCCTATCCTTCAACTTCAAGTTCAACATATGTCAGTGATGGTTCATCCAAAGTTTAGAGGTCATCTGTTATTTTCCAAGATGGGGGCTGCTGGAGAATCAGAGGAGCGTGGCGTCCAGACTGCCCACCAGCCCTATCTCACCTGCCCCTGTACTTAGCTGTGTTGCAATGCCTGTCTTCTTGTCATCAAACTCAAACACATATCAAGCATCTATCAAATGAAAATCATCTCCAAGTAACAAATATTTTTGGAATTATGATTACATGTCAGGTAGTGCACTATAGGCTAAGGATAGAAACTATTTAAAATAAAACTCAAAATGCAATGGTTAAGGGCAAAAAGAAAATAGAAACTTGCAAAACAATGTAAAAAGTGTTATAATAAGGGGCGCTCCCGGAAAAAAAGAAGCATTCCTGAATTTCTTCTGGGACAAAACAACATACAAAGGAATCAGAGCAACAGGATTTGCAGACTTACAGACAAGAAAAACAGCTTAACACTCATGTTGAACCCTAAGATGTTGAACAAGATAATGAGAGAGAGAGAGAGAGAGAGAGAGAGAGAGAGAGAGAGAGAGAGAGAGAGAGAGAGAGAGAGAAGGGAGAAGAGAAGAGTTGTTGGCAGGAAAGAAAGCCAGATATTGAAGAGAAATTCATCTTATTAAAAATGTTGGGCTTTTTCTGACAGCTGATGGAAAGGTGCTTGAAAGTTTTAAACAGGAAAATGGCACTTGGTTCCGACCTCTGGAAAAAGGAACTCTGTGTGAGGCATGGGAAGTACGCTGGGAGAAAACTCACAGAACTGAGACACATTAGGAGACCTCAGGTGAAATCCAGGTGAGCAGCAGTGACAGCCTGATCCCAGAGATGAGAGCAAAGATGAAGAGTACAGATATTTGAAAGAGTTTAGGTCAAAGGCACAGGACGTGGTGACTGAAGTCAGATATATTGGAATGCAGTTGAGGAAGGGAAGGCAACTCCCAGATCACAGGTGCAGAGGTCCACAAAGATGAGAGGGCAGACAGCAGCAGTGATGGGCAGCATGAAGTCCAAGCATCTGCATGGCAGGTACAAGGGAACAGTCGTCTGCAGCGGTACAGAGCTGGTGTGTGTACAGGGGTGAGCACCGGTATTGAAGATGCAGACACCTTACCAGCTCATTCAGAAATCTGCTATCTGACTGGAGACAACTGCTGCATTAAAGTGAAAGGCACCACATGGCATGGAATGGGACAAGAATCCAGAAAATGTATTATGGGGGAGGATGGGATAGGGGGCACTTGAACTATGCTACATAAAGAGAAAGATTGACAGTAAAACCAAACCAAAGGCTCCTCAGTACGATCAGTGGGAAGCTGCTGGTGGCTTTGGCAAGAGTCATTTCAGAGGGACTGATATTGATAGGTGACAGAGAGCATAGGCCAAGGTGGGGATAGTGAAGAGTCAAATGTGAAAACAGGTAACCACATATAAGCTGGAACCTGGCTGCCTACATTCAAATTCTGACTTTCCCCTTGTCAGCTGTTTAACATGGGCACACCTTTGCTGTGTAAGATGTTAATGCCTACCACGCAGAGTCACCATGAGGATTAAATGAGTAGATAAACACAAAGCGCCAAAAACCAGCAGTGAGTCTGCTACCCGCTACACCGCCAGCACCCACAGCATAAGGCCAGAGACCTTCAGGAGGCATGTGCGATGAATGCTCAGTCAGTTACTTTATTTCAGCAAAAAGGAGAAACTAAGACAGAACTCTAGCATCATGATCTGAAAGGTTTATGTCCAGTTTCCTTGAACAAAATTTTCATATTATGTCCATAAAACTTCAGAGGAGAAACCTAGACTTCCAGTGTACTAGTAAGACAGTTAAATTTGTTTATTTATCCCCAAAACCAGAGGCTTAGAATTCATTTCTTGTATCTTAATTCCATGTTTTTATCTAATAAGGAAAAGATTTCCATAATTTATAAGAATAATGATCCCAAAAGTTATCAAATTTAAATTACCTAAAATATTTTCACTTCCATGTTTTTAAAAAGTGGCCAAAAATAAAAGGGTTTATTGTCTCATCTCTAATAACAAAAATCTCAAGAAATCAAAACAAAATCAAACTCTTTGACTATCTAAGAACAAAACAGTGGGTGCTCCCTGGTGGCTCAGGTGTTAAGTCTATGGCTGCAGCAAAGTCCATGTAAAAGCCCAGGGACCAGCATTCTCAACACAGGGACAGGAGGAACAACCAAAATGAACAAATAACTGAATGAATAAATGCTTCTTCCTCCTCGCTCTTTCTGCCACCTGCCTACTTGCCTTCATTCCTGCCTGCTTCTTTGCTCAAAAAAAAAAAATAAAAAATAAATAAAAAGAACAAAGTAGAGGTTACCAGAGAAGAAGCGGGGAAGGGTAAGAGGTCACTAGCATGGTAAAAGGTGGAAAGTAGACTTCTGGTGGTGATCATAATGTAGTCTATACAGGTATTGATTTAAAGCTGTACAACTGAAACCTATGTAATGATGTAATTCAATGTTATTTCAATAAAATCAAATAAAAAGTTCAATATTGTGGGAGCCGAGGGCCACCTCCTCTGAATGTCCCTCCCTCTCCTGACCACAGGATGGCTTCCCAGCTTGTACAGATGGAACACACACACAAGTTCAAGGATGAAACATAAAGGACTCTGCTCTTGTCCCTTCTTATCAAGGCAGACTGTTTCTAGGAAGCACTCAGCACATTCTCAGTTGACCACATCATCAGGAAGGGAAGCTCATCACCCTCACACCAGACACCGAGAAAAGGGACCGGAGTTACAGTGATCGCACCAAGCTGCACAGACTGCACAGGGCAGGCACACCTTGTCTGAGCCTCTGTGGCATGGTGCTGGGGCAGAGACAGCACCAGCGGGCAGGAAGACAGTGGAAGCACAAGTGTTCAACACACAACTGACTGTGGCTGGACTCTCAAGCACGTACCAATATTCAGCAACAGACTCCATCCTAATCGTAAGTTTCCAAGGGCAGAATAATCTGATTTCTATTCTAATAGAGCTGTGTATACTGCCCAATAATCATGGATATTAATTTGCTATTGCTTACAAACTAAACATTATTCTAATGTTTCAAATCATACAACTGTTTTTGCTGTTCATTAACTTATTAATTTAAATTAATGGGGCGCTCTAAACTGTACAAGTTCAAGCAACAAAAACAAAACAAAATTCTAAAACTATCTGACACTGGATATACTAACCAACACAAAGAAAAAAGTCATTTTCTTTATATTCACTAGGAAAGTTTCTAAGATTTATATAATATTTTATTGTTGCTATACGTTAATGATAATTCTCCCACAAGTCTGAGAAATCTTCAAGATCAAAGTTTAACTCTTATCTTTGATAACATTATATAGTATAGTATTCCCTCAATAATTATTATAAAAGGACAAATGTATAGCCTTTCAAATCATCTGTTTTTCTTTTCTGGTTTTTTTTCCTGATTTATTTGCAGTGACTCATTTTTTTTCTTTCCTAAAGTCATTTCATTTGATTTCCTAGTAGTCTCTGGCTTCAGATCATTGACTACTTTGTTTTCTTGGGGAGTGACAGAGTTAGAATTGGAGAAGAGGCACACAGAGAGAAAAAGTGACCTGCCCCTTATGGAGGACCCCAGTGTTCATATCGGTTTTTTTATTAAGTCAAGCAGCAGTTCTTACATTTAGATCAAATAAAAGCCATCTCCCCAATCCTTCTCTTCTCATGCCTCAACAGTGGCTATTAACTTTAAAACTTAATGGGGAAATTAAGGAGAACTAATAGAGAAACTGCGTCACCTCCCTAAATTGTTCTTATATCAGAAAGCTCAATCATCTGAAACTGATGTTTCCATCTTAATCGACACCTCTGGCAGGAGGAACACTACCATTTACCGATGGGCTGACAGAGCAAAGCCCGGCTAGCTGAGCACAGGGACCTTCCGTCAGCTGTATCCACAGCGCGCACCTAGTCCACAGCGCCAGGTGTAAACCATGGGTGTCACATGCAAAACAGGACGAGGAGATCCGCCCTGCTCCTCAGTACGTGGCAGCAGAAAAAGCACGACGCCGCACACCATCTATGAAGGTCAGCCCAGACTTGAAAATGAATGTGCTGTTTCCACGGAGCGAGTCACGGTCAAATTGGAGCATTCATTTATTAAAACAGCTAAGTTACACCTCATACTGAAAAAGTACTACAGGAAAAATCTAAAGAATGCATGGCCATGTGAATACTTCATCTAGCTTCACATAGTTAGGAATGTATATGAGGTCATAAAGATTCTATTTGCCTGAGACCTTTTTAAACACACTTTATTTAGAGCAAATCAATTTCCAAGTAAGAAAACCGGGAACAACAGGAGAAACATGACATTATCTTTTAAAAATATAAACAAATCCCTGACTTTCTCCTCTTTATATGAACCTCATAAGATGTATAAAGTAGAAAGAAGCCTAAAGGCTACTTTCTCTGTGTGACTAACCTTTTCAAGAAAATGTTTTTTGATCTCATGCATCAGTCTAAATAATTTCATCATCATCATCATCATCTCTCCACAGGAGAGTCACTCTGTGCCTGTCACTGCTCTGACACTTTTCTGCACTTTTCTGACAGAGGCCTGCTGTTAATCTCCATTTGCCCACCTCTGGCTCTTCACTGACCAGCTTATACGCCCTGACTCTCCCTGTGTCGAGAACCTTCCTCGCCAAACTCTGCCAGGTTTTCAAGGCTCATTTCAAAGTCTACTTTGTTCCCTAGTCCCTCCTAAGTTAGTAACAGATTTGTTACAGAATAATATTTCAAGTATCTTCCTTACTTCTGCTTGTTTTTAGTATTCAATTAAAGTATCACCGTCACCGGGATGCACATCTAGGTTCTAGAAGAAGGTGTCACACAATCAGGTCTTGGAGCGTTGGGGAGAGTCCTGGGGGACACATGAAAAGTTCTGTTAACTGGCTTCACAGTCGGGATATTGGAGTTTCTCTGGATCACTTAACTGATCATCACCAGGTTCGACAACAATGGAGTGGAATGCCTCCAGGTATATGCTGACACGTTGAAACAGGTAACTCCTTCTCTACTGTGCAAAGGCACAATCAGTGGTTCGGCTGTCAGCACAGAGATTGTGTTTCCTTCCTTTCAGAGGGTTAGACAGTAATTTACATTTATTGAACACTTAACGTGTATGAGGTTCTATGAAGTATTATGCATGTTTGTTTTCATCTAGTCCTCAAGTGAAGTCCATGAGCAAAATTATTGTCGTCTTCATTTTACAGATGAGAGGTAGAGTCGCTACCAAAGCCACTCAGACGGGAAGGAGTGGAGCCAAGACTCCAATCCCTAACTACTCTGTGGAGCCCTTCATCACTGCACTCTGCTGTGGCTCGTGATTCCTCCTCCTCCTTAATGTTCCTGCAATTATTGGCCCCTGAATCCTCTTCCGAGACTGACAGTTCAGCTGTGAGAGCCCTAGAATGGATCTGTCATCTTCTGTCATTTTAACTTGAAATTCCAGGAACTAACAGAACAGATCTTTGATGGGCAGTTATGAACAGGGTTACAGGCTCCCTGGTGGAAATATCCCTACTCTTGGGTCAGCCTTCAGCAACATCCTTGTGACCACAGTCAACCACCACAGCACCCCAAACACAGTGCTTGTGTTGTTTATGTAGAATGTGAGTCTGTCACACGCCAGGAGAGAGTGAGTGATTAATCATCAAGGCCTAGATCTGTGAGGTGCTTCATGGACTGGAGAGCATTTTTCGTCACTCAAGCTGAGAGGTGTGAGCCATTCATTTTACAGTTATAAAAGTAAGTAATTTCAAAACTAAAGACACAAAAATTAAAATACAGTCTCAACACTCAACAGCACAAATTTCTGCCTTTTAATAGGCAACATCAAAATACAATCATGCTGTCCATAAACTAATTCATATGACTTAAAACAAATATTCAGAGTGTGCTATTATAGATGACTTGTTTGCAAATGGGATCCATGTTTGGAGTTGTAGGGTTAATAAGTATTCTCTAGTAGGAGGCTGCCAGCTGTCCCCAAAAATCTCTTCTTCCCTGGTAGATATAACTTATGAAATTACAGCTGAAAAGACTTTTATACGCTCTGAATGTGTGCTTCCTTCTCACACTCACGTTGAAAACTTAGCGCTCAAGGTGAGAACATTATTTGGGAGGTGACTGGGTCATGAGGACTGAACCCACGTGAATCTGACTGGTTCTTTTGCAAAATGCACCCCTAAGAAAGGACTTACACCTTCGGCCATGAGCAGATACTGTGAAAAGTCGCCGTGTGTGAACAGGTTGCATTCACCCAGCACCAATGTGCCGGTGCCCTGATCTGGGGACACGCAGCCTCCGGAACCGTGAGACATAAATGTCTGCTGTTTATAAGCTGCTCGGTTTGTGGATTTTGTTAGAGCAGCCCAAGTAGACTAAAACAGCTTTCCACTTACATATTTCCCAACCTCCCATCAAATAAACATGACCACACAGCTAAGTTCCCTCCAAAGTGAGAAGTGACGTTGCCACATCCATCTGAGTAAAACCGTCAGGCCGTGAATGCACTTCCTGACTCTCATCCTGTCCAGAGTAGACTCTCTCTGATGAAGACTCACCAGGGCAGGTGGTCGGGCCCTAGAAAATGACAGAAACATGACAGAAAGAACCCAGACTCCTGCAGGGCTCCATAGTCAGGGAGCACACACCTTGAAAAAATGCTCACCTTGGACTGCGTCATCAGAAAGAAGTGGGTCTCTCGTCTTCTAACCACAGTTATTGGTTACTGCAGCTAACCTTATCCAAACTAATATCCAAACTAATACAAGTCCTCTGACCTGTCAACAGATCCTTGTGACTAAGGAAAGTAACTGTGTAGAGATGTCAGAAAGGTTAAGGTGAGACCTCTGAGGCAGACTGGATTCTGTTGTCTTACTGCATCATGCACACTCCCAGCCCAGCCCCAAAACCCATGTACTGGACCTTATGAACTCTCCTAAAAGCTAGTTATTTTTGTCTTCTTTCACTCAAAAGAGACAGATCAGAATGCAATGCATCCAAAGTAACCCAGCCAAGATTTCAATGCAGAGGCCTGGGCTCCAAATCAATGACAGAGCTCTATCCTTTGTTTCATCAAAATCAGGATTCTCTAAAGGTCCTGTATAAGGGCACAATCATATTGTCCAAAGATCTTCAACCGTACATCTAATTTTCAAATGAAAGTTAGCAGAAACAAATATTTAGAGATGGAAGAGGAAACATGAAGTCAGATATTTGATACCTTGAAAATTTAGTCCATCTTAGAATAGATAATTGAATCATATTGTTAATAATTATGTACATCCTTATCTAAAATACAAACCATTCATAGCCATATAATCTTTCATTTCATTGAAAGATAAAAATAACAGCTACCTGAAATAATCTTCCAGATACTAGTAAGAAAAGTGTTGCCAGTGGAATCAAAACTAGGATATGGCTTCTTGCAATTTAAAAGTTTTCCCTGTGGTCAGGCTTAGACACAGTGTAAGAGAAAGATTTCATGTCTCTTTATGACAGGGACAACACTGCTGACATGAGAGCTGGAAATGGGCCTCCGTCGGTGGAAGGAGCTCTTACCTACATACCCAGGCAAGGTTGGGACCATGATGATTTGCCAAAGAGTATCCTATTTCTTTACTCTCAGAATTGTGTTGTCAGACACGCTAAGACTTCCTGGAATTTAAATAATACAGAAAATGGTAATAATTTCCAGACATTATACCTTCTATTTGCACAGTCAAGTGTGTCAGACTTTTACTCTCTTTATCAAAAATATACCTTTCTAATGTCTCATCTCTTCTTGAACTTCAACTCTTTCATACACATTATAATCTAATTTCAGATAATGTATGCTACTATTGTATCTAGCTAAAAATATACTTGAATTTAACAGTAGTTTTCAGCAGCTAATATGTAGACTTTAAAATATACAAAAAATTCAGAGGACTTGGAAATATCTCTTGGAGGTATTTCAGCCGATTGGTCTTGCCTGACATTTTCTATCATTCAACACAGTCGGCATACATTAAATGTAGTAGTAATGCTTACAATATTTCAAAGCCTCAATTTAAAGATTAAAAAAAGTAATGACCTGTTTCATTTTTCTTACATTCCTGTATTTTAAAGATTTCCTTTGCTCTTTTTTTCTTTAATTTGTCTTGTCCGATAAGTTCACTCAGGATACTTGTAAATAAAGGAAAAACAGAATCTCTAGACTAAAATCTGACTAATTAGAAAATAAATGTGAGATTGAGAACAGGATTAGGAATTAGCATTTACCGAGTCTCTGTTTTATGCCAGGCTTTATGCATAGAAGATAAGCATTATTTTAGACTACTGACCACACAAGATCAGAATGAAGTTTTACCCCTCCATCCACTTGATGAAGGAGAATCCAGAAAAGTGTCTTATTCGTGGTTTCTCAAACAACACATGGTAAAGCTAGGAATAAAATGCAGATTTATGTTATTCCAATGTTCATGTCTTTTCACACACCTTAGGAAAAACTTATGTGACTTTTTAAAATACAAAAAAAAAAAGTATCTTTATTTTCTTATTGTGGGTATAGTCAGACATCTATCCTATAGTTTGCAAGCAGATTTTGTTCTTTTCATTTCCTTCCTTTTCAAAATTCAGATGAAAAGTAGGTAGGAGCCCAAGAATAAGGTTCTAGAAGAGAATGCAGCCCCGAGAATGGACAATGAAAAGACATTCAGAGAAATCAATCAAGTTGCAAGAGCATTCTCAAAAGAGCTCAGATTTCAAAAGAACATATGTAGAAGTTGGAAGTAAGAGCAATAAAGCAAAGATAAATGGAAAAACAAGGCAAAGCTTACATCTATTGGAACAGTGTAACAAGGTCTTAAACCTAAATGCAAGGAGGATTAGAAGGAATTCCAGTCATCAATAGGATTTTTCAAACTGATAAAAGGGAAACTCCCCAAAAAGAAGTGAAACGGCAACTGTTTATAAAAGGTATAATATTTACAGAAAACAGACAGACAAAAGACTCTCCCAATGCTTACTTTGCCTCCATTTTCTCCACTATTGGGCCTGAAAAACATTCCTATAAAAAGGGGAGGTTAATTTTCTAATCAGAGTCTAAGTCTTCCTTCTATTCCCAAAATGCACATTAATGGTACAGACTCTCAAACCCTCCCTGTTGCAACACATTCCTCATTATTGACCCTGACTTCAGTAAAACCCACTCTGAGGTCAGTCCAGGACTGTCTCGTCAATGAAAACATGAACTCCAATAGCTGATTCTGACCAAGGCCTTTTTTTCCCCTTTATCCCACAACACCTGCACTCTGAACTTACCAGGATCAAAAATCTCTTAACTTTATATTTAATTTACAACTTCCCCCTCCTGCTTTTACCCCAGACCATACGAGGTTCCATAACTCTCACCTCAACACCATGTGCCTGTTTCATAAAAACCCAACCGTGGATCCATTTGATCTTATACTGTCTCTGTTTCTATAATCAGGTTATTGAGCACAGCTGGAAAAAAATCAAGGCAACTTTAGATGGGTACCACTACAGCTTCGTGTTTTTTAATCTTAAACTTAAGTCTTTCAATATGTAATGACAATCATTTTCTACATGTCTCTGGTCAGCTCCCTCCCCGTTTTCTAGTATTCCAAAATTCCATGAGCCTCCTTAAATCCCCTTTCAGACCTTCTGTCCACTGTACCCACAAGATAACACAGCTCCCCACTTCAAAAACGGAAAAAGCAGCCATGAGCAATAAACATCCTCAACCTGATGCCATCCTACCTTCAGAGTCAACTACCTCACCTCAGGGGTCATCTTTGCCTCATGCTCTTCCTGTGTCCACATCTACCTTTCTCAGGATACCTACAATTCACCTGTGTGTGTGAGATACCTGAAGCAATGGCCTAAATTTCCCAGCACCCCAACCTGTCACGATATTCTGGGTTTGGCCGTGTATTACGATGTGGCCAAGGGAACAACAGCAAATGAGATACAGACTGAGTACCGGAAAGTTTGTTCATTAAAGCTCACCCTTTCTTGCTTCTCTGGGGGACCCTGGGACTAACACTATGTGAATAACCCTAAGCAAACCTTCGGAATGACTTGTCATTGCCCCAGGACAAGAGCCAACTGTCCAACTTAGCCATCTTCAGCCATTCAACCCAGGCAAACCAGCGAGTGACTCGGGGCATCTTTTCTAGCCCAGACCCAAAATGATCACCCAGTGAACTACTTATGGTGAGGGATGAGAGGCGTGTCTTGATTCAAACCACATTTTGGGATTGACTTGTTGTGCAGAAAAAACTAGCTGACACTTGCTCCATCAGGTACATGACTCTTCCTCATGCTTATTTTGACCACCACCTGCACTCCCATGTAAAAGCTATTTCATAACCAAACTTTTCCAAAGAATTGTATTTTTTCCCTCACTTATTCAGATATTAACATTGAAATCTGAATTTTGTAGTTACCGATGCGAAGACATTGCTTTTAAAGCTACCAATGAACTTGCTAACTCCAATGAACACATTTCTGTATTTATTTTATTTGACCCTTAGTTTTCACATAAGTACAATATATAATGTTAGAGCATCAGTTTATTATGGCCTCACTCTCTTGTCCTCTTGAAAACACCTAGTCATATTTTAGGACTCAATTCAACAATGATTAACTCATTTTAAAATGTTCACAAACTCCTTTCTCTTGGTTATCAGAACATTCAAGTGCCTGTTTTCTTGTCCATATTATTCCACCCCTTTGTTTTCTTAACAGCTTTATATTATGGTTTTGGGTTTTTTTGTTTGTTTGTTTTGTTTTTTTGATCCTTAAAATAAAGTATCTAGCATGAAAAGGGAGTCAATAAATGGATTTTTTGTTCATTTATTTAACAATAAATATCCAAAAATCTCCCCAACAGAAATGAGAAAAATAAAATTTAACAGAGGAAAATGCAAGGTACTCAACTTAGTTCAAAAATGAAGTATCAACTTCAAGCATCTTCTGCTAGACTTTCATTTCAGAGAGAGTTTATGTGAAGGAAGGCTGTGGAGGTCATATGACTATAAGCCCAACTTTATCCAAAAATTTGACAGTAGTTTTTTTAAAGTAAAAAGCTTAGAGGAACATAATAAAACCACGGTTCCCCATTCTGGAGAGGTTACCTTACATCTGTTCACCTTCTGAAGGCTGCACATTCAGCTATCAACAGATAGTGTCGGGATACCATGCAATGTGAGAAAAGATGAAATATATATAATTCACTTTGGTAATTAGAGACATGAAGGTAGTTTTTAAAATATGAAGGACTACTACGTGGAGACAGGAGTCCTATAGCTCCAAGGAGCAGAAGGGCCTACAAGAAGATATAGAAAGGCACATTTTCTTCAAGGAAAAAAGAATTATTTACTGATTTTAAATAGTTTAAGAATCAAACTGGCTGTCTCCCACTGAAGGGAGCCCTCTGTCCTCTGTCATCCCTTCCAGGGACGGTTTCATATTTGGAAGATGCTGCTGGCTTACAATTCTGTAGTTTAGCTATGTCATGCAATAGCTTACTTCCAAGAGGGCTTTGTCAGTGATACTGTTGTTTTTGCTCATCTCCTATTCTTCTGACTTATTCTACCTCCTACAGAGAAGCTCTAAATCTATTTGTACAGCACTTACCGGAGTGATACTGCAATATCTCTTTGCAACACTATCCTCTGAAATGCTGTGCGGCTGTGCCAGCTGTGGCTGCAGTCATCACTGTCACTTCCTTTTAGTGCTTTCATTCTCTCTCTGCTCTTGGAACAGTCCCAGCAGAGGCAAAGGCAACTTTCTTTTCCAAACAAAATCAACAGCATTCTCTCTCTTGATCCAACCAACACAACCAAACAGGAGGCAGCTACAACTCCAGAGCTACTGTGTCTAACGTCAGCATGCTTGTCAGCACACTCCCCTCAGTAACTCTGAAAATGCCTCTTGTTCCCTAAATTTACTAGGCCCATGGCTCTGTTCTCTGAACGATCCTTCATTTTCTGCTGTGTCTATCAGAGGTGAAGGAAGCATGAAAGAATATACAGTTTGGACTTAGGTGGAGTCAAAGTTAAATTATAATCTCCATGGTTCCCTCCTCAGATAGAAAAGAAGGATGAAGTCAGGGCAAGGGTGAAAGTATTCATTAAACTGAAAATAAGCAGGCACCAATAGACTGATTTTACTTTCACTTCCTTTCTATGAACCATCTACTTTCTGTGCAAGGATTAACACCACATGAAATGAAAAGACACTATCATCCTTACAGAAGCAGGATGTAAAAATGTGGGGGGTAGGGGTGTGGGGGACAGGACACTGAGACATACAACATTAAAGGAACTATTTTCTCACACAATGAATTGTAACGATGATATATTTGGCCTCCCTCTAGATTTCCTTTTGACATTTTAGGAAACCTCAGACAAATTAGTTCTTCAGGTTCTACTGTAAGTGTCCATAATGTTATTTCAGGTCTCCTGCCAAGTGTGCCAAGTGTTTCTTGGCTCCTTAAATATCAGAAATTGTATCAGGATGGCGTAGAGCAAGAGCATAAGAGAACTACAGCAGATGGTATTACATTTCTGGCTGAGTACATACTTTTAATACCCTCGAGGGTAGAAACCATCTATCTACTCATCTTCAGATAGTGCCAAGCCCAGATACAGAGTATTCTTCAGAACTGTTTTCTAGAATGTGTGCTTGTTCAATTAAAAAAGATTTACCTACTCTCTTGCACAAAAAGAACAGGGAATTTCAAATTCCTTTAGAAGGAAGTCACAGTTCTCAGGGAGTCTAGGGTTTAAGATCCCCAGTTCTGACAAGTGAGGCTATTGGTGATTCACAGAGAGAAATTATCAAACATGCCAGAAATAATATTTAAATCGTATGCAGTTATTTAAAGGATCTTCAAAGTGTGCGACTGTGAAGTCTGGACTGTGGTGCTCTCTAAGACTGTGAGAATCTGGGTATTAGAGAGCTATTTGGAATTATCACTAAGGATAAGGTGCAAGCCTTCTCTTTACAAATCACTCACAAGCAAGCAATCGGTACAGAACTTGTTGAAACTGTCTTTTAGAAACAATTAAGCAAAGAGGCACACTGCTAGAGGCTTCCTTCCAACAGAAAGAAATCCTCTTCCCTGCTGCTGCTATTGATCCAAGAAACAGAGAGTACTGAACAATTGATTTAAGCCTCATTTCAGGTTAGATACCACGGAAAGAAATGCCTAATCTAAGGGGTCATGGGGCACTCTCTCCTGATATATATAATCACCTCTCAAGATAGCCCACACCTTTTAGAGTGTAAAACCTTCTTATTCATTGGCATATCAGAAATTGCCATCACTCCTACCATCAAGTGCTCACCAGTGTGAGGACCAGAGAACACCCCTACCTGTCGGTTTATTTGTTATTCACTCCTCCGTGTATGCAATAAATATTTATTCAGAGTCTGCCAGAGTAAGGCACTACACTCAGGACTGGTGCTACTGTTGTGTCTGAAACAAACAAAAAAAAAGATATTCCTGCCCTTAAAAAGCTGCCATTTGATGGGAAGAAGTCCTAAACCACATACTAGGCAATTACTTGATTACACACAGATGAGAAATAAAACCCCAAAGTCCTGACTTTGTGTGGAATATCTGTAAGGGCTTTTCTGATGAAATAATGTTTCATCTGAGAGATGAAGTAAGATGACAATTCAGAATTTATTTCTTCTGTGGGGTGTAATGGAGGGGTGGGGAAGCTAACTGGCTCTGATTCCTTTTTAAGATTTGCATATCCAAGCAAGCAAAAATTGTTCTGTATTTCTTCCTAATACCTCTTCCTGTGATTCAAACTGGGAACTCTCTCCCTTTGTTTCTCTCTCTCTGTCTTTTTTCCAAGATGGTAGAAAAACAGGAATGCAGAAAAAAGAATGCAGGAAGAGAAATGTTTCGGTTCTATTTTTGAAACCTATGAACTAACGGCTGTATATTCTCATAACTATAGCTAAACATATGAAACAGGACTTGTTTTAGCAGCAGACCAGAAGAGCCACTGAAGACTGGCAAGTTCCCTGGGGGCTGGTAGGAGGACACCATGGTGGTGATTCCTCTAGAGCCTGAGCCTGAAGAGGGACAAGACTGAGCCCACCTGTGACCTGAGTGGGCTTCCAGAACAGGTCATGACAAGATGACTCCAGTTCCTCCTAAGTCTACCTCTGGGGATGACCAGAAGTTGTAAGTGTGACTGAGGGACTGAGGGAAAAGGCCTCAGCCTTGTGTCCTTGTACAGCAGGCAGGCAAAGCTACGATACCTTTTAGGACTCTGGCACCAGGTCAGGTGGCTACCACTGTCAAGCGAGGCACTGGCTAGAGCAGTGTTATTACTCTGGCATCTCGCCACTTGGGCTCATGCCTTTATCAGCTGTGTGACAAAGGATAAGTTTACTAACATCTCCAAACCCAAGTCTGCTCGTCTATCAAGTGGGCATAAAAAAAAAAAAAAAATGAGAATCATGGGGCTGACAGAGGGATTTATGAAAATATACATAATGAAAAGCTAAAAGCTTAAACTTACACAAAGTATGTCAATTTTGTCTCAATATCTGAAAAAAGCTGAAGCACGACCTGGCACTGGAATTGTACGTTATTACTATTAGCATTACATTTTATTACTACCAATTTAGCCAGGATTTGCTAGATTTCTTAAAATATAAAATAAAACAAAACCATCAGCTTTTATACCCATCATCTCCCACTGCCTTACCATTGTAGGCCAGCAGCAGAAGACCCTAATAGTAGTAAAATGGAAAATATTCCATGAGGACACCCTCCAAACCTGATGGAATCTCCAAGGCCCTGATCACTGAACAGTCTTTCGAAATCTGGTAGTTCGAGACAACCAGCCAGATAAACGCCTGGGGGCGGGCGGAGTAAACGGAGTCACTGACTAGGCTACATGCTTCTGAGAGCCTCGGCCCTGTAGCCACAGAACTGCCAGCACTGACTTATAGGTGACCTGTACCACCATGTTGAACAAATACAACCCAGCACACAGAAGTCGGGAGGCTATGCAATGGACCTGGAATCATGCCCAGGAACCCGCTGACCAGTGAACACCCAGTTCCTCGAGTGAACCCCCAAGAAGCCCTTTGAGCTGAGCCCTCAGAGAGGCAGTGCTTTCTCATGCTGTCTCCTTACTTGTTACTAGCAAGCCTTTCCAATTTAAAGAAACTTTGACTGACACCAAGGGAAAGAACCCACTGCCTTCTGTATCATTACTATTTTGACAAAAACACCCGTTTAAAGCTAAATTGCAAATATTATAGTCACTTTCCAACTCAAAATTCATCAAGGTCCCCTGTCACTTCTATAGTGTGGCATAAAAGGCCCTTTTTCTAATGCCCATTTCAATTTTCTCATCTATCACTCTCTTCCACACAAGCTCTATTCCAGCCACTTCGGCAAATTTACCATTTCCCAAATGAACTCTACAATTTCCAAGCTCCATCCAGGCTTTGGCATATGCAGTTACTTCGGCCTGTAAGACTCCTTTTTACTTTAGTCCCCCAAAACCCTACTGTTCAACTTAGCACATGTTTACTTCTCTGTCACTGGTGCATTCACCCAGCACACTCTGCAAAGCCTGACACTTCCAGGCACCATTCACCACCCCTCAGCTTCATGAAAGGACTAGCATCAACTTCAGCAGTGCGGCAGTCTTCTCTGGAGATGTGCACCACTGCCGCCATGCCCCCACACACCGTCGAGTGTGAGGGTCTGGATACAGGGACCTAACCTCCGTGTGTAGGTATCATTAAAATAAATCGCAGGTAGTTACCGCCAAGATTATCGTGCTGGAAGCTGCCATGCAAGCCCCACAGCTACCTTCAGGACTCAGAAATCATCTTGTTTGGCTAGTTCTGGGTGCCGAGAATATCATTTTTCTCAATCAGGAATTCTGGAGCATCTCCCTAATTTTAAGAAGTTATATAGATTGTGACAATTTACAAAACAAGGGCAGGCTAAAGAAAACTGAGGTCTCAGGTTTAAGAATCAGATTCTAGTACAAATACTATAGCGCTTTATAAACTGCAAAGAATTGCACAAACAAGTATTTACTTATCATCACCTTTTGGCAGCAAATAAGAATGTCAGGCAAGTAAAGGCCCAGCAGCCGGGCATCTGGGAAACTAGCCCCTTTGGATCAAAAGGCAGAGTCAGGCAGACTTCAGTGTTTCCTTGCCAGGAGCCAGATTCAGGAATTCCCAGTGGAAGCAGCACTCCAAATGTCCAGTTTATTGTGATCAACTCCCCAGGGCTGCATGCAGTCAGCAAATACGACGGGGCACCCTCTGCTCCAAGTCTGTGATCTTTAGGCACCACAGACACTTCACTACATAAAACAGACTAAGAGTCTGCTCTTCCGACACTTACATTTGGGTCATTTTAAGTAAAGAGGAAACATTAAGGCCTGACCCACAGTCTTCTCATAAGACAATTTCTTTACTAACTCACTCAATAATCTTTACTCACACTGAAAAAAAAATTTTTAAAAGGCTTTCTGTTGAAATAAATGAGCCGTCATAGCTCAGGTGTCTAGTGTATAGCATAATAAGGTATAAAGAGCCAGTTTTTAAGAAATTGCCACCTTACATGATGATAAGTATGTTATAAGGCTTGACAGAAATCCTGATTTCAAAATAACCTGGATCTTTTTGTGTTAATGAAGTTTTATACCTGCTCTTCTAGTATCTCCCCAAGATTTATTTATATTCAATGGTGAAACTAGAAATTCCTTATGATGCAAACCTTAACAGGGGATTATTATCCTAAATATCCATCCATGATAGTATGATTCTTTTTATGAACTTTTTTGGTTGCAAATGTCTTTTTTCTTCAGGGAGAGCATGTTATAATTTGTTCTTTAAAAAAAATTACAGCTGCTTTTAACTTCCTAATTTTTAAATTTTACTCTAAGAAAAAAGTTGTTTTTTAAAGATACAATTAATTTTAAACTTGGAAATTTTTCCTTTGTTAAAGAAATTCACCAATGCCATGAAAATGGAACTTTTGAGCACCATTTACAATGAAGATTAAAGGTGAATTGATGGGAAACTGGATAACTGTAGAAAGTGTATAGAAAGTTCTTACCTATTTCCTTTTATAAAAAATTAAGTATACAGTATTATTGGGGTATAAAAATATAGCAACGACATTTATTTCAAATGTTACTTATCTTTTTCAATGGCATTTAATGCAGGAATATATAAGAGTTCCAAGTGCTGCTGTCATCGTTCCGTCTCCTAATGACAATAGTCATCAAGTGCCATCACAAAAAATAGCAACATTCTTAGTGCAAATAATTATACACAACCAGGAAAGCCAGTGAAGCAATTTATCAAGCATGTGAAAGAAGCATTTTACTTTTTCCTTGTATGAGAGCTATTTGGTTTTATCCTAATCTAGCTACTAAGTCACCTAAGGGCAGTGGGGAAGTTCTAAAAAGGTAAAAGGAAATTAAATGGGCAACAGAGCAATTAGGTGGCACACTCTTCTAAAAAGCACTTTAAACAGCAGGAATAACAAAGCTAGTTAAATGTTTCAGAGCACTCATTTAGAGTATAAACTAAAGAATAAGGAAAAAGTCAAGTGGGATGTTTACCAAAAATAATAACATTTTTTAAACTTTTAACAGGACCAAAATTCAATAGATTTAAGTCTAAGAAATGTTATGTGATTCATTATCCTTGTTTATAATAATTTTTCATCTATTTGATACACAACCCTGTAAATAATTATTATGAAGAGCTTTCACAAGTTATTAGCTGCATTTCTACAGCAAATCATACTTTTTTAAATATCTAACTGCTCACCCATTTTTAACAAGTTTTTGCAGACTCAAAACTTTTGTTTCAGCTAAGCCTGAGATTTAATTATTCAGAAATAGGCCTTCATATACTAATCTCTACTTTTAATGAGATATTAATTAGAGTACTATTTGCTTTTATATGTTTGAGACCATAATGAAGACTTCCCACAGTAAAAGATAAAGCATATATTTATGTATGTTTTTTATGTGTAAGTTTTCAACTTAAAAATGTTATTAGTTCAGAACATTGGTTTCAAAATAACAATGATCCTAAAATCGCATGTCTAATTTTTTTTGGTCTTGAGATATGTTTGTGTTAAGGGTAAATTTCAGGTACTATTTGAATAATAAATATATGTTTAATTGTTAATAATTATATTATAAATACATACAACACACTAGCAGAGAACTAGAAAAAATCTGAAATAAAGAATTTATATATTCTTGGATGTCCACTCTGAACATATCAAAACTGCTACATGTGACAATCCATTTTTCACCCAGTTCTCCAGATTCTAATTTATCCTTCATTCTATTCACTGATTCCTGCACAATTAAAAGCAGACTAGTACTAACTATACTGAAATATGAAAGATTATTCTTATGTAATTAAACCTTAGATTTATTTTTCTTTTAAGTTATATCTCATACACTTTCTCGTCACATAAATTTCTAAATTATATTAATATTTACTTAATAATTTAACCCAGGACCAAAACTTTAAATTATCAATTATCAGAAAAAATATACATAAGAAGTACAAAACTGAACATCAGCTCAGGAAACAATAAGTATAGAGGTTAGAGGCCCAGATCTGCCAAATAAAAATGGAGGACACCCAGTTAAATTTGAACTTTTGATAAAAATTGATCATTTTAAGCAGAAGTACATCCCATCCAATATTTGGGATATACTTACACTATAAAGAACTTATTCATGGTTTATATAAAATTTAAAATTAACTGGCTGGTCCCGTATTCTTACCTGTCAAATCTAATAGATGAATTTCTAAGTATCAAAGTATAATTTACTATAGTTTTATCTGCTATTTGTCAAAAGATTTTTTTATGCAACAAAGTAAAATTTCACACATTCAAGAGCTATTACTTTTATTCATCTCCTCCAATAACGCCTCTTGTACTTTACTCGGTGTGGTTCTAACGCTCCTCTAGAGATGACCTCTCAGAACGTTGCCAGCTTCCAAACAGCCAACACAGCCTCAGGAGTAAGGAGCGCGTATTAGTCAGCATAGACTCAGGGCTGCTTGTGAGCGTGCAGCAGCGGGCCAAACGCTATTCATCTATTATCTCCTGTAATCCCCGCTGCAGTCCTCTGAGGAGACCACGGCTATTATCACCATTTCATAGATGAGGAAACCAAGACAGGAAAGCCAGTAATTTGATCAGAAGGGGAGGTGAACTTGAAAGTCAGACCTTCCTGCCGTGTGGGTCCCCACACTGGCCTCTCTCCCAGGCTCCTGTCCTTCCTGACGATCCCGCCTGACCCCGCCCCTACACCACCCCCACAAAAGATGGGACATGGAAGGACTGCCGGATGCACAATACCCCAGTCAGGGTGATTCTACCACCGGAGGCCACACGAAGGCCACCCGAAGACATCTAAGAGGGTGAGCATCATGTGTGCGCACATGTGGGTCGTAGGATTTTCCACTTGGTTCTGTGTAAAATGTTAAGTGTTTTAGCATTTCTTCTGTAAAGAGCAACTCTTTCATGACAAAGTTTCAAAGATTTGTAAAGCTTTATTTATAATGCTTTTCCCCTACAGTTTGCCAGAATATCAACTCTATGTTCTTTCAAAGTAACAGCAATACCAGACCTGGGTTCCATGAACTCAACCATCCCCTCTGTTTGTTAGGCTGATACTCAGAGAATGCTTACTCCATGACAGGTTCTGTTTGCATGCTTGGACTACGTTCATGGAGCCTAATCCCGCAACCACCCTTACTGACACATAAGGAAACCAAGGGGGCACAGAGAGGTTACGCACTTCACCCAAGAACACACAGTTAAGTCGAGGAGCCAGGATTCAAACCAAGCAGTTTGCTTCCAGCATTGCACTTTGAATGAGTCACTCGCCTTTAAGAATATTACTTCCTAAGCACAGTAATTGACTAGTTTGCACTTGATACAACTGAGCACTTCATGTTGTCCACATGTTTATAAGGCCGAGAATTCTGCTTTGAGTCCCTTGCGCAGTCATCTTCACAACTCACTTTCTGCCAGAAATTCACTACAGCGTCATGAGGAGCCAACAGCCAAGTGGTCAGAGTTGGCTGAAAGGCCACACGGTTAGGCCAAGGACATACAAGGCTCCTTAAGTACTTCACACAGGGCTGCCAGAGGATTAGCTAGGTGCTGCTGTGCCCAGCTCACTTAACAGGAGCATGGCAAGTTGTGGACACTAATGGTTCTCGCACGTATTTTGGGTGATATAAAAATACAACTGCAGGAAATAAATAGAATTTTCCTTACAATATGACCTGTTCCTGTAAGTACAGTACATTATACAGAGTTTAATGCACAAAAATGTGTTATATTGACATGAAATTTCAAAATGTCATTATCCGTGTTACAAAAGCTTCTGTACCTACAACAACTGAAACTAAACACAAAGTTAGAGCAGTTTTCTACCCCACCCCTATTCCACTTTCCCCATCTTGTAAATCCGTAGCTTTGTCTTGGGGTCATTTCCCGATCACCATGTCTTTCCATACCCTTTCTATGCGTGTGCCCCTGTGTCTATGCGTGTGCATGTGTCTGAGGGGAGCAGGGGATGCATTCACCTGTTTCACTCTACCTCCAAATACCGTCTGAATCAAGGTCATAACCAACTGATAAAAATGTGCCTAGATTATTAAATCTAGACAATACCATAAGAGGCATGCTCGCTGCCAGGCAATATTCGAAGTTCTTTACAAACACTAACACACTTTAGCCTCAACGCGACCTTATGAGAAATTATCACTTACCCCATTTTTTGCTGCCTTCATCTTTCTTTCTGACAATGAATCTCAGCTAATCTTTTAAAAAGCCTCATTCTCTTTTATTTACACAGCAAATGTTTCAGAAATATTCCTTTCCTCCCCATACCTTTGTGGGTCACATACCTGCACCCCTTTAAGTCCTTTCGTCAAAGATCTTTGAGTGGCAAAAAAGTCATGGAATCTGCCTGTGGGCTGTGAACTGTGGTCCTGGATGCTGAAATCACTTCACAAGTGGGCCGCCAGGTTCCAACAAAGGGCCCGAAGGAAAATGGGTGCATGCCCACAGCAGCCATCCAAAACAACCCAGCTCACCGAATAAAGCAGCATTCCGGGGAAAGAGAGCAGCAAGCACTCAAAACAGGAAAATAACAAAATCCTTGCCCCCAAAAGAGAGGCATTATGTCTGGACACTGAAAGAACTAAATAGATTTAATAAATGATGATGATGCTGACCTGAACACTAGTCTATTGGTATTAATGTTTCATGATGTGATTTAATACTGACAAATACCACAGCCATATAAAGAATAATGTTTTATATATATGATGTAATTTATATTTTATACTATAATATGCTGTATTATAATAGCTCTATCATATTACATGTCTTAAGTTACATGCAGTACATTCCTAGATTTGTCTCATAGTGCAGACGCCACCAAAAACTGAAACACTGCAATATTTGGCCACTAATACCAGGCTGCCACAAGTAATAATTGTAACTGTCAATGTGCCTTTTAGATTGACCTTCACATAACCGTTAACACTGTGTATCAGTTTCAAGCTTTCTTTGTTAACTACTAGTTAGACTTTGAGACCTTTCAACACAAGTAATTGTTACGATTTGCAAGTGATGATAGAACAGGTCGCTGATTTCCCCTTCACCCAAAGCAGCTTTAAGCCAGGAGGAAGGTGCATTTTTACAAACTACATATTGTCACAGTATATAATATAAGGCTAATAAAAGTCTACACCTTGACATGGTATGGTATATATGTCTGTGACAAGGTTTCGTTTTGTGTTTTTCTTTTTCTACATGATTAAGAAGCTTTTAAATGGATCCTGTACACTATTCCGCATTTTCTTTTTCTATGGTTGTATTTCAAGAATTTGGAGTTTGAATATTATTAAATTCAAAATCACCTGATTGCAGGTGGCAATAAACACTATATTAATAAAAATCCAATTTATCTACAAAATGTTTCAAGGGCACACAATACTCATGGTGAGCCATGAACCAAAATTAAAGTGATCAAGTTACACTGAACGAAATTTTTATATTTAGGCACTCTGCAAAACAGATTACACAGCAAATTACTTAACCCTCACAACGCCACAATCAGATTGGTATCACTACTTCCCCCATGTTATGGATGAAGAAATAAAGGCAAACATAAAGGAACCAGGAGAAGATTCAAGTCCCACGTATGCTTTTAAACTGTCACACGGTCTTTGTCCATGAATTCGTTCAATGCCACCAGTGTAAATCTGGGCATATGCAGCTGCTGGAAAACACTCGATTAACCAAGACTGAGTCCCACTTTCAGATTTTAGGGTTAATCTAAGATTTTTCAGAAGACCAGCTGTGGGATCTTATGGCTTTATGTACATGTGTATGACGAGTGTGCTAGATGTCTGTGCATGTGCGTGGGTATGAATATACATGTGCCCAGGCATTCAGACTGTAGATACCTTGTAACAGTGGGAAGCTCTGCTGAGGGGAAGTCAAATCAATGTGAGCAGAAGAGAAAAAAGCAACATTGCTAAGTGTAGGCATGGGAGGATCTGAGGCAGCAGGGTGTAGCGGGCAGGCCTTGGATTTGCTCCAAGAATGTGGGACATTATCTATTAGGTGACACGCACAGTGACCGTGAAAAGCAGCAGCAAAGAGTCAGCAGCAGCAACCAGATTAAATAGGGCTCTGGCAAACTTAACAGAATGCTGAGAAGTGAACGATAACCATTACGTCCTGGACTTCCTCTCTTTCACTGGAGTAACTAATAGAAGAATTAGGGCCACAGAATGGATTAGAAGAAGAAAAAGCTAGACGAGACCGATTTTATTTAACAAGACATTATTATCATCACTGCAGCTGCTGTACTACTGCTATGTTGCAAACAATTCATTTGCAATATATGCAAAGAATAGTTTACACAATTGATTTATCACAAGCACCAATAATTTTTTAATTTTGAAAAACACAAATGGCCAATGATGTCTCATCATGTATAACAGTTGTTTCACACTGGAACTCCAATGAGAAGTGCCTGGATGGCTTGTCGAGACTGCTGTGTCCCACTTTGGAGCTTCTGAGACAGCAGCACCGGCACAGGAGGGAGCACACGCATGTCTTAGAGCCCCAAGTAACACTGAGCCTCTGGTTCAGGCACCAAGCTTGGGGACCACAGTCTAATTACGAGCTAAGCACGTTAAAGTATCTTGCATGGTCCACTTAAATTCTCTACAGTGGAGAGAAGAACATGTGAAAAGACACTACAGGGATGTATTCAGCAAACTTCAGGTTCAATGAAAAATAGTTTCTTGAACAAATAAATACAGGGAGGAAAAAGATAAAGAGATGGAAGAGGAAATCTATTAATTAAAATAAACCTTAAAGCATATTAACCATTTGTGATGTATGAACAGTTCTTCAACCCAATTCAATATACTAAACTATAGAAAAAGCATAACTTTTTATGAGACAATGGGAAATTTAATCAATGCCTAAGTGTTGATGATATTAAGAGATTAATATTTTAGGTATGGTAATGACATTGTGGCTATGTTAAAGATATTTCTCTTTGGGGCATAACTGGTAAAATGCCTGCCAGTGAAATAAAATGACATCTGGGACTTGCTTCAGAATGATATGTGGGTAAAAGGAGGGGAATGAATGACAGGTTGGCCACAAGCATTGGTCAAAGGATTAACAAAATCCTCTAGCGGGCACAGTGTGATACACGGATGGATCGAGGTACGATCTGTTCTCTTCAAACTTAAATAGTATTGTAAATTAACAACACATTAAAAAAGAAGACGAGGAAAGCCTTTGGTGGTCAGTGAGAGATACATGGCAACCCATTAAACTATTCTGTCTATACATGTATGCTTCAAATTGTCTAAAATAAAAAACTTGAACAAACCAAAAAGTATAGGAATGATTATTTTTCCTAAAAGTCAGTTTTAATTTCCACATCTCACTTCTCTTTTCATAGTGCACTGAATTTTCCAAAGTTCAACATGCTTCCCAAACATCATCGGACAAAAGGATGGCAGGCAGAGTGACACTAGAGCATATACTATATCCCGTAAAACACACAAGAAGCAATAAAAACAATCAAACTGAAAATACTCAGGAGGGAGAACCACTAAAAAGTAGAGATGACTCAAATACAAAGCAGGACACTTTTTAAAGAAAAGGGCTCCTGGGACATGCTTCCTTGGAATGTTCAGCTAATCTGGGAAAGGAGAAGTTCATTTCTGCCTCCTGATCAACTTCCTCTCCCACCATGTTATGGGAGGTGAGCTGTCCCACGACATTCAAACACTCAATGGAACTAAAGTTATTCGTCGACACCATAACCATGCCAGAGCACACAAAGAAAACTACCAATTATCAGGTCCATCCACAAATAACAGCAGCCCAGAATGTAATCAGCAGAGTAGCCTGGGGAAACCTTTCCTTCCTCCAGACCCGCAGAGACAGGCTGTCCTGCTAATTAATGAGACGAGGCTACATCTGGCCAGAAAGGCCACACCCATGAGCAGCCGGCAGAACTGCCACATAGTGCACAAGCACACAAACTACCTCCTTCTTCCTCAACAAACTCCACCTACAGCTTGGGTGACTTTAGTACAAGAGAAAAGTTAAAAAAAAAAAAAAAAAAAAAAAAAAAAAAAAAAAAAAAAAAAAAAAAAAAAAAAGCCAACTATATGCTCTATTTTTTTAATAACAGTAGCTTCTAGAATGCACATATTTAAATGCTAATTTGTTGTAGGAATGTGGGGGAAACAGATCACTATTTATGAAGTTTAACTGAAATAAGTGAGCTTTATTACACACAATCCTTACATTCCCTGGCTAGGATAAAATGACATGATACTGTCTTTCATGATATCATTACTGCAAAGCTGACAGAACTTTAAAGCAGAGAGAAAGGACATTTTGCTATTTTCAACAGGCAGGAGCCTGCAGCAGTCAAAGAAAAAGTGAATTAGCTATGGTTTTAGAGCAAGCTAGCAATTCCACTACGCAACTGTCTCTGTGTTACGGAAGACAACTTTTTAGAAATGATTTCTTCAACTCATGCTTGTTTAATGTCATTTTAACATGTGAAATGGGTACCAGGTGCCAGGCACTACTGCAGTCAGTTACAAAGACATTCAACCTACTCTAAATAATAACTGAAATTTAAGTGCTAACTATGTAGAAAGCACTATATTAGCGAATATGAGACTCATAAACATTCTGCTGCAAAAGTGTTATCAATTCTACTTTACAAACAAGGAAGCACAGAGATATTAAAGGAATCTAAGGTCACACAGCTGGTAATGGCAGAGGAGAGAAAAAGGATAAAGTAGACATGGACTATAAAGATCAACAGGCAATCAAGGGCCTTTGCTATGCAAAAGGGGTGATTTAGTCCAGGAAGGAGACAGGAAGGCAAACAATGACAATGATGCTAACAAAGGCAATGAAAGCAAAATGCGACCAGAGATTTGAGAGTAAATGTTCAACTACTAAAATAAAGGCCTTCCTCTGACACGCTCTCCAGCAGGAAATGTCTCCTGCCCGTCTCCGTGTGTCACATGTTGCTCAAGGCTGAGGGGACATGAGATGCCTCTGGTACAGCAGCCAACAGGCCAGCAGAGCCTGAGAGTTTGGAAATAAGAAGTTGAGGAGCAGAACAAACTTTTCCAAATTACTCTTGGGGATCAAGTGTGTTTGGTTCTTCCTCTTTTCCTGCTATAGATTTATAATTGCCATTTGAAGTAACTACTTTCAGGGTTGTATTCAACTATTTTGGCTGCACATAGTCCTTGATTTTGTAGAACTGTCTTTGCATTTTTCTTCTTTTTCTTTCAAGGCTCTAGGAAAAAGATATATTCGAGTCATTTAACACAAGATGTTGATGCATGATATAACATTATAAAATCTCTCACACAAAATATAAAAATCAATTCTGCATATTTTCATGCTAAGACAGTAGCAGAGTCGATACTCATGTAGCAAGTATTGCGCAACAGTCCCAGTCACCAAACATTAGAAGGTATGTGAATGATTCAGAATGCGGACTGAATACTGAATTTGCCCACGGAGGTCTCTGAATTTAGACGAAGTCACACCGCTCTCCTCCCCTCCAGCACGCCAACACTAGCACGTCGCAAAGATATGCACAGTCTTCCTAGTGACCAAGACAGCCTCTCAGCATGAATGCCAATCGATTACAATCAGTCACAACCAACAACTGGGGATTGGTTTCAGAGCCTGTTTCTCTCCAAGGTCAAGAGCATGACATGGAGGCATGCGAAGAGCTCCACAGCTCCTCGCACATGGGAGCCTGTCCTAAGACTGTTCGAGTCTACGTTACTCAAACTGAGAGAAGTTCCATTTTCCTCATGAACACATCCTCCATACAACACCTTGATTTGAAGCAAGTAGATTTAGGAAATGCTAAACTCAACCCAAAAAACCTAAAAGTTATTTCTTGACTGCCTACTGTGAGCAAAACTGCCCTTACTTTAACACAGCTGTGCAGCTCTCAGGGGACTCCGAGATCTAAAACAGACCAGGCGACGTGGACAGGGGCCGTCCGGGGTGTCCACGGCCCGGAAACACTGCTTAATGAGCTTGGGACAAGTGTAGAAAATCAGTCTAGAACCACAACGCAATGACGAAAGCCAGATTTCTGGCAAATACCTTAAGTGCAAGCTGTTACTGTCTGACTGCACTGAAGTAAGATGAAACTGCCTGCCAGCTGTGGGAGGCTATGACGCTGTCTGGGCTCCTGTGGAGGAAGCATTCGGTCAGCCTACTCCTCCGCACAATCAGAGGCATCACTTACTTTGGGACTCCCGAATTTTCCAACGCAGGTTGTGGGCATGACATAGTATCTCATCAATACAGGGGCGAGAGTTCTACTAACGCCACCTTTTTAGTCTTCCTCCTTTGACAGGTCCTCCCTTTAAATATATCACATTTTAGCACAGAGAGTCAAATCTCATAAAAGTAAGAATATCAGGCTTGATAAATCTGCTCAAAGCCTTTTACTGAAGTGGGAATTCTGTTTCTAAGATATTGAAAGCTTTAATGAATATATTCTTGTCATATTATGACATCTCATTTTCCCCTCTCATAAATACTTGTCGGGTTATGATTTCCCGCCCATTGGCCGGGAATGGCGCAGCACTCGCTGCTTTTGTGGGGGCTCATACCAAGTTTAATTTCTCTCACAAGGAGAGTTGACAGAAGATCACAACCGCTAAGCCCTGGAATCACCCTGGATATTGCCCTCGGTGCTCTGCGATGGAGCCCTACACAAGGCCTGTGGAAGAGAAGAACGTGATGGTTAGCACTCAGAAATCCATTTCGCACAGGGCAGCATTCGCACACACAGAAGTGTGGGTGACAGGTGGGGCTGCCAGGGGCTCCACAAGGAAAGGCAGGTGCTAGCTACTCACACATGCACACACATACACTTGTACATACATATAACAGCACACATGATCATGCTATACGCATGCACATGACTCCACACATACACACGCTGCAGAATGTGCACGTGACATGTATTCACACATAAACCCTGCACATTCACATGATGTGTACACACAAATGCATATGTATGCACAATCATTGCCTGCACATGCATGTAGGTATGAACTACATGCACACAAGGCATGTACACATGTGCCCACATTGTCCCTCACAAATGCCTGAGTCCCCCACCACAGCTTATAAGCCCTTCTCTCACCCATCCTCCGCTCCCCCATTCTTTCTCCCATGTCCTTGATAGACTAGGTCAGATAAGAAATTAAGACCAGTGAAATCAGAACCAGACAGCACCTGTCCCTTCTGTAGCCAGAAGAGAACTGAAATAAAGCACTTATGAAACCGCTGTGATCATAACCTTCAAAACACTGAACTCCTCCCAGCTGTCAGCTTTCCCAACCAAAGGTTCCACAATAGAGACGCTGGCACCAAGGCCCAAGGAATCTATTCGTAACAGAATGCTGTCATTTTGGGAGAGGGCAAAGCATTGCAAACTGTAAAGGTCTCTTTATAGTTACAAAGATTCTGAAAATAGATGCTGCTCTACTGATTTAGACTTGGTAATAGGAGGATCAGTTTGCTTCTATTTAAAATGATTCATCTGCTCTGGGAGAAAAATGATAGTAATCAGTTATAAATACTTTGAAATGTGAGCAACATTTACTATGGCTCTTCATTCAGTAGACACTAACCCTTTCTTCTATTTCTTATAGTCTAGCTACTGACATTTGTAACCAGCTACTGGGTCATTTGCAACAAAGCTGAACTCTTAACTACAATTGCTAGTTACTGGTAGTAAAAAAAATAAACCATGGGCCAATGACCTAGAGTATGTGTCTAAGAATATATCGCTAGCTATGCTTAAGAAAATTTCAGGGGTGTTTTTCAAACTTCATTACATAACAAAGATTCCATTTTATATAACAGGCTATTTCTACTTAACGCAAATTAGAGCATAAAATAACGAATGACTAATTCATCTAGAGAAAGATTCTGACCCTGGGAACTTCCAACAGATCATTTTAATGACATGGAAAGTTTTTTAACTGAATTACTTCACTCATATAAACAATGCTATCTGCAATGATATATTTTATGTTCAAGCAATGATTAGCAACATTTACTAGAATGAAAATGAGATGCAGTGTGAGCAAACGTAAGGAGTCCTGCAAATAATATTTTGCACTAGTCATCAGATTGGCTCATAGTTTGGCTCAGGAAAAAACATTCTGTGTTGTCATATTGCCTTAACAATTACATGTGGAAATAAGTCATTTGCTAAAATTATACAAGAGACTAAAGGTAAAAACATTCAAAAGCTATTTTCACCAGACATGAAATACTCTCACATTTGCATGTGATGCTAGGAGTATTCCATAGACACAAGAGTGGAGCCAAGAAATGGGTAAAGTTTGTAAATATTTATACACAGAGAATACACACTATGTTTGTGTATGTACTACCTTTAATCTCCTTCTTCTAATGATTATGTTATACTGTCTCAATGGACACTCTTTCAACTGTGCTATTTTTCTTTTGAAATAGTAGATTGTTTGCACTAGTGCTTCTAAGATATTTATGTAATTACGGTTCTATTTCTACGATGGCTTTTAAATCCAAGTTCTTCTTGTTTTGGAATGTCATGTGCCCACAAGTAAGCCTAACAGTGCCACACTGGGAACTGAGCATTCCACGACACAAGGCTGGCTGTGAAGCAGTCAGACACTTGACCATGTTGCCCGGCTTTGAATTCTGGCTCCAGCGGCTCTCAGTCAGTTGGTCTCTCCCTTCCTCGGTTTACCCATCTTGAAATAAAGAGGAGAAAGGCCCCACTTCATAGAGTTGTGAAGATAAGGAAGTTAGTATCTGCAAAGTGGTTAGAATAGTGCTGGCTCTAGCAAATGCCTTATAAATTTTTGTTTACATGAAAATAACATTCTATTTGCAACTGTTACTATGTGTAGTTTAGCATTTGAATTCTGATACAGGTCTAACACAATGGCATACAGGTCTGGCATTCAGGCTGTACGCGTCATTTGTTTTCTGTTTCAATGTAACTGCAAATGGATATAATTGTTACTAATAATAACCAGAAAGAACATCAACAACAGCAGGCAGTGTTTACTCTAGAGGGTGCCAAGCCTGTGCACCAGCTCATATAAGCTACCACTCTGAGCTGGACAGCATCGTGATTATGATTCTCACTTTACAGATTATGATTCTCACTTTATAGATGAAGAAATGAAATTCAGCAGAAATTACATCATTTATTCAGATCCCCACAATTCTGGGTAGCAAACCAGGCCTGGAAATAAACCTACCTGATTCCAAGACCAGCACCCAGAACAGCTGAGTTATTCTGCTTCCTGCAATAAAATCTCACTCAGCACCTTAGTCTTCCTTGGGCTACTGTCTCTGCAGTTTGGGGACTAAACTAGCTATCACAGGTCCCTCTTGTGTACAATCATTGGCTTAAATTGGCTCAATCTCATTACTAAAAAGTAAGTCAGTGCCAGACTTCTGGGAATGGCCTCTAGATTTTAGCCACACTGAAGCTTGTTTCACACTGAGATGGAAAGAATGCTAGACTGAGGACCCAAAAATGAGGATCCAAATGCTGATTCTCCCACAAGTATTTATGTGACCGCAGACCAGAAACCCAATGAAGCTGCCTGTAAACGTTTATTGTGATGTGGTCACATGGGTTTTAGCACTGGCCCATTACTTATTAAACAGATTGAGACAGAAATTTAATTTTAATATTTTCAATTTAGTGGTCTTAGAAAAAAACATTCTTGAATCTAAAAATATAAAACTGAAGTTGCTATTTTTTGGTAGCAAACCAAGACTGGAAATAAAATCAACCTGATTCCAAGACCAATTTGATTTATCTGTATATTCAGATCATTTTTACATGTTCGCCTTTTTTATAGATGCTGATTTACAATGATGCACACTTTAAGCCCACATAATGTTATGCTGTGATGTTTGAGCAATAAAAATTCAAACAAAGAAAACAATGCTTCTGCATTTAAAGATTTGGGCAATGAATGAATGAATGAATGTTAATCTTTTAGTGCAAGCCTGAAAGAGATGACGTTTATAACACAATGAAATACATAGCATTTGTGTTTTCAGAATTTAAAAGGCCACCAGTTAACATTCAAAACGTATTATTAATTAAATGAGTATTTCTTCCTAGTGTGTATTTCAAGGAAGAAGAAAATTCTGACTTTTTTATTTACTTCCACAAGAAACTCGTGGCATTCAAACTAGGTTAAATTGACCAAAGGAATCAAGGGGGAGGGGGAGAGGCTGTGTGTCTGTGTGTGTGTGTGTGTCTATCTCTATATGTGTGTCTGTGCGTGCATGTTTGTCTTCTCTCCATTCCAAGCAGTTTCTCAGGTCAATTTGCCCAAGTACTTCTCTAATATTGAGGAAAAGAAATCAAATGGTATTGGAAAAAGAAAAAAACAAAGGAGAGGCAAGGGTAGTGATGACAGGATCCCTGTACTCTGCTTCTGTCCACGTCACAGAGCCATCAGGGGACAGTCCACTTAACGTGCAGATGGGAGAGCAAAGGTCACATCACGGGCTGTGGCTGGCAGAGAGAGGCCCAGAGCCCATCCATTTACTGGCACACTGTGGCTGTGCCTCTCTGCCCAGGGCCTGAAAAGAAATGAGACGAGACACACGCCACCATGGCCTCGGGGTGGCGGGGTCTGTGCGGTGACCACGTTTCTGGAGACTGCCACTAGGGATTCTGCCCTCTGCTTCAAAAGGTCTTCAGCAAATGTCGAAATCATTTTTTTCTATCTATCAGAGAGAGATGACAAAAAGAATTCACTGCGAGTTTTACAAGAATAAGACTAGCTGCAATGGCTAAAGTCAGCTGATAGCACTGTGAAGAGCAGACAAATCAGTTGGCCAATCTATTCAAAATCACACACAGTCTCTGCTGACTTCACCAGGTGTCAGGAAAAATGGGCTGGAGGATAGTATTTGGCTTTACATATTAAATTTTTCCTATTAAATAAAAGCAACTTTAATTGTTCTAGAGTCAGTGTTGCTAATATATTAAATATCTTCCTCTACGTTTTTGAAAATGTCATATAAGCTTATCTAAATATTTACCACTCAGGAGATGATATTTTCTGTCCCCAAAGAGCCCTGAAATATTTCTATACTAGAAAATACAGATTCTTGAAAATCTGAAAGTGTTCTTGACCACAAATGTTCTTATTTGCCTTGGCAAAATCTTCAATTAGGAACCATAGTTTTCACTCACAAATCAAGAGTCAGGAGTTGGTATCTTGTGGTCTTATGTCTCCAAGACTTATAAGAAATATGTGGGTCACAATCAAATACAAACTGGCATTCAACAACTCCACACATTTGTAAATTGCTTTGCAGAGGCTTTGAAACTCAAAAAAACATACTTGGTTATTCTGAGGATCAAAGAGCTATGTAATTCCTAAATCTCTCTATAAAACAGTGACTCTTTAGAATGGATGTTTTTCTTCTCTCCCAAGACAAATACTGCAACACAATTTGACTACAAAATATACTAATAAAAAGCTTACAAACCACTGCATTATAGGGCAGCTGCCTCCAAAAAAAATTCTGTCAAATAGACTGAAATCTGTATTACCATGATCTTCCCTTTGATTTTTTTATAAATAATAACATTAGGTTTAAATACATATAAATTGCAATGTTTTGTACAAAAAACTTTCATTTTTGCTTTTCACAAAATTCCAGAAATGTTGATAAAAAAAATAGAATGTCTCTGATGTCACATTAACAGTGTGAATGATTTGACTACAACAAAATCCACATAATGATTTATCTCGTTACTTCATTTATATTAATGAAGACATAAATCTGCTGTCCTTTATGTTATGGAAAGTGCACTCACTTTTCCTTGCTAAGATGCCTATTGTCTGAGGATTTATAACCAAATAAATGTGTATTTAAACATGTAATAGGTTGTATCCTGATAAATATATTCTTTATAACAATCAATAGTGGAAGACTAAAATTGATTCCACGAGAAAGCAGCCGTTCCTCTCCCGGAAGCATGAAGTAATGTGCCCCCCATGCCCCCCCGCAGCACCCGTGAGCCGCCTCACAGGTAAGTCAATAGGAGCTCCACATGGGACCTGACGGGAGAATTTTGCCCTGTAAGTGTAATCCATTTATTGGTTTATGGACCAAAAACCCTCTCGGGAGTGTTACAAACTCATATACTTTCCTTGAGTGATGGGTTTTGCACCTGGATTTCTTATTTAATTGAAAGATGTGTAAAAACGTATGTATAAACAGAGTTCCCAATTGGTTACACATTTCAAGAGTATCTCAAGAGTATAAATTATTCCATCAAGGGGTTGGAATAAATTATACTCAATAATTGGAATCAATTTTCCCTAGAGTAAGCACAAAAAAATTCCCATTAGCATGGAGAGAGGTTTGCATATACACAGCATGAGCTGAAAACATGACATCTCGACAAGTGAGCTTTGTGCTCCTGGCTGCTGGAGAAGCAGCGCCGTGAGCAAACCCGTGCAGAGTGAGCTAGAGCTTCTGAGCAGAGTCCCCACTGCGTTCTGGAAGGGGCAGGATGTCAGCAGACCCACAGCAGAAAGGAGAATAGCACGCATGAGCTGCAGTGACGGTCACTGCTTTCGGCCAACTCCTGTGAAAGGAAGCAGCGATGCCTGATTCTTACCTACTTTACCGCAATTCTGTGAAGAATGAGGAGCTATTGTATGAAAAACACATCCCATTCCTCTGAAGAAGGAATTCCTAAGCCAGCCAATTTGAGTGCCAGCACAGCGGTGACCGTGTATGGGGATCTTAATATAATAAACAGGCCAGGTACTGTGCCAGGCATTTTGCGTATCCCACTCCGTTTAAGAGGCAGCAAGACAAGGTGGCAGGCGTGCTCTAGACCCTGACTCCGCAGGACTCAAATCTCAGGGCTATTTATTATCTACTAGCTAAAGAAGCCTCAGCAATTTAACTGCTCTGTGACTCAACTGCTCCATCTGTAGGATGGCAGTAATGAAAGCACACCTCCCACAACTGCTGTGAAGATTAAATGGGCTTGTTTACACGGCATGGCACGTAACACGTGCCTGCTGCTTACACTGCTGCTGTTGACTGACAGGGAAGCAGGCACAGCTGTGCACGGCCCATGTGCTCTGAAGTGTTTGGGGGTGGGGAGGTGCCCAGTGGCTCCGGAGTTAAGCTAGCAGCTAGGATGTGGACCACGTGAAGCCCAGGGACCTGAGTTATCAACCCAGGGCCAAGGGGAATAACCAAAACATAAAAAAGCTGCTTCCTTCTCCTCTTCCTTCCTTCTTTCCTTAAAATAAAGTGTTTGAGGTAAGAGTCCCAGACGCCACGTATTCTGCAAAATGACCATGGTAGTCGAACTAGCTCAGGTCAAGGAGGAAGGCAAAGGTGAGAACTCTGAGGTCTTAGGCCTCCCAAGAAGAATGTGAACTGGAGCTGATGGCCAACTGGTACATGAGTTGAGATTCTCCACCAAACCAAGAGGTAGAGGGAGAGAGAAAACTCAGTGGCCATTCTTAGCCTCTGGTATACCCGTATCACCCCTCGCTGACAGCCAGTTTCTCTCCACAGGATCACATCCCCGTGGTGTTGTGACAGAGGCACTACAGTGTCACTTCTGGATGGGGCTTTATTGATGTGTATGCGTAGCATCAAGTGACTTGCTGCCCTTTCATGGCTCTGATCATGTTCCACAGAGTTGCTGCTTTTCTTTCAGGACTGGAGTGGTGGTGACGCCGGACAAAGACCTTCAGCAATCTCTGAAGGAGCAGGAGATGCACCATTTTGTTGTAAGCTCCTGACACTGGGAGATTGCTTGTTCTCTCTACATAGCTTGACATGACTGACACCACGCTGAGACTATCCCCGTGAGTGAGGACAGCCAGTGTACCAGGAGAGCCATCTGCTGCAGGGCTCTGACCTGCTAACATGACCGGGTCAATATGCATGATAAGAGGAATTTCAAAAGCTGGTCATAAACCCCCAAAATTAAACAATTAGGTAACAGAATCAGGATCCCACACTTAAATGTAAGGAAACAGAATGCAGTGAACCCAGACTGTGGACAGTGGAAATCCATCCAGAGCAAACCATGTACCTCTTGTCACCACTCCGGGGTGAAAGGAATTTGAGGGGCAGGTGTTCCCCAGACTCCTCTGGTGGAGGCTCATGCGATTCTTACTCCAGCATCTCAAGTCAGTCTAGTCTTTATCTTTATCTTTGCATCATCCTCCCTATCCCTGACTCCAACCAAACATGAATTGCTTGAGTGCAGTCACACATGAAAACAAAACACCAGGATGCTCACTGCTGGAATTGGAGTGAGGTCCAATATTTCCAGCCGGGCGTGGTCCACATACATCCCAAGGACTCAGGTTTGCATCCCAGGTTGGGACGATGGGGAGCAGCTACGAAACACAGCCTAACAAAAATAAATGCTTCCTCCTCCTCTCACTTCCCACCTGCCTGACTACTAGCCTTCACTCCTGACTGCGCCTTTTCTTTTAAAAACAAAACAAAAAACATCTGAAAAGACAGCAACAAAATCAAGAGCTAACAACTGTGCATCTGCAGGATGCAAGGCACTGTGGGCAGTATGGCAGATATACAAAGAACACTGAGACCCATCCCCTCCTCAGAATAACACTAATACCCAGGGCCGCCTATGTACAAAGCATTTTGGCACACACTTTGCATGATTTTTAACCAGTCTTCAGAACAACAGGAGTGGGTGCTGCTATTATCTCCATTTTGGAAATGAGAAAGGCGAGCTTGGGAGCTGGGTGGGATTACCTGCTTGAGGTCCTCCCACAAAACAGTCAGGACAGGATTTGAACTCTGGAATTTTAACTCAGGAATCCAAGGTCATTACACCACCTGGTGCTCCTCAAAAAAAAACAAACAAACAAACAAACA